>VXBP01001293.1:304238-400516 GCA_013400115.1 Rhinopomastus cyanomelas
CCGCGGTCCTCACCCCCCTCGGAGCCGCGGTCCTCAACCCCCCTTGGAGCTGCAGTTCTCACCCCCCCCACCGCCCGTTCCCGGGGCGGTGGGGGGCGCTCCCTTCAGGCCCACAGCCCGCGGAAAAAGGGCGCGAACAAAGCCCCTGCCCCGGTTTTTATAGGCTCCCCCTAGCCCGCCTTTCAGGGGCAGGTCCCAGGACAGGTTGCACAGGTACCCCAGAACACAACACAACTTGTCTTCCTCACGAAAGCATTTCTAAAAGTTCTGGCAGTTCTCAAACTGCAACAGTAACCCAGTCCAGGGAGCACGGACGTCAGCAGGAAGAACAGTCTGTTGTCTGTCTTTAGATAATACAGAGATAAGGCTGCATAACTTGTCACCACTGAAATAAAGCAGAACACCTCTGACCAAAAGTACCCCAACTGAAAACCCAAAGGTAGTGAGGAGTCCATAACAACAGAAAAATCCACCCAAACCTGCCATAGCAGATGTCCATTAAACTTACAATCCAGGTCATTATCCTAGTTTGGTCCATTTCACCTGCAGCAGCCTGTCTGCAGAGAGGGAGAAGGTGAGTCCCAAAGACAGACAGCACAGGCTCTTTCTCCCTGGGGAGTGTCTCTGCAAGCAACCGCACGTTTATACTGTGGTGCTGCATCAACAACTTCCCCACACTGAGGCAGACACCTGTTATTATCCAAACCAGACTTTCAAGGTTGCTTACTTCGAGGGGAAAAAAAAAAGCCAGGAGCATTTTTCTCTGCACTCCCCCACACAAATTTGAGCAGTCACAGTTTCTCATCAGAAAAAACTAATCATCCACGTGCCAACCTCAGTTCTCAGCACTTCAGCTGGTGACCACAATCTCAAATGATGAGCAGTCTATTCAAAGCTTGCTGACTTTTATGACAAGTTAAATCTGCACAAACTATTTTTAGCTATTCAATTGAAACTTTACTTTAAAACTCTTTGTGTCTCTTGATCAGACCTTTTCATACATGCCCTACATGAGGTGAAGAAGAAAAAAAAATACATTTCAGTGCTTTAAACAAGCCAGCAAAAGCAAAATTCATTACTCTTCAAAATGTCAGCCGTGAAGAAGTACATAGCACCCATTGTCTATGGTGCTAAATTGTACAGAGCAGACAATAAAACGGAACTATTTAGATCACTCTTTTCCATTACCATCTGCTGTGTGGTACAGATGTGTACTGATGCAACCTGGATGACAACAAAGACTTACTTGCCAAAGAGTTCTCAACAACACAGTATCAAACACTAACAAAACTCCAGACATTTGTTGTATTGCATAAATAAAAATTGAACTAACTGGATGAGAAGTGGATTCTTCAAGTTCAGCTTCACATAGAAAAACTGTGACTGACTCAGTTGCCTAACACAGGAACCTCAGGCCCCTTCAGATACTGGATTATGTTTTATAGACTTCACATGCAGCTTTAGAAGCTTTCAGTAAGATCATACAATCATAGAATCACTACGGATTGGAAGGGACCTCGAAAGATCGTCTAGTCCAATCCCCCTTACACAGCAGGATAACCTAGACCAAGTCACACAGGAACACATCCAGATGGGCCTTGAACATCTCCACTGAAGGAGACTCCACAACCACCCTGGGCAACCTGTTCCAGTGCTCCATCACCCTCACCGTGAAGACGTTCCTTCTCAGGTTGATGTGGAACCTCCTATGTTCCAGCTTACAACAATTGCCCCTCGTCCTATCACTACATGACACTGAGAATAGCCCATCTCAATCCTCCTGACACCCACCCCTCAAATATTTGTAGACTTTGATGAGGTCACCCCTCAGTCTCCTCTTCTCCAAACTAAAGAGACCCAGCTCCCTCAGCGTCTCCTCATAAGAGAGGTGCTCCACCTCCTTCATCATCTTTGTTGCCCTACGCTGGACCCTATCCAGCAGCTCCACATCCCTCTTGAACTGAGGAGCCCTCCTGTACAATATATTTGATGTCTGAGGTTATCTCAAATGCCATTAGACATTCACAGAATCACAGAATCACTGACACTGGAAAAGACCGCCAAGATCACCAAGCCCAGTCCAGGACCTAACATCACCACAGTCATCTAGACCAGGGTACTAAGGACCACAGCCAGGCTGTTTTTAAACACATCCAGGGATGGGGACTCCACCAGTGCCTTGGGCAGTCCATTTCAGGGTCTGAGCACCCTTTCCATGAGGAAAGGCTTCCTAACATCCAACCTAGCCCTCCTCTGACACAGCTTTGGGCCCTTTCCTCTCGTCCTGGCACAAGCTGCCTGAGAGAAGAGCCTGACTCCCACGTGACTACAACCTCCCTTCAGGTAGCTGTAGCGAGTGACAAGGTCCCCTCTGAGTCTCCTCTTTTCCAGGCTTGAGGGCACTGCATTCTGAGAGCAAAACATTTTAACACTACTGAGATGTAAAAGATATCAACAAGAGATTCTAGGTGGCAAACTGCAGCAGAAAGTGTTAGGATTGGATACCCAGGTTTGAATGAAGTGATACCAGTATGAAACTAAGAGGAGGAGATGAAACTAAATGTCTCTGTTGCCTTAATCTTTCTTGCACATCAGACAAAAAAGAGCCAATAGTGGGTTTTGTTCACTTGTACCAATAATTAGAAAAGAACGTAAACCTCAGTGCAAACATAGACATACACAACTTTTTTATACATAATAATCATGGAGGCCATGAGATAATTTATAGTCAGTAGGAAAATACAATTCCTCCAGTTAGAAGTGTACTTAAATTGTTGTTTCAGAAGAATATTGGTGTAAATGCATTAGCCTATAGAACTATAACAGAGTGACTGTTATCTTCTTGGCTTATTAGCTAACTGAGCCTAAGTTAGATTGGGTGACTTTCTGAGGATCAGAACCCATTGGGATTAAACCTATTTTCTAACACAATAACCTTAGATAATTTTTAATTGTTTTGAGGTTTTTGTGGTTGGTTTTAGGTTTATGACACTCTCCTAAACCAATTTACCACAACACCATAGTTTTCACTAGTCCTCAAAGTTCATACACACCAGACATTACAAAGGAAGATATTTTTCCCTGAGTTTCATTTCATAAGGTGAGCTTTCGTAGAATCATAGAATGGCCAGGGTTGGATTGGACATTAAAGATCATTGAGTTCCAAACTCCCTGCACAGGCAGGGACACTTTCACTAGAGCAGCTACTCAGGGACCCAGCAAACCTGGTCTTCAACACTTCCAGGGATGGGGTAGCCGTAACTGCCTTGGGCAACCTGTTCCAGCATCTCACCACCCTCGTAAGAAAGAATTTGTTCCTCGTGTCCAACTTCAATCTCCTCTCTTCCAGTCTGGAATCATTTCCCCTTGTCCTCTGTCAATCAGCCATGTCAAAAGCCCTCTCTTAGCTCCTCTTTTCTTCAGAGATTGGAAAGCTGCTGATTGGTAACCTGGAAGCCTCCTCTTCTTCAGGCTGAACAATCTCAACTTACTTAGCCTGTGCTCACAAAAGAGGAGCTTCTTTGTTTCTCTGCCAGGCTCACTAGACACATACAAATATTTATTTACATTATAGGCATCTCTAAGTAGATAAACCTTGGGGGTTTTTTGGTACTTCTTGGATTGTCAAATAAAGCATTTCAGTTAAGTGCTGAAAGTGAGTTATATACTCCAGACATGGATTTAGTAACTTGTCATTTACTTCTAAATATTTACTTGCCATTTATTTCTAAACAAAAGCAAAAAACATTGGCCTGTCTAACAATAAGGTATTTAAACTCATATGCACCTCGGCAAACAGAAGGCTAACTCCTCAACATTCATCATGCCTGTGTTTTATTGTATACAACTACTTATCCATATTCATAATACATATGTAGCCTATAAAATACAAACTATGTTGACAAGAATAGGAATAGCAGATGGCCTCACTCTGAGCCAGTGTACTGCCATAGCTGGAATACGCTCCTGCTAAAATCATGCACAGCTCCATTTTCTCACTCTCCTGCTTTGAGTTAGAACAGAATCTGTTATGTTCAGTGATTGTACTTTTCCACTCATTCTTTTCTAACCAACTGCACTTTCTGAAGTTAACGGTATATCTGTGCAGACAGCGTCTGATTTATAAGGATAACACTTGGTGTTTCCAGTTACTACCAAGGATTGGGAGGCAGAAAGGCTCCTGCTTACAGTTCCTCTTGTGAGAACCAAGATCACTGCTAGATGTCATGAACCACGTTGGGCTGCAGTAAGTGAGAGATCGCACCTTCCAGGACAAGAAGACAGGAGAGGTGACCCTAAATTGTCCAACAATTGTCCACCTGGGTGACTAGGATTGTCTTTAAGTCACAGTCTCCAGAAAAATGAAACTCTCCAGTCATCTTGCCAAAGGATTTTTATCCCTGACTTTTTTCACATTGATTATCATCTCCTGTTTTCACTTCTAGTTCCATTTGATGGCCACCTGGCAGGAAAATGACCCACCTTATATTGGTGAAGCAATAATTATTTATCACAGAAAGTAACTGGATTCAAGTTATGAGCAGTAACATTCATTAATTAAAATTAATCTGATTTTGTTAAAATCATTACAGAATGAAATAAGAACCAAGTTATTTTAGCCAATAAAAACAATTAAAATACATTGTTTAAAATAAAAAACAAGTTATAAATGAAAAAATATATATTTACTGATTAAATATTTATAAAAGTCATTACAAGCAGTAGAATTAATTTTTTTTCCACTGTAGTTGAAGAGATCTTAATGCATAGACATTCAATGAAGGAAGTGGAAGGAATATGCATAACACAGCGTTCTAGAGGTTGTGACATCTGAAAGTATTTAACTACTAGAATCATAGAATCATTAGGGATTGGAAGGGACCTCCAAAGATCATCTAGTACAATCCCCCTGCCACAGCAGGATCACCTAGACCAAGTCATACAGTCAGTCTGGGTTAGAAGGGACCACAGGATCATCCAGTTCCAACTCCCCTACCATGGGCAGGGACACCCCACCCTAGGTCAGGCTGGCCAGAGCCTCATGCAGACCGGCCTTAAACACCTTCAAGGACGGGGCCTCCACCACTTTCCTAGGCAACCCATTCCAGGCCTTCACCACTCTCACGGTGAAGAACTTCCTCCTCACATCCAGTCTAAATCTACCCATCTCCGGCATAGCTCCATTGCCCCTAGTCCTGTCACTACCTGACATCTTAAAAAGCCCCTCCCCAGCCTTTTTGAAGGCCCCCTTCAGGTACTGGAAGGCCACAATAAGGTCACCTGGGAGCCTCCTCTTCTCCAGACTGAACAGCCCCAATTCTTTCAGTCTGTCCTCATAGGAGAGGTGGTCCAGCCCTCTGATCATCCTTGTGGCCCTCCTCTGCACATGCTCCAGTACGTCCACATCCTTCTAGTAATAAGGGCTCCAGAACTGGACCCAGTACTCCAGGTGGGGTACACATAGGAAGATCAATTGCTTAGAGGAAATTCCACAACCTTGGTGTCATTGTGGATAAAAGAAAAATAAGCACTGCAGCAAATAGATAAAACCTCTCAAATAGTTTTAAAAACCATGGTCAAAGATCTGAAGAGAGATCAACATCTTCATTCTAATCTAATATTGTATCAGCAAACATCATTGAGCGCTCAAATGATTTTAAATTGTTCATCAGTCTGAAGCAGGAAGTCAATAGCTGTATTTTGAAGAAAAACCTCAGAGTGAAAAGAGTATTTCTTTAAAAGCTAAATAAAACAAGAAAAGAACCCAGACTTCTTGACTGCTTAAGAACCTTGAGTGACAAGGTGAACAAAATATTTAAATATCAAAGCTGAAGAACGGAAACTTAAATATCTTCAATAAAGGTCAGTGAAAACAGAAGGATTTTCTTATTTGTTTTGCTGTTTCATTCTCCTAGGTATTAAAAGGGCCAGTTGTGATCCTGATTTGACTGGAATTCAAAACTGCAGAGATGTGCACTGCTGGGGTATTGCTAGCACTAGAACTCATTGCTTTAAGCAGCTTCTCAAATTGGACAAATACAGGCTTTGAAATAAAAAAGACAAGGGTGATCCTTTCCAGTATAACATGTCTTTCGGAAATTGTAGTTACTCTAGTGTCAAATGAGAGAGACCGGAAAGTATCATCAGCACAAACTATTCCCATTCCAGTCCTAATAAGTTTCTCAGATAAGCCCTCAATGGTGGAGAGGTTATGTAGCAGTACTTGCAGCAATGATGTTTATGCCAATGTTTTCCTATATTATTCTTCTGCCCTTATAACAGTTATAAGGAAAATTCACTCCAGCAGACAGGTTTACAATAAAAGCTTGTGCCTCACTAGACATCTTGATAAAGGATTAGGATGCACAGAAGCTTTGTGCTGCCCTGTTGTGAAAGTCTGCATTTCATCTGGTGACAGTTTCAGAGACATTGCATCAAGTGCTCTTCAATCAGAAATATTATAGCTAAAGAAGGATTATACATACCTCCGCATTTAGGAATAGGTCCACTCCACATGACTTTTCCATCCATTAGCATGCAAGTAATTGTTTCGGTTCCTTGAGTTTTAATAAATCCTTCCTCACATATCACAGAAATTGAGCTCCCCAGCTGAAAGTTGTCACCGAAACGCCGAGCGTTGATGGGCACTCCAGGATCAGGGCACTCGTTATGGCCGAATGCTTTTGCAAAGGAAAAAAAGATAGGGAGGGGAAAGAACAATGTGACAAAGGTTGCAAAAAAGTGACTTTTAAAGGATTTTATTCTGCTAGTAAGAACAAGCTCATTTATAATAGGAAACAATGAGAAATTAAACCTTTACAACAACTGAAAACATGCAGTAGTATAAAAATGCTTAAAATATAATGAAGTTATAGCAGCAAGAATCTCAGGCTGGACAGCTAGGCATTAGGAAGATGTCAGTGATGGCTAAGTTGTGCTTTTCTTCTCTTTTTGATTCTATCCAATTTTATGACGGACAAAAAACATCCAGGAGAAGGGCGAAGTAAGCATCTATGACAGAACTAGCCTTTTGTATTTTATAAATAAATAAAACCTTTTGTATTTCATTATTTTCTTTGTTTGGAAGAGACTTTTAAGATCAAGTCCAACCTTTGTCTTAGTACTGTCAGGTCACCACTACATCTTGTGCCTAAACACAAGGTCCACACTTTCAGATACCTCCAGGGACGGTGACTCTACCACTGCAGTGGGCAGCCTGTTCCAATGCCCAACAAACCTTTCAGTAAAGAAATTCTTCTATTTAAGGTCTAAACAATTTCCAAGCATGTACATCTCCTTCAAAAATGTTGAGTTTGTCTATGAATACCTGGAATTTTCCTGTGTATGTCCAGAAACTCTAAGATGTCTTTTACTACAGAAAACATGGGAGAATTCACTGGGAGAAGAGAGAGGCTCATCTTTCTAACAGAAGTGAACAAAGACATATTTATAGTAATATAATTAAAATATACCTACTGAGTAGTAATATTTTAATGATTAATTTATTAAGAAAATGGCTCATCATTTTCTAGTAAAAATTTAAGGGTTTTTGGTGAGAATGAATATCACAGGCACAACTAGGGACAGCACAACTATACTGAGCACTGGTGAGCCCTCCCCTCTAGTACTGGGGAGAGTTCGAGGCCACTCACTTCAAGGAAGAGATTGAGGGGCAGGAGCAGGTCCAGAGGAGCAACAAGGCTAGGGAAGGGACTGGAGAGAAAGGCTCATGAGGAGAGGCTGACAGAGCTGAGGATGTTTAGCCTGGAGAAGAGGAGACTCAGAGGGGACCTTCTCACTCACTACAGCTACCTGAAGGGAGGTTGTAGTCACATGGGAGTCAGGCTCTTGTCTCAGGCAGCTTGTGCCAGGATGAGAGGAAAGGGCCCAAAGCTGTGTCAAGGGAGGGTTAGGTTGGATGTTAGGAAGCCCTTCCTCATGGAAAGGGTGCTCAGACCCTGAAATGGGGTGGACCCTGAAAAGGCAGTGGTGGAGTCCCCATCCCTGGAGGTGTTTAAAAACAGCCTGGCTGTGGTCCTTAGTGCCCTGGTCTAGATGACTGTGGTGATGTTAGGTCCTGGACTGGGCTTGGTGATCTTGGAGGTCTTTTCCAGTGTCAATGATTCTGTGATTGTGTGATGTCCAGCTTATTCACATGCAATGACTGCACGTCATGTCTTCACAACTATGTCTACATATGGAGACATCTGAAAGGACCATGTCCTACAGAGATAATGTTCACAAATTTTTCTGCAGTTTTACTACTAAATTCACTAGACAAGACATATCCAAGCTCCTTTATTACATTTCAAAAATAGTAATATTTCATTAACTTGGCAGAAAGATTTATCAGATATTCCATCACAGAAGTATTAAAAATCATAATAACAAGTGAGATAAAGCATTCATTTATTAAAATTTTGAATTAGGAAATTATATATATATTTGGAATACATAGTGCTTTCATTGCATTGTTGTTTACCATTGGATGATGGCATTAAAAAATTACTCAATCCTATACATTTTCATAAAGGTTGTTGAAAAATGTTCAGTACTTTGTGCAGAGTCATCACATTTAGTAAGAAAATTGATTTTATTTTTTTCTTACACCTTCAGGCCACAGACATATATTTTCAGTACAGTTATCTGTAAATGTAGATAAATGTTTTAAGTCTAGGTATAGCTTGACTGTGTATGACACTAGCTTATTAAGGCTGCAAGATTGGTTTGTTTCAGCTCAGGAGTTGATTTATGGCTGCTATTGTTGCTCCTGGGGAAGTGATTGTGCTGTATAGGGTGGTTATGGAAAGCAAGAGAGTGAAAGACAACCCCTTCCAACAACAGTCACTCCCTTAGTCTATCCTGGCTGCAGTTACTTTACTTGATGAGTAAAATTCAGTCTGCCTGCCTAAAATGCTTCATGGTGGCACTGCAATACTTGATACAAGCCTAAAATCAGAAAATAAAAAGAGCACAGAGGTAAATCCTTGAAGTTTAATTATACACCATCAATAAATTAAGAGTCATAGAAACACAGGCCTTGAAGCCTTCTAGGGATGGAGCAGCCACAACCTTCCTGGGCAACCTGTTCCAGTGCCTCAGCACCCTCACAGGGCGGAATTTCTTCCTAAGAGCTCATCTAAATCTCCCCTTTTTTAGCTTGAAACCATCTCCTTTGTCCCATCAATAGATGTCCTGGTAAATCTATAGAAAAGTTCTTTATGCAATATTTTATGTGAAAGGAGTATCTAATCTTCCTGGCACTACACTCATCAGTTGTCATGACTGTACTGGTGTTTTAAGTAGCATCTGGAAAAAAGCCAAACAGTACCATCATAGCATAGGGTGATGCTGAAGTACTTTCTGTCCTGATATTAACTCAGGAGTATGCTAAAACCTGCATTTGAATTAAAAAAATGCAAAGGGGAGGAACTGCAGAGATCTCAAGAGATAGGAAAGTAGAAATGAAACTATAACTCATCTGGTCTGCTTTGAAATGTCCTTGGAAATAAGGCCAGAAAGGAGTGGTCCACTGATCCGATTAATTGCTTTGGTAGATTGCCCTACCAAGAGTACAGCTGATAAGTCTAGCAAAGGCTTTGGAGGAAACGTAACCCTCAAAGAAGAAACAGAAGAGGAGAGAATATAAAATAATAGATTCTTTCAAAAGAGTTTTGAAGTCTGGTAAAAGTTGTGCGAACTAATTGGTTACTCAGAGCCATCACATGTGAAGTAATTCTTTGCAGCACGTAACTGTTTGGACAATTCTACTTTGGAAATATTGAAACTCAGAAAGTCTTGTAGAAAGAAATGACAGCTAAAATGTGTCCTGATGGACATGTCCTCTCACAGCAATAAAACAGACTGGAGGAATCTTTGCAGCATCTGGGATTGCTAATGTCTGGGCCCACTGAGCTGAAATCACCCAAGTAATTAGATTGATGCCAGAGGCCCAAAGTTTCCCTTTGGCGCGTTGCTACGCAGGTCATAGGGTTGAAACTTTTGCTAGATTAAGCACAATTAAACAATTGTAACAAAAACAACCACAACAACAACAAAATAAGGTCAGGACTGCAGACAGAGTAAATCTCAACTGATACAAATCTTCCCAGTAATTTCTACATCCTGGTCAGTGGGCAGCAGCTCAGAGAGTCCATCAGCTGCTAAAAAAACCTCTATCTATGCTTTCCACCTCAAAACCTCTTCCACTTCAACCTGAAAAGTGGTTGGCATGACTCTTCTGGAATGCCTGCCCATGAATGACCCCCAAGGTTAACTCAAGGAACCAACCTCACATGGACACTTCCTACCAATCACTGACAACCTCTCTTCTAAAAGTGAAGAAAGGGGAGTCAGAGATAATCACTTGTCACCTTATTAATCTGCTTTCAACTAATTATTTTGCCACAGCAAATAAATATCCATTCCCCTTCCCACAGGTCCAATAGTTGCACAGTGTTAATGTCTGTATTTTGTCTGTCCTGACCTAAACTAGGAAATGAAGATTGAAGCAAAGAGACTTCATTGCTTGTAATTTATGTGACTACACTCAGATACTGTGTCGAGTTCAGATCTCTGTAATTGAACCAAAACAAAGATGAAGTGGGAAGTATTCATGAAGGAGTCACAAACATGATAAAATGCTCAGTCTTTCCTTTTAATTTAGGAGTTCCTGTGCCTAGAGCTTATTAGATTAGGGGAGCGCTGAGTTTATAAATACCTGCACAGAGCAGAAACGTCATTAAGGGTTCCTGGGTTTGTGATATAAACTGCAAGCAAGGCTTAAGGTGTAAATATGCAGTTCTATAACAACTGAAACCAACATAATTTGAGGTTGCTATGTTCCTGCATTCTGTTGTGCCAAGCAGCTTTATTCCTCATTTTGGATGCACAGCCATTTATAAGGAAACCAGTTACAAAGATCTGACTAAGCTCAAAACATCTGTCTTTTAATTCCCACTCTTTTAAATTCCTACTTCCATATTTTTGTGTGCTTGTCCCAAAATTAAATTAATTGGAAATCTCCCAGTCAGCCTTACTGAAATAACTCAAGGAAAAGACAATTGAAATATAATTTTTGTTTACTTCCCACAGAAGTCTAATTTCTTTTGACCTTCACTGGAAAGACAACAATTATCTGAGACCATATATACTGACATAATAAAAATAAATATGGGATTAAAATAGCTTCTGATAAATATTTAAAAATTAGATTATGTGCTTGTAATTCTTCTTCACCCTCTAAATTTAAAAAATATGTTATTTATCTTAGGAGTCTACATTCTCTTTATAAAATGTTGATCATCCACTTTTTCTGTGTTATACTGTTCCTACTCTTGAAATGGGGAAAATGATACTGGTAGCTTCGAAATATGTAAGCAGGTGTTAGCAGAAAATGGATATTTTTAATTAACTTTGGGTTTACAAATGCCAAGACACAGTGAAAATGGTATTCATTCCCTTTCATCCTCTCTCTTGGCCTTAGACTATTTATTATTGAAAGATTCCTTCTGCAATTTATCACACTGTAGCTGCCTTTAATGAATATATTATGTAAAAATAACTCCAGAAAATGTGTCAGTAGATTTGAAAGGAAGTGTGCACAGGTCATTCTAGCTTAAATGCAACCATAAATAGAAATAAAAATTAATTAAGCTGCTCCAATAGAAAAAATACCTCTTGAATTATTTTCAGAGATAATATTCCATTTTTACTTCCCTATAAAAATTAATATTGCAGCATTTGGTACTACCATACTCAAGTGGATGCTAAATGAGAGATATAATAATCAGACTACCACCTTCTCAATAAATTCTTCCCATTTTTTGAAGGATGAGAACGTATTCAGATTTGTATATTCACGGATTGCTGAAATTTTTAACCTAAAGTTTTGTGTTTGGTGAATTGTTGGGTTTTTTTTTAAATAAAACCTAAATTTAAGGAGTATTCCATGCTAATAATCTGCACCATCTCATTTTTACTGTAAAGCCTGCTTTAACCAACAATATCAGAAGAAGAAGATGGTGTTATCTTCTCTCTCCTATTTGGACAGCATTGTTCAAGGTAAGTCGTAAGAAATAGCTTATCCAAAAGAAAGCCAACCAAACCAAACCTGATCCAAACCAAAGTAGAGAGTGGAAAAAAAAAGCATGAACAATTACACAAGAAAGTAGATAGCCACAGGGGAATTTAATCCTTTCAATACTATGAAAATAATGTTAATTACTAATAGTTCTTGGAGAATAACGTGGAGTCTGGGTAGCTCAATTAGCAAGCTCACTTACTCTCATTACCTCTTTGGTTTAATGGATCTTTTTTGTTTACTACATTAAGTAGTATTTAACCACCAGCACAAAGTGTGCTGTTTACTGACTTAGTCAAGTTTTATTTTACAGTTTCAAAGTGGGCTGTTCACAGAATCACACAACATTAAGGGTTGGAAGAGACCTCGAAAGATCATCTTGTCCAACCTCCCTGCCAGAGCAGGAAGAGAATCACAGAATGTTAGGGGCTGGAAACGATCTGACCCCAGTCTGATCTGATCTGATCTGACGGTCTTCTCACAATGATTTCTGATACCATGAGTTATAACTATACAGAACATTCCACCCTGAACACTGAATTTGAAATACCTAATATAGGTATTTAGATAGTACCTGTAGATATACAGGATATGTTTGAAGGTGTTTGACTATAATGCCATTTTTAATTCTTTACACATTTATCTCCTAAACGGCATGTTAAAAACAAAAGACGCACACACACATAAACAAAGTACAATTACTCACTGTTATAAGTGATGTTAAATCCACGTCCTGACATGGAATGGTCAGCTTGAAACTCCAAGCGCAAAATATGACCATTGCTGGTAAGATGGGAAGGAACTTCAGCGCCAGTAAAAGTTCCTATTATGGGGGAATCTGGAGAATCACCGTCTTTAACTGCAAGGAAGTCAAACTGAGATTCCAAGTCAAAGTCGTTAAAAGAGAGGTGGATGCGGCTCCCAGGGTCTGAAATTATTGTCCAGATACAGTTTAAATTATTCCCATATCCTTCTGGATAATCAGGTGAAAGGACTGTTCCCATTGGTGCAGTGAAGTTGGAAAGGCAAGGAACTGCCAAAAAGAAGAAAGCTTTTAGAACAAAACTTTTCAATAAGGACTTATATTATCTCTAAGTTATTGTAAGAGATCCTTAAACTTGCTGAATGTTTCGGTATTTATTATATGAAAACCCGGAACAAAGTTCTTTTTTTTTTTTTTATTTTTAATTTTCTTATTCCGCCCCCTCAATAAAGCCACGACCCAAGCAGAGCCCCCAGGAAAAAGGCAACATCCTGTTGCATTGGAAGCCCGCAGCAGTCCTTACAATTTACCTAGGTTCAACAATCCTTAATCACTTGGCACCACTTATTTGCTCCTTTAGAGAGCTGTTCCGACAAGCAGACCTCTCACTGAGCACATTAAAGAGGCGGAAAGTCAATAGAACCCTTATAATTTGTTGTTCACACAGATGTACAAAAAATTAGCTGGCCTCAAAGAGACAGCAGGGCTGCTTTATTGATATCAGGGTAATACTTTAGATTTAACCATTTCAGCTAAAGCACATTACATTGAGTTGCAGAGACGAAAGCATTTGGAATGAATTTGGTCTGTACTACTGTAGTAGAAATGTTAAGAACTTTGTTGCTCTGAGTTTGTATCACAACACTGGTTTTTCTTATGCTATATGTCGTAACCAGAAGAGAGGTAGAAATGTGTGTGATCATTTATGTGATAAAAAAACAGCCACACAATGCATGGAGAAAAGAAAATAACTCAAATATTTACTTACTATTCAGCAACTTCTAATATAAGGAAATTCATTAATTTATGAGAATAGCTATATGAAATGTATTATATTTATAAAAACCACATAATCCTAATAAAGTCAATAATAAAATACTCCATCAAATCACAGAAGGACAGCTATTAGAAGAGTTCCTAGTAAAAGAATAAGCATTTTAGCAGTTGTAGAGCCTGTCTTGGGCATAATCAAACCACTGAAGCAAAGTACATCTATCCTGTCAGCAGAATTAATTGCATTGTAATAACTCTGGGATCAACCACAAATTATCACATAAAAGGAAAAACTTATCATGATGTTATGTACCAGAAGTAATAATAAAAAGGATTCGATACATACAAATACAGATTGGTATATTTGCAGACCACTGGTTGTTTTCTTGGCAAATGATAGATTTCTCTCCAATTAATTCAAATCCAAACTGACACTCAAACCTTAAAACATCACGGTTGGAAAATCCGTCCCCTTCTCTGATACCATACAATGGTGTTCCAGGATCCCCACAGCTTTCCTTTTCAATTTCTGTTGAAATCAATAAGAAATTTATTTCTAGAAGAATTAAACTCCACAAGGATATAAGCTCACATCTAGAAAATCACTCTGCATTATCCTAAGCAAGTGAAAATTATCTACATAATAACAGTTGCTGAAATGCTTCACTTAGTGATTCTATACTTCAGCTACTTGAATAGGAAATTCTGTGTAAGGATCTTAGACAAATCAGAGTTCTTTGTAGTGATATATTACACTAAATTAAAAGCATAAGATGAAAAATATTCCTATTTTATATAACTTTATACAATTTTAAGCCATTGTAAAGTAAAATTATGTGAATACTTGTATTTATCAACAAAGACCAGCAGCCTATTGTGTAAACACGATTTTCCAACATAGCAAAAACTGATGAGCTAATGACATAGCAAAAAAGGGGAGTAGTGACACACAAAAATTTGCCCCAGGTCAGAAGAAGCCTACACACAAACATGTAAGTATGTATGGACATACACGTCGATTTATGCAGGTGCACATTGTGCATCATCTTAGAACTTGCTATGTATTAGAGCCTTGGAAAGTAAGCTTAAGTGGCATCAGACTGAATTAAATACCCACAAACACAGGAAATAATATTACAAAGATAATAGAAATTCAGTGCAAAATAGATTCTAGATTCTTTCATTCTTTATCTTCAACATCTTTCATGAGAGATCCTAAGTATAAAAACAATTTAAAACAAAATCAATGCATCATGTGCAACAACAACTATCCCTGACCCTACATTTCTCTTTAAAGAAGTTTCTCTTTAAAGGTCTTGGTGCCACTTTTATGGGTTTCCACATTTGTTGCTTAATGATGAGAAAAACTCAAACAAACAGCAAGTGTTTTAACTTCAGATCAGTTGATTTTTCTAGGGTCATCTTGTCCTCATTTCTCAAAGCTTTCAGCTATTAATGCTGTGAATGCATTTACAACGTGACACAAAGCAAATAGAGACCATCTCTTTTCAAACTTCTTCAGCCTTTTCAAAGGCTGTATTGTATCATTTGTTTGAAGAAGAATCAAAATCAAAACCCCCATCTAATAAAAGTACAAAAATCATCACGTTTCTCATTGCTTTACTCAGACACACGGATCATTAGGGGTTGGAAGGGACTTTCAGAGGTCATCACACTCAACCCTCTGCTCAAGCCGGGCCATAGAACCTAGAGTAGGTCATGTAGGAATGTATCCAGATGGGTTGTTTTTTCCAAATACTTCTAGGAAAAAAAGAATGTAATGATTTATTTTTTTTAAAAAAAGACAAAAACCTTATTCCAGCTCTCACCAGGACACAGACCTTCAATAAGAGATGAAAGGTGTCCTGAATAAACAGTTTAAGATACCCCCTAGAAAACACAAACTCACTCCTCTTCATCTTCCCTGATGAGAGTCTTAGTGCCAGACCTACAGAACCAGTCATATTTTAACTGCTGAAGAAATACAAAGTTCTCCTTTCTGCCCCATTACACTAATAATGTTTTAAGTGCACAGGTTACATCACATTTCACTTGGGAAAACAAATGCATTCTGGAAAGTAGTTCTCCAACAACTAAATACATCAAAAGACTGAATGCAGTTTTCTCATGGAGTATGTGCTATACAGTAACTGTTTTTGTGCCTACTTGTGTTCATTCTTTTTTGGGGCTACCTTTCTTGCTTTAATTATTGTTTTATCCTAAGTAGCACGGATTTCCAAGTTTTTGTCAAATTTCAATGGATGAGCAAAACTGATGCAGCCAACTTGCTTGTTTTGTCTTCTATCAGACAACCCCATTAGGAAGACTTTAGGAACGAACTTTGCATTCAGAAATTCTTAGGCAAAGTTATTTATAGCAGTTGGGAAGAACTACTACTTTCCTTTATGCTATCTGATTGCTGTGTTTGAGAGATTATATCTGCAGGCTTATATTTCTTTTGCTTTCATAATCAGAATTAAATTGAACAAGATGTTATCTGAATGATAATTTAAAAGAAATAAACTACCCCTACAGCCCATGCACAAATACACACTGGGAGGAGAAAGGATTGAGGACAGCTCTTAGGGATGGTAGTGTACCAGAAGTTGAACAGGAGTCATCAGTGTGTGCAGGCAGCCCAGAAAGCCAACTGTGACCATTGGTCGAGGGAGGGGATTGTCTCCCTCTTCTCTGCATTTGTGATACTCCACCTGGAGTCCTGTGTCCAGTTTTGGAGTCCCCAACATCACAAGGACGTGGAGCTCCTGGAACAGGTCCAAGGGAGAGCAACTCAAATGACAGAGGACTGGAGCATCTCCTCTGTGAGGACAGGCTAACCAAGTTGCAGTTGTTCAGCCTGGAGAAGAGGAGGCTTCCATGTGACCAATCAGCAGCTTTCCAATCTCTGAAGGAAAGGGGATACAAGAAAGCTGGGGACGGGCTTTTGACATGATTGGCAGTGAGGGGACAAAGGGAAAGGATTCCAGACTGGCAAAGGGGAGATTGAGGTTGGACATAAGGAACAAATTCTTTCCTGTGAGGATGGTGAGATGCTGGAACAGGTTGCCCAAGGCAGTTACGGCTGCCCCATCCCTAAAAGTGTTGAATGCCAGGTTCAATGGCGCCCTGAGTAACCTGAGCTGGTGAAGATGTCCCTGCCTATGCAGGAGTGTTGAAACTAGATGACTCCCTTCCAACCTTGGCCATTCTATGATTCTATGATTTGCATTTATAGCAAATGTTTCCTTCATTACTTTAATCTGTCCTGCAGCCCTTGCTTACACTTCTATACTATCTGTAAATTACCCATTAGCATCAGTTCATTTATTAATTTTAAACAGAATATTTCTATCTTTGCTTGGTTCTCCTTAGGAGCAGGAATGATAGGGTTGCGGTGTTTTGCTGGGTTGGATTTTTTGACTGTGGCTAGCTTGTATGTTTGTTTACAGAATGTCAACCAAAAGAGTACTGATTACTGGCCTTAAGTTAAATAATCATTCTTTAAATAACACAATTTCAGGAAAGATAGCTATTTAATCTCAGTTTGGAATCACAGACTGGGCAAATGACAGTCATATTCACATTTTCTACTCCTATGTGCATTGCATCTTTGTTTCAATGGCACCTAGAATGTATTTTTCTCTTCCTGTTTTGACTACCAATGACTTATAAGTCTAGGATCCAAAGAATGAGTAATGCTGCTTGTGCTGAAGAAAAAAGTACTTATGCTAATTGTATTTCCATTAGACTGCCCTTTCTTTCTTTGCAGTCTTATTAAAAAAAACTCAGACCCCTAAACATAACTTACAGGCTTTGAGTTTTGAGATTTAAGGCTTTTCAGAGGGAAACAGACACATTTTTGTTCTCAGGAAATATTTCACGTAGAACATCAACAGCAACGGAGATAATAGAATCATAGAAAAATAAAATCATTAAGGATTTGAAAGGACCTCAAAAGATCATCTAGTCCAATCCCCCTGACACAGCAGGATCACCTAGACCAAGTCACACAGGAACATATCAAGGCGGGTTTTAAACATCTCCAGAGAAGGAGACTCCACAACCCCCCTGGGCAGCCCCTTCCACTGCTCTGTCACCCTCACTGGGAAGAAGTTCCTTCTCATATTGATGTGGAACCTCCCATTTTCCAGCTTACAATCATTACCCCTCGTCCTATCACCAGATGACACTGAGAAGAGCCTGGCTCCATCCTCCTGACACCCACCCTTCACATATTTATAGAAATTAATGAGGTCACCCCTCAGTCTCCTCTTCGCCAAGCTAGAGATCCAGCTCCCTCAGCCTTTCCACATAAGGGAGGTGTTCCACTTCCTTTGTCATCCTCATTGCTCTACACTGGACTCCCTCCAGCAGCTCCATGCCCTTCTTGAACAGAGGGGCCCAGAACTGGACACAATACAGACATATTTCTGTGCTACGTGATCCAGGTGATCCAACTGTGGCAACGGGATTGGACTAGACGACCTTTCAAGGTCCCTTTCCATTCCTACTGTTCTGTGATTCTGTATGACACATGGTTTCTCTTGAGGGTAGATAGTGTTCTTTGGAGTCTAACTTAATTTGAGGCTATTTAGGATGCTCCATTTGGAAAAAAAACATTGTTAAGTTTGTGTGTGAATGGAACTTACAACTGCAAACACTTTTTCTAACAGGAAATATCTAGAGAACATATCTAAGGGAAACATCCAAGAAAAATAGAAAGAAAATTCAGGCAAGCATTTAATTTTGTTTTAAATTAATATTTTGTTATTTCTGCCTCTCTCATTGAAGGCTGTGGTAGATGTTCAGTCAGTGATACACTCAAGGGAGAGTCCAAAGCCACAGTAGCTACTACTACAGGGACACCAAGGCAGGAATGTTCTTTTTATCTTATCCTCTCATCTTTGTGAAGGACAGGCAGACTCTGAAGGTGCCTTGGGGGACAGAAATGGTCACTTACTACACAAATACGTTTTGACAGAGTGGCATTGGAGTTAAGGCTTGAAGAGGTCACTTGTCTATCTTTCCCCACCCTGTAACTCAAGGGAAAATAACAGATAAGAGTGTGATTTTTGTAAGGGAAAAGAATTTTGAAACAAAAGTGATCACTGATGCATAATGGAAAAGTACAGTACTGAAGAGTTGCCATCACTTCAGCAAAGACTGAAAATCTGTTGTGCTTTAGGTAAATCTCTAATAAAGAAGCAGGACTTTAAAACAACATTAACCTTTTTGTTTTACTGACCGTATCAATAGAAATATGACAGATAACTGGATTTGTTCTGTCATTAGTAAAATTGCTTTGAATTCAGGACAGGTTATTTGTTGCTGCAAAACACAGTGGATTAACTAAATACAGTGTGTGAAAAGATTTTTAACTGCATACTGAAAATTAATTAAGCTTGTTTAGCATTTGAATTTGCAGCTACAAACATTCACCATCATTTAGGGACATGCTGACATTTTGCCGGACAGGGAGGAAAAATGTATGTAACCCCACTTGAACACATTTACATCTACATTACTGAAAACAGCTTACATACCTAATTTGGTTGTGATATTGCCACACCAGTGTCCCCCATTGCAGGAGCCAGGAAAAGATACTGTGATATATTTCACAGAATCACAGAATTATTGAGGCTGAAAAAGATCTCTAAGATCTTCCAGCCCATCCCAGGACCTAACAGCACCACAAACAGCCAGACCAGGGCACTAAGGGCCACAGTATGTCTGTCCTTAAACAGCTTCAGGGATGGAGATTCCACCACTGCCCTGGGCAGTCCATTCCAGGGTCTGATCACCCCTTCTGTGAGGAAGGGCTTCCTAAGATCCACCCTAACCTTCCCTTGGTGCAGCTTCAGGCCTTGCCCTCTCATCCTGGTGCTAACTGCCTGGAAGAATAGCCCAAATCTCACCTGACCACAACCTCCCTTCAGGGAGTTGTAGAGAGTGAGAAGGTCTCTGCTGAGTCTCCTGTTCTCCAGGCTAAACACCGTCAGCTCCCTTAGCGTCTCCTCATCAGACCCTGTCCCTTCCCCAGCCTCTTTACTCCTCTGAACCCACTCCAGCCCCTCCATCTCTTTCTTGAAGTGAAGGAAAATATAACAATTTTTATACAAAATTCTTTTATAAAACAAATTTGCTTATAAAGCACAGAAAACCAGGAACAGTACAAGTATCTTATCTTAAACATTAGATCATAGGTCATAAGAAGAAAAAGAACTCAAAAAGTAGCAAGCAGAAAGCCCCAAATTAATAACTTACAAACTTAAAGCCATTTGTTAGCCACACAGAACCCTGTGACATGAAACCACAAACCTGTACTGATGGGACACATCTTATCTTTTGAACAATGTAAAGTTCTGACCATGAGCAGTCAAACATTTTCATTGCTGGATCATAGGATCATAGGATGTTAGGGGTTGGATCCCATATTATAAATCATAGAATTCCTTCCTGGGTTGGAAGGGACCTACAAAGGTCATCTAGTCCAACTCTCCTCCAATGTAAATACTGCTAACTCTGTTTATGAACCTGGACCAGTTGAGTCCACAGGAACAAGACTGAGAAAGCCTTGCATCTAGAGGAATTGCATCACAGCGCTTTAAGATGCAGTAACTCTTATCCTGATTGTGCATACATCACAGGACAGTCTAGTTAGATGGATTTCAGCAAATGATGCTGTGCACAGTCAGGTGCCAGAAAAACTACTTCAATTTGCTGTTTGATTTGTTTCCATTTACCTGTCACATTGAGAAACAGATGATGAAGAGGAAAAGAGAAGGTGAATGATATTTGCAAATCAATTATCTTTCTCAGAAGCTCACATGATGTAGAGGTAGATTGAGGAGAGAAGGTATAGTCACACAGTTTCTGAATTAAGAGAAACGTCAGGATTTGCTGACAAGATCATCTAAACAATCTCAACCACGCTAACTTTTGCTACAACACAGAGGATGGCATGAGTTTTCCCAACTAAGTAGCTGGAGATAATTATAGATTTATTATTCCAAGTGATACGCTAGCAAATGTAGCTCACCTGGGCCACGACAAATCAACAAACTCTTGGAACAAAACAGCAATTATGCAGCAATTACCTTCAATGTCAGAGCTGGATGTTCAACCTGAAGCTGACAGAAATTGCTGTTTACTTTGCAGTCTCATACAAGACCTAGTGGCTGCATTGTCTTTACAGCCTGCTCCTCTACCTTGTCTGTATTTACATAAATATTTTAACTGCCATATTGTAGGACAATGTGATTAAGCAGCGCTCGATTATTGCCTGGCCACAAGTAGTATTTCTGTCACTGTCTCACCCACTACCACGTAGTTACAATCTTCCTAGAATTGTTTACAAAAAAGCCTGTTGTTAGACAGCTAACAGTGAGTCAAAGCTCACCGCCTTAGAAATGGAAAGTTTGCTGAAATTGAGGGTTGTTTCAGTAGAACAAAGAATCACTATGGCTGGAAAAGATCTCCACGATTATCATGTCCAGCCCTCATGCTAAGCATCCTAGCAGCTCCCTAACCTCTAGACGATGGCCTCAAGCGCTCCAGATACTTGGTTTTTCAGCACCTCCAGGGACTGGAACTCTATCACCTCCCTGGGAAGCCTGTTCCTGTGCCCCACCACTCTCTCTGTAAAGAACTTCTTCCTAAGATCCAATCTAAACCTCCCCGATACAACTTGAGGCCATTTCCCCTCCTCCTCTCATTAGTAATTTAGACGAGACCAGAACCAGCCTTGCTACAACCTCTTTGTAGGTAGCTGCAGGCAACAATAAGGTCTCATCTAGCCTCCTCTTCTCTAGACTAAATAACCCCTGTTCCCTCAGCCGTTCTTCACAGGGTCTATTTTCCAGACCTCTCACCAATCTCATTGCCTTTATGTGGACCAGCCCCAGCATCACTACATGGATCTCAAGCTAACACAGAATCTGAAAACCTCACAGGAAATTTGAAAGAAAACTTACCAAAACAACCTCAGAGGGAACATCTAGAAAGACTACAAATTACCTTGGGTGTTCAATGCTGTCAGAGGCTTCTTGGCACACAGAGATTACTAAAATTTCTATAGAAATTTATATCACAGAAAAAAATTTCTCCCACCACTATGAAAAACTATCCAGAAATATTCCTAAATTAGCAGAGATCATTTTTTAAAATGTACAATATGATCAATAAAAGTAGATGATTTCCTTTCCCTCCTTAAAATTGGAGTCACAATGGAGTTGAGCTGCAGAAGGCTAACATATCTTATTTAATATAGTCCTAAAAGAATGCTAACACTCAGCTAAATTAAAGGTGTGCATGTCAGAACAACATTTTAATGCAGCTATACGTAGTGTGACGTAAAATAAAAATACACAAATTCTATCCTAAAGCAATACAAACCCTGTAAAACTGTCAAGTAAGTTTTAAGATGCTTCTGTGATGTCTAGCAAGTACTACAAGACTCTAAAGGACATCTTCAAATTCATTACTTTTCTCCAACAGTTTTTTAGTTACATGATTTCACCTGCAGGGATTAATAACCAGCAGCACTGCACTTTGTTTTTCTCTTCCCTGGGACACGTATTAGAAAATTATTAGCTTCCCCCTAATGAAAATTCCCCCTAAAATGAAAATTTTGCCTGTACATCTGTCTTCTGAGAAGAAATTAAATCCTTTCTTAGCAATCACTTTGATGCTCCAGAGAGAATTGTTAAAGAATGTGACTTGTGGACAACTGCTCTTTTCTAGAACAGGAGAATAAACTACTCCCAGTTTTGACATGGAAAACCCTCAGGAGAAAACTGTGCAGGAGAGACACTAAGCGATGGAGTCAAATGTATTGTGTCTGGCTGGAATGGAGACAACTTTCCCCACGGCAGCCCTGAAATAGCTGTGCTTTGTATGTCTACTTAGAACAGCATTGATAACAGCATTTGGCTGCTGCTGCTCAGCACTGTTTGCACAGTATCAAGGCTGCCTTTCCAACCATTTCTGCCCTGCAAAGGTCACCAGGCTAGATGTGAGCCAAAAGTTGGGAGAAGACACACCAGGACAGCTGATCCTAAGTGGCCAAAAGAGTACTCTATATCATAGAACATCATAGATCATAGAACCATTCAGGTTTAAAAGATCCTTGGGATCACTGAGTCCAACCATCAACCCTACTCTACAAGTTCACCCCTAAACCAGTCCCCCACCACATATAAGTGACTTTTAAACACAACCAGGGATGGTGACTCAACTACCACCCTAGACAGCCCATTCCAGTGCCTGACCACTGTCTTCATGATGAATTTCTTCCTGATGTCTAGTCTAACCCTTCCCTGTTCAGCACTAAAGGATAAGAGAAAAAAGGATGAAGTCGGGACATCTGTCATTAGGATGTTTTCTTCAAAGGCCATCACAACATGTGCTGAGGCCCTGTTTCCCAGGATATTGGCTGCTGATGTCACAAATAACATAATAACTCCTGAAGTTAGCTAATATTTCACTTGTCATCCTTCCACAAAATTATTATTTTATAATAAATTGTTATTTATTATTTAATAAGTTTATTAGAAGTCCTTAAGAAATCAAACTTTCACATAAACATTCTTGGACTTAAAATATTCTTGGGGTTCAATGTTATTCTAGGCACTGGTTACAGGGCTTCATCTGAAAACTGCAGGTGAAACATCTGTCTATGATTTCACACATTTCAGAGCCAGTGTTCCTTCCCAGCCTTGTACAATACCTTAGAGTCACAGAATCATCATGGTTGGAAAGGACCTCCAGGATCATGAAGCCCAGCCCTTGTCCCAACAGCTCTCTAACCTCTAGACTATAGCCTCAAATGCTCCAGCTACTCATTTTTGAACCACCTCCAAGGATGGTGACTCCACCACCTCCCTGGGCAGCCTGTTCCAGTGCTCAATCACTATCTCTCTAAAGAACTTCCTCCAAAGATCCAACCTAAACCTCCCCTGACATGACTTCAGACCATTTCCTCTCATCCTATCATTAGCAACTTGGGACAAGAGACCAGTACCAGCCTTGCTACAGCCCCCTTAGAGGTATTTATAAGAGAGCAAGAAGGTCTCCTCTCAGCCTCTTCTCCTCTAGACTAAATAGTCCCAGTTCCCTCAGCTGTTCTTCATAGGGTCTGTTGGCTAGATCTCTCCCCAGCCTCATTGCCCTTCTCTGGCCCCGCTCCAGCCCCTCAATATCCTTCTGATACTCTGGTGGCCAAAACTGGACCCAGTACTCAAGGTGCGGTCTCAAGTGCAGAGTACAGGGGCACCATCACCTCCCTGCTCCTGCTGGTTACAGCATTCCTGATGCAGGCCAGGATGCTGTTTTGCCCTGGCTAAGCAAGTTTTAGCATGAAGTATATGCTGTTAAGGAATTTATGATGATGTTTTTGAACACAGTAAAAAAACAAGCATATGCTGCACAAAAATGGTAAAGGATGAAAAAACTTGGATTGCGTTTATAAATCAACTTGAGATGTCAATTTTTGAGATAGTGTCAGTGTAGAAGAGAACAGAACATGAATAAAACGTCAGCTTGAGCTACCTGAAGGCAAGAGTGTGCAGCTGCATGCTGATGAGTGTTGTCTAAGAAGCTGCAGTTTGTGATGGTATAAGCTAACCTCACTAGATAGGTGATGTACTACAGATACCCAGAGAATCACACAGAATCACTTTGGTTGGAAAAGACCCTTGGGATCATCAAGTCCATTCACCAGCCTTACTCTGCAAAGTTCACCCTTAAACCAGATCCCTCAATACCACACATAAACAAGCTTTAAACACCTCCTGGAACGATGACTCAATCCCTTCCTTGGGCAACCTGTTCCAGTGCCTATGAAAGTTTTTTTCCTACTGTCCAGTGTAACCCTCCTCTGTTGTTGTCTGAACCTATTCTCTCTGGTTCTATCACTAATTGCTCGTGAGAAGAGACCAGCACCAACCTCTCCACAACGTTCTTTCAGGTAGTTGTAGAGAGTGATGAGGTCTTCTATGAAAAAACCCCATCATTTTAACATCTGGCCACTTCTCATGGGACTTGCATTTCTGGAGCGTTTATGTTGAGATCCTGATACCTGAAGAGTAGAAAGTATTAGCAATAAGAAATATCAGGACAGTAAATGAGCAGTGCAATGCATCTGCTCAACCAACATGGCAGTCTGTTTAGCAGTAACAGCTTGAATTTTGTATCATGAAGCAAGAGGTTCCAACAGTAGTTTTGCTACTACTTAGAATCATTCAGGCTGGAAAAGACCCTTGGGATAATCAAATCCAACCATCAACCCTATGCTACAAAGTTCACCCCTAAATCATACCCCCCCAAAAATCAGCACATCTAAACAACCTTTAAATACGTGCAGGGGTGGTGACCCAACCCCCACCCTGGGCAGTCTTTTCCAAAGTCTGACTACTCTTTCTGAGAGACAATTTTTCCTAATGTCTAGTCTAGACCTACCATGGTGGAGTTCCAAGTCCTTTCCTGTCACCTGTGAGAAGAAAACAGCACCCACCCCTCTACAATGTCCTTCCAGGTAGTCGTAAAGGGCAACATTGTCTTCCCTCCAGCCTCCTCTTCTTCAAAATAAATAGCCCCAGGTCCTTAATTCTCTTTGAAAGTGTTATTCTCCAGGCCCTTCACCAGCCTCATTGCCCTCCTCTGCACTCACTCTAGTACCTCAATGTCTGTCCTGTATCGAGGTACCTGGAATTGGACACAGCACTCAGGGTGAGGCACCATCAATGTCCAGTAAGTGCCACAATCATCTCCCTACTCCTGCTGGTTACATTATTTCTGATATAAGCCAGGATGCCATTGGCTCTCCTGGCCACACTGGCAGCTCATGTTCAGTATGAACTTCATGAATAAGTTCAGATTTAACCTTACCGTGCTTTCTCCACATATAACACAATGATGAGAATGATTAATTTTTCTTTTTATCATGAAGTGGAGAAAAACACATCATGATGGCTGTTATGATTAATAAATAAGTTCACATCTAACCAAACATGAGATAGAATCATTGTGTATTTATTGCAGGCTTTAAAGACTATGCAATAAATAAGGCAAAGGCCAACACTTGAATGATGAGATTAAAAAGAATAAACTGCTGCTACCTTTCCCAGGCAACACTCATCCAGTGCTGCAGTGAATGAGGCAGGGAGCCTAAGGGAAATACTGGGTGACTGTGTAATTAAAGACTGTATGATAATGAATGTGCACACAGAGGCTGAATTATTCTTTCATTGGTAACTTACATTCTGACACATCCTAATTCTGAACAACTGATTTTGCAAAGACTACCCTCCAAAAATCCTCACTCCACAGTTCCTTGATTCAATCCACTCATGTCCAGCTTAAGTAAAAAGCAAAACTGTATTCTTGAGATAAACTTTTCACCCTCCATCATACTACGTCATTTTTTGAGACAAGCTATTTCAGCACAGACTGAAGCACAGATTTAATGTTAAACAGCTTGTGGAGAAAATCCTAATTCCAGGATGATGAACAAGGACCGCTGGGTCCTGTGCTAGTGCTTTTCTCAAATAGCATCCATCCAGGTGCCAAAGTAAGATAGAAGTCTTGAGAAACTAAACAGGCTTCTTGTTCGTGCCTTCTCTTCAACATAAACAACCTTGGGTGTACGAATTTGCTTCTCACTACAATGAAGAGGTCACTTCAAATATTCCAAAGCTGTACTTGAGGACCCAGGGTTTCAAGTGGTGTATCTCGACCTCACATTAACGATTAGACTTGATCTTAAAGGTCAAACAATGATCTTAAAGGTCAAAATGAATCTGTGATTAATTGCATTTGAGTTCAGTTTTCTACACAGAAATATGTTTTATATTTTTTATACTCATTTTTCCTGTAGGAACTTCTAAATTTTAAGGGAACGAGCACACAGGCAACCCCACTTACATAACCCCACTTACATCTAGGGCGACATCTTTTCTTCATCACAGTAATTTAATGGAGAAATTGTCTTGCTTTGAAAACATTGTTATGAGAGCATAACAGGCATTAGTCATCTAATAAGAGCGGCAAAGGAACGACGTTCACATAAAATACACCTTTGGGGAGTTGATATGTTTTATTGGGCCCAACTTTATTGATATTATTTGGAAAAATAAGTAGATTATAAAGGTTTGAGAGAAAGTTAAGCAGTTAACAGATAAGGTTCACCTAGATTTCAGTTAGACTCTTGGAATGTGTCAGGCTATTAGCAATTAAGACAGCTCTTTTTAATGGTTTATGCAGTGAAAGTAGATATCAAGGCTGATGAAGGGACTAGAGGTAAAGTCTGATGAGGAGAGGCTCAGGAAGCTGGAGATGTTTAGCCTGGAGGGGTTTAGGCAGTGGTGGAGTTCACATCCCTGGACGTGTTTAAAGACAGACTGGATGTAGCCCTCAGTGTCCTGGTCTGTCTGACTGTGGTGACGTTAGGTCCTGGGCTAGGCTGGATAATCTTAGAGGTCTTTTCCAGCTTGATTCTGTGATCAAAGCCATGGCTAGAATATTTACTGCAACTTAGAATCGCAGAATCATTAGGGTTGGAAGAGACCTCCATGATCATTAATTCTACTTGTCAACCTGATTTGTTAGGAAGAAATTTTTTACAAGAATGTAATACTGCCAATGCATAATGCCTCATATGCAGCCTCTTCAATCACCTACAAAACATTTAGTATGACAGGAAAGAATCTCCCTTTTATTGGAGTCCCTTTTGAAAGCAGACTGATTACAAATAAAATAACTTTTGCTTTTAAATCGCAAGCAGAATTTAATTATTCATTCTACTCAGAGTTTTGCCAAATAGGTAGGTAAGCAAGGCTATTATCATTGTTACTGCATGTCTAAGAGCCACCATGTTCTTTAATCTACTTATCCTCCATGGAAACAAGGAGAAATTAACTGCTCATTCTCAAGAATGAGATGTGAGGTACTTTGGAAATCATGAAGCCTCAAAATCTTCTTCGTTTGCTAAAAGAACTGCATCATCATGGATGATGCATTTTTCAAAACAAAAAGTAAATCAAAATCCAGTGCTCAATTTTTTTTTTAAAGAGGGAGTAATGTATAACAGAAAAAACTACTCGGATTATAGTAAGGATCATTCAAACATACAAGAATACCTGACATAATTAGTTCTAGATCATTCTCACACCTTCAAGGGCAAACCATTAACATTTAGTACAGTCATGGCACAGAAAACAAAAGCAGAAAATTACCTCAATGACACAGTTAATTTTAATAAACATCATGTCTTCATCTTCCAAACAAAACTACTCCCCCAAAGTATGTTAGACTCCCTGGAATTCCTTGGAACTCTTTTATTTACAGTTCATAAATAAACTGGAGTTAATTAGTCTATGCAAGAGGAGGCTGAGAGGAGACCTTACTGCTTTCTACAGCTACCTAAAAGGAGGTTGTAGCGAGGCTGGTGCTGGACTCTTCTCCCACGTTACTAATGATAGGACAAGAGGAAATGGTCTTGGGTTCCATCAGGGGAGGTTTAGATTGGATCTTAGGAAGAAGTTCTTTGCTGAGAGAGGCACTGGGCACTGGAACAGCCTGCCCAGGCAGATGGTAGAGTCCCCATCCCTGGAGGTGTTTAAAAACCTAGTAGCTAGAACACTTGAGGCCACTGTCCGGGAGTTAGGGAGCTGTCGGGATGAGGGCTGGACTTGATGGTCCTTGCGGCCCTTTCCAACTATGATGATTCTATGATTAAGTGACAGTGTCTAGGTACACAAGTCAAACTGGAATTCCTAAATCTTACTAAACTAAACTCATTTACTCAAGAGGCTGAATATAAGTTGTGCTCAGTATGGGCTGAGAGACTAAAAGCAATACAGACATTCGCTGTCATCTAAAGTAAGTCTGAAAATGAATTAAAAGAAAGAAAGAATCATGCCTGGCAATACCTGTGTTTTAACTAAGCTCGCAAACGAAATGCCCTTTGTCCAAGGGAATATATGTAGACATGGAAGACTCAGAGTTGGGAGATTAAGTTTTACAGTTGGACATGCTTTCCCTATTTGGAAATCGATAAGCACCACAGAAAAAAAGTAAAAATCAGATAAATTCTAGCAGATGCCAGGTACTCAAAAGAGTGTTCAACAAATCCTGCTGACAAAAGTCTACTCCTATGCACTTATTTAAATATATAAATGTGAGTTTAAATGGAAACTCATGATGGCAGTATTGAAAAGGCTAAGCTTTCATTTTAAAGATCTGACTAATGCAAATGCAATGGAACCTCCAACAAGATGTGGAACCACTTAGCAGACAAAAATTCACTTCATAAATAATCATCTCACTACCACTACTGAAAGTAGTGGTGTAAGTGGTACTTAGAAGTGGGAAATTAATAAAAATGAGATAAGAGTAGAACATATGAAAAATTAGAAATCTAAAGAATGATATTTATTCTTGGATCATTGCTGATGAGATCTCACGGGACGTTACCCACACTTAATTTATTTCACTTAAAATGCCCAGGCAATTTGTTCAGTTCTGCAAGACTAGTGGACACGAAGCACTTATCTGAACAATATGCTTTCAATCTGCTTTTCACTGATAATTCACCTTCCTGCTACCACTTGCCATTTTACATCCACAATATTATTTGGAGAAGCTCTGCTTTAGTGTAGGGTGCCACCCTGTCTTCTGAGGATGACAGCCCTATGAAACCTCTGAACACCAAAATTTGGTTTTTCAGATCAAATCCATTCATTTAGGAAAAGTTTTACTTTCCTTTACAGTGCTTCTCACTTGCTGCCAATCATTTTAATTAAATTATAGTCATTAGAAATTAGATCTTAAATCAAATGCTTATAATCTCTACAAACTTGAAACCTGGTATCTGCCACTAGACATTTTCACAGAAAAATTAGTTTCTTTGGATAACTAAGTTGCCATAAAATTTGAAAATCACTACTAACCCCCCAACACAAGTACTTCATTTTCTCCTTTTATCAAGGGGATGAGGCTCTAAGAGCTTATCCCATACTGAGACTGGATGTAGACACGTATTTCATTGAATGAAAAACATGGACACAGAACCCTCACCAACAGCCAAAGGAAAGTTGTGGACTCAAAAAGCCAACAAGTCACATTGTGCAGGTTTATTCCCAACAAACTCATCCCATTCTCAACAGCATCAACTTCCTTTCTTACACACTAAGAAATGAACTTTAATTGTTGTTAAACTGGCTCACTGTTGCTTAACTGTTACCTTGTCTTCCTCCCCTTATGATGAATAATCTTAATGACTGATCATACTGTCTATTATCTCTTTTGGTGGTAGGGAGGAGCCACACAATGTAAACAGTTTTTTGCAAGAAATACATACATCTGTGTTAAATCAAGTATTGAAGTAATAAATATAAGTAGTTCAGTAAAAATACATAGATATACACACACTAATCTTGAGCTGGTAGACTCCGTGGTTCAGCTATATGAAATCTCTCTGTTCTCCAAGGTGAATCAAATAGCAAGAGCTGCATTATGCTGTGCATTTTGTCTCTCACATTTTAGTAAAATAGAGAATATTATTACACAAAGTTTTGTTTGTGTTAGCCCCCAAATCATGATTGATTTAAACAGGTATTTATATTATGACAATTTTGAAAAGAACATAGAAATGGTTAATTTCCTTTATGCATTTAATTTTAAACAATGACTGAATTATTTTATGTTCATATTTTTCAATATGAAATACCAGGAAACACAGGTAAAACTATGTTCCAAAAAATTAACAGCTGTAAGAACACACCAAATAAAAATTCTGCTGTTTCATGTGATGTAAAAGAGAACAAATTGATTTGTATTTTTTTAACTCAGGTTACAATTGTTTTTTAAACAGAATGAACACATCCTTAATATGAAAAAACCTCTTCATTTGGTAATAAAATGTGCTTCTGATAATGAATCGTTACCTTTGTAGTTAACCTTGAAACCAATTGAGCCCACACTTTCATCCGTTTGAAGGTGTAACCACATCTGATTGCTCATGCTCACAATTAAGTCTGGTACAAAGCTTCCAGTTAACCTGGAGATAACAAAAAAGTATAATTTCATTTGTAAGGCCATAAAGTATTAAATCATATCACTATATTATGTCTCCTCCTTTTTGTGAGGAATCTACTAAGTAATTTTTAATGGTTTTGCTTTTACATTCATTGTATTTAGCTCATATCGGACTACTTATCTACTGGCTGGTTAGCCACTACAGCTCTCAAGCCTCTAAGTGACTGCAGATTTGATAGCAAACCATATGAACAAGTAACTAGTGTCCGTGTTGTACTGAAATATTTCACCTCACTTGCAGCTGCTGGTCCAGAAAAAAATGCATCTCCGAACCTTACCTGGCAGCCTTGCGTGCATGACTGACGCGTTCACATGTTTGAGTGGCACTAGAAGCCTATAACAAAGCATTACATTTATTCTTCCACAAAAAGTATTTCTCTGGTACAGAACTACCAGCTTTGTGTTACATAGAATCACAGAACATTAGGGATTGGAAGGGACCTTGAAAGATCATCCAGTCCAATCCCCTGCCAGAGCAGGATCACCTAGATCAAGTCGCACAGGAACATGGCCAGGTGGGTTTTAAATGTCTCCAAAGGAGACTCCACAACCTCCCTGGGCAGCCCCTTCCAGTGCTCTGGCACCCTCACTGGGAAGAAGTTCCTTCTCAGATTGATGTGGAACCTCATCTGTTCCAGCTGGCATCTGTTGCCCCTTGTCCTATCATTGGATGTCACTGAGCAGATCCTGACTCCGTCCTCCTGACACCTACGCTTTCCATATTTGTCAACATTCATGAGGTCACCCCTCAGTCTCCTTCTTTCCAAGCTCAAGGGACCCAGCTCCCTCAGCCTTTCCTCATCAGATGTGGTCTCATCAGGGCAGAGTAGAGGAGTCAGAGAACCTCTACTAACCACTCGCTTTCTAATCCACTCTAGGATGCCATTGCCCTTCTTGGCCACTAGTGCCTACAGCTGGCTCATGGCTCTCCTGCTGTCCACCAGGACCCCTACACACATTGCATATTTAAGAGGAAGGTGAAATTTTTAAATAGCAATATTCTTACGAAGGTCCATGCACTGTCTTACCTTTCCTCATCACCTCTACCTCCTCAACAATGGCCTTACCGCCTCTACAGCAATGGAAGAACATGCCTGGCACTCTTAGCTGACATTTATTCCTTCCTTATACAAAACAACCAGACATCACAAATTTGACAGCTTCTAACATTAATGAACATTGATTACTTAACACCCAAATAAACTTGGTTGTTTTTTTCTTTTTTCCCCTTTTTAAATTGTTTATCAGCACAATCTTAAATGTTTTTTTCATCTGCTGAAAGAAATAGTGTGATAGCAAATTGGAAATGTTATAAAAGCTACAGTTTTATGTTACTTTGTGTTTTATCCCCAAAAATTCATCTAGAATTTGCTAAGAATTTTCCTGCTAAAACAGATTGGTGGAAAGCAGCAAAGCATTTTCCCTCTCTGTAAAATGGATCACAAGCACAGGACTGCATAAGAGTGAAAGCTGTTGGATTTTTGCAGCTCTAACCATTCCTTAAAGCTAGCTGAGACTTCAAACAGACTATTTAAAATATATTTTGCAGTTAATTTTAGTTCTCCCGTCTGCTCTTGTTGGGCTTGTTTCTATATGAAATACTATGCTGAGGGAGAAATTCATGCCGATTTCCCACATCTGTGTTCACAGATGGAGCTACTACTAAGATTCCTGCCAGAACTGAACAAGGAAATGCCTGGCCAAAATAATGCACTAACTAACTGCTCATTCCCCCACTAAGGAAAGTACCTGCAGTGAGTTCAGTCTTTGCCAAATTAACGGATTAACAGAAACAGCTCTGATGGAATGGCTAACAGAGTTCTGTAACTGTTGCTGATGACAAACAGTACCTTCTGGGAATACAAAACCATTGGGAATATTAATCTCTCTGTTGTGTCAGAGAGACACAATAAACAGCCATTAACATTTTTATAATTTTTAATTTCAGAAATAAATGATAAAGTTTCCAGAAGCAATATTTTTAATGAAAAGGTACATGAGGGAAAATACCATTGAAGAAAGCAGTCTCAAAAATAAAACTTGTTTAAGTCCACAGAAATCATTTCATACTCTTTTTTAACTGCTTAGAGATCCCTCTGTAATATTTGAGAAGAATTATAGACCACAGAGCAATATGATCCAAAAATCCACCACCATTTTATGAAAAAAAAATTAAAATACTGAAATTCTTCAGTTCAGAGTTATTCTTTCTTTCCTCCTGGAGTTTGTGACTTCCTGTTCCATGTTCCTCTCCTGGAAGTAGGTTTTTACATCTTCCCTTCCAATAGTTGAGCAGTGAGCACTGAACAGTAGAAATGCAAAGGTGCTCTTATCACAGAATCATCAAATATCAGTTTGGAAGGGTTCTCAATTATCCCGATTGATCTTAACTATTTGAGCAACATGGGTTCTGAAATTAATCAACGATTGCTAAGTATTTATGTATATCTGGCTCACACATTCTAGAACAATACTAATGGAAGATAAAAACCTTATTTAAGAGTCAGTCCTGCCTGACTTGTATGTGATTTAGGTAATATCCTGCAAGGATTTTCTCTGCAGTAATATTCTTCACTATATTAACTAATTTTTTATTATCTATATCAGTCAATAATCTATTAACTGTATATACCAGTCTATAAATCTATTAAATCTATTAAAGGTCAAAATCCTGTAGTACATTTTTGATCACACTAAACAATTGAGGAGATTGCAAAAGTTTATGTACAAGTCTATTTTTCTGTTTTCAGTTATGTTCTTACATGCTTTTAATCAGAGAATAGTTATAAAGGGAGTCAAATACACCCTAAATATATATACGTTACACATGAATGTACAGACCTTGTCTTTTCAGATCTTTAATTCTGCTTTCTTTTTGTTTACTGATGGCTAGTCTATCTCTTTCTGACTTCAGAAAAGTACACATACAGCAATGTATTTGAGCTGTCACTTTTGGCAGTTTTAGAAGCTCAGTAAGATGAGATTTTTTGAGATTTACCTGATTCTAAGCATCGTTTGCTCTCACAGGAGTTACATTAATCATATTCTGTACTTTGATACACTGATCATTTCCTGTAATACACACAAATTGTCAATGCAGAAGACTTACACTTGAAGCACAGTTTTAGGATCACCCACTTCTCCTCCATCTCCAATGGTCAGTGTGTCATAGCCAATCTCCAGATCAAATTCTTCAAAATTTATCTGAATAACCTTGGAAATAAAATGAGTAAATATTTTAGGCATGAAGCTGAGGTACGTGTATAAATAAACTTTTCAGCAGTGGCAACAAAAGCTAACATCCCATTAATAATTACAGAGAACTTCTGCATATTTCACAACCTATTCGTGTAATTAACCCTAGTGGTTTCGGTAATTAAATATGAATTCTAATAACTTTAAGGAATCATCACTCTCCTGACCTGCACAAAGCACCATCATTTCACTTACGTGTGTAGTTATTACGTGTTTAATACAGTTCTGGATAACTGCATTACATTTTGATTAAGATACACTCAAAGGGCAACACAATTAATTGCAACTTGCACAATAAAACTGTCTTCAAATAACAACTGAGTAAATGCAGTATGGATGAAGAATGTGATTTACTTCTATAATCTGGCTTAAGTACGATAAACCTAGATCAAAGGTAAAAGTAATTTTCTTATTTCGTGAAACCAAAACAAATGCAACTATCAGAAGTATAATATATAAGTATAATTTGAACCACACAATTGCATTGTTTCACAGAATCATGGACTGTTAGGTATTGGAAGGGACCTCAAAAGATCATCCAGTCCAATCCCCCCAATACAGCATGATCTCCTGGATCCAGTCACACAGGAACATGTCCAGGTGGGTTTCAAATATCTCCAGAGAAGGAGACCACGCTCCCCTGGGCAGCCCCTTCCAGTGCTCTGGCACCCTCCCTGGAAATAATTTCCTTCTCAGATTGATGGGGAACCTCGTCCGTTTCAGCTTACACCCATTGCCCCTTGTCCTATCATTGGGTGTCACTGAGCACAGCCTGGCTCCATCCTCTTGACACCTGCCCTTTGCATATTTATCAACATTCATGGGGTCACTTCTCAGTCTCGTTTTTTCTAAGCTCAAGAGACCCAGCTCCCGCAGCCTTTCCTTATCAGAGAGATCTTCCACTCTTTTCATCACCTTTGTGGCTCTGTGCTGGGCTCTCTCAAGCCGTTCCGTGTCCTTCTGGAACTGAGGGGCCCAGAACTGGACACACTATTCTAGATTTGGTCTCAACAGAGAAGAGTAGAGGGAGAGGAGAACCTCTATCAATCTACTAACCACTCAGGCATCAATCATGATAACTCTGCCTTTAAGAAAATAATAGAAGTGCTTTAAATTTTTGTATAAGAAAAATGACAGAATACTTAAGCATAGGAATTTTTAATGCTTATGTTTGTAGCAAAAATGTATGAAATCTTTACCATTGTGAACTGAGAGTGTTTGTTTTAAAGCTTTACCACATCCTTGAAAGCTCATTTCACTAGTACAGGCAAGTGGAGAAAATGATATATGTTGCAAGGATTGTAGCTTGTTTCAAAGTGGACCCAGAGAATACAGTGAAGGAGAGTGAATTAAGAGGGCTCAGATAGAGAGGACATGGGAAATTTTGCATATAATTAGCTGCTTTGCTCTAATTTGAGTAAATCTGAGAAAACTAAATATAAATCTTAATCTTCTTAGTGTAAACGAAATATTCTCTACAGTTTATGTTGTTCTAGCCACAAAATTTGTAAGCTTAGATATAAGAATGTAAACTGATATCCATAAATAGATATTTCAGTAGGGAAGGCAAGGGAAGGCTCATCTTTCAAAAGAATTTATTTGGTTGCCTTCTTCACTAGCAGAAACTAGGCAAGGAAAAGAAAATACATCCTGTTTATATCTGTGTCCTTATCTGCCCTCAGGATGGTTAACGGGTTCAATATTGTAATTGGTTTTATGTTGAGGATGTCTGACGACTTCTCAGCATTAAATGATTTGCATTTATAGCTGATTGTGCAAACTAATGAAAGGTTGCTCTCTGATTGATAGGCTTTACCTCCATAATTTTCCATATTGTCACAGGTCCCTCCATCAAAATAACTGTGTTATTATATATTCAATTATAGAAGAATAATTTCAGTAGGAAAATGTATAAAATCCATCCTTTATTATAAGACCAAGGTATAATTGTATTTAAATTATTTATACTGAGGTAAAATTTTATTTAACAGGAATACTGCCATGGAGGAGCTAATCAGAAAACCATTTCCAGGAGCGTCATGGACAGGAAAATCAAGAGTTGCCAGCATGGTGGGGGGGTTGGACTAGATGATTTTTCACGGTCCCTTCCAATCCCTAATCTTCTATGATGGAAAGTAATGATTCACCAACTTGGATAAACTTCTGTGATGCAATTACTACCCTGGCAGATGAGACATCAGTTAGTATTGTCTACCTGGAATTCATGAGGAAAACCTGCAGAGTCCTTTCACATTGTCTCCCAGAGAATATTTATAGACAAGCTGTTGATATATGGGCTGGGTGGATTGAAAGCTGAATGGAAGTCTGGGCCTAGAAAGCAGTACCAGCACCTAGACCAAGTCACACAGGAACACATCCAACAGGCTTTAAACATCTCCAGTGAAGAAGACTCCACAACTCCCCTGGGCAGCCTGTTCCAGTGCTCTGTCACCCTCACCATGAAGAAGTTCCCTCTCATATTTATGTGGAACCTCCTATGTTTCTGCTTATACCCATTGCCCCTTGTCCTACCACTAGATGACATTGAGAAGAGCCTGGCTCCATCCTCCTGACAACAACCCCTAGTATATTTATAGATATTAATGAAGTCACTCAGTCTTCTCCAAGCTAAAGAGACTCAGCTCTCTCAGCCTCTCCTCATAAGGGAGGTGCTCCACTTCCTTCATCATCATCATTGCTCTACGCTGGACTCTGTCCAGCAGCTCCACGTCCTTCTTGAACTGAGGGGCCCAGAATGGGACACAATACTCCAGATGTGGTCTCACTAGGGCAGAGTAGAGGAAGAGAAGAACCTCTCTCAATCTGCTAACCACTCCCATTATGATCCACCTCAGGATGCTGTTGGCCCTCTTGGCCACAAGAGCACACTGATGGCTCATGGTCATCCTGCTGTCCACCAGGACCCTCACATCCCTTCCTCCTACAGTGCTGTCCAACAGCTCAGTCCNGTGCACATCCAGTTTGCTCAACGTATCCCTAACCCAGTCCTCATCACCCAAGGCAGGCTCCTCTCTTGCTTCAACTTCCTCTGGAGCCTCAGCAGTTTGTGGCTTGATATCGAGACAGCCCCCAGAAGTACAGACAGAGGCAAAGCAGGTGTTGAGTATGTCTACTTTCTCTGTATCCTCTGTCTCCAGGGCACCCACCTCACTCAGCAGGGGGCCTACATTGCCTCTAGTTTTAGTTTTACCTGCAGTGTATTTGAAGAAGCCTTGAAACAAAAAGGATAAAACAGGTTTTGAAATATCTCTAAATATTTATATTCAATAAATCTTGTGTACCAGAGTTCAAAATGAAAATTTAGTTTACAGAAGCTAATAAAACATGTCTGGCTACATTTATTTATAAGACATTCATAAATATTGAATTAACTATAAAATCTTTTATATATAGAAGTACTTAAATTTAAAAGTACTAATCATAGCATGCTTTGGGTTGGAAGAGAACTTTAAAGATCATCTAGTCCAGTCCTCCCTTCTGTAGACAGGGATATCTTTTACTAGATTAAGTTTCCAAAACCCAATCCAACCTGACCTTGAACACTTCTAGGAACAGGCCACCCACTGCATCTCTGGGAAACTATCCTCACCAGCAAAGATTTCTTCGTTTAAAACTGTTACCTTTTATCTTGTCACTACAGGACCTGGTAGAAGGTCTCTCTCAGTGTTTCTTATAATCACACATTATGTGATAATATGTCACCAAGAAAGTCTCCCCAAATCCTTCTCCAGGCTAAACAGTCCCACTGTCTCAGCCTGTCTTCATAGGAGTGGTGTGGTGTTCCACCTCTCTGATCCTTTTCAGGGCCCTTCTCTGAACCTACTTAACAGGTCCATTCACACCCCTCGAGGGCTTCCTTACAAAAGCAGGTAAATGAGTGAGGAGTTTCAAGACTGGTCCTGAAACACACTACAAATGGATTTCCCAGTTTTGAAGGTATGATACATAAATCACTTAACTTTTAATGCATTTAGGCTCAAAACATATGTCTGGTTTTGACTTATATACTCCCTAGATGTACCAGGGCTGAGTGGCAATGTATTTCTGCAATCCTTTTTTTCTCAGTACCATGATCGTTACATGGTGGCAATGCACAGAACCTTCCCATTCACCACTGGAGAGCTGTTAATATTCCAGACTCCCAGCTTTGGTTCCCCTCTCTAATCTAGTCTTTTGAATAAGTTTGATGTCTTAGCAAAACTTTCTCCAATGTTACTTTGAGAAAATTATGGATAACTGTCACTCCCAGAGTTTGAATAGTAAAAAGAGCTGCAAAAATTCTAGTCTTTTTCTTTCTCCTAATAGGAGGATTTGTACTTTCTATTAATAAGAGAGGGGGTTATTCAAGAGGATTTTTTTAGTTTTGGAGTTCATTTTCTCATTCAGAGGTATTTGAGTATTTAACACTATCTCTTTGATAACACAGATCTTAAAGTTGAAATGTTTTATAATACTTTAGTGAAGTTTCTGATGTTTTGAAAGAAGTTATACTTGTTTCATTAATAACCTCATCTTAGTGAATACTAAAGAAGAAAAGCTGTTTATTTAGTTAAACTGGTTTTATATAGTATAAGAAATACTAAATAAGACTAAAATGTCATATGGCAGAGTTAGCAGATTAGAGCAAAACTCAACACTAACACGTGACGTAAGGCCAAACATGTATCAAACACCAAAGAGCTCTACTGAATACAAGAAATCTTAGTAGACCTTTGACATTACTTCATACCATTGGGTAACTGCTTCTGGGAATGGGATTAGAGAATCACATAAAAACAGATAGCATCTCTTTGACATACAAATTCAAAACATTCTTAGGGGAAACAATAGCTTTTATCATCCCTCTGTACTCATCTAATGCCCAACATTTCCTAGAAATGTCTGAATCACACAATTATTTAGGCTTGAAAAGACCTGTAAGGTCATCCAGCCCAGCCAATGACCTAACATCATCACAATCGGCCATACCAGGGGACTAAGTGACACGTCCTGTCTCTTCTTAAACATCTCCAGTGATAGAGACTCCACCACTGCCCTGGGCAGTCCATTCCAGTGTCTGATCACTCTTTCCCTGAGTAAGGGCTTCCTGACATCCAACCTAACTCTCCCCTGGCACAGCTTCAGGGCATTCAGGAAATGCTCCAAGTAGGACAGCTTGACTGTAGTAATAAATCATACTGGTGAAAAATGTCACAGGATACTTCTGCGTTTGGTTTTGGCTTTCTTTCTTTTCTAATGGAATTTTAAATTTACCTTATTAGTATTGATAGCTGTGATGACCCACACACACTGAGCGTTGCTGTCATACTGGAATGGAAAATTGGGTGATGTGAAAGTGCCTCCAGGTCCCTGAAGACTGGATCCACAAGTCTTGACTGCAAAAAGAAAATTGACCTTTTAATTCACATGCAAAACACACGCTGTGAATTGATAAACCAAGCTCTGGTTGTAGTCGTCAATATGTGAAGGATTCAAATACCATTGACCAAGAACAGAATCAACTCATGTAAGATAACAGAATAGTCACATTTAGTTACTCTGACAAAGTGAAGACACTTTCTTTTGTGACCAAGTTTACGATATTTCCTTAAAATAATGTGCTTGGAGTAAAAAGTACAGTGACAGAAACCACTCTATATATTTCTAAAACACTTAAGTAACTTACGTCATTACTTTCACTCTGGTCTTGAAAGTCAAGACTTTATCTAGCAGAACATAAAGATCATTTCTATCACTGTGCATTTGCTGTGCCTATGCCTTGGTGCAAGGAATATCAAGACTTCTGTACTATAACCAGGCTCCCACCCATTGAATCAGGGACTGAAGCACTGAAAAGTTGAAAGCAAACTTTAAAGGAAAAGATTACAATTGTGCCATCTATTTTTGTACACTGTGAATGGTAGTTATATACAAATCAAAGCCTTGATGGTTTTTTTACAGTAGCAGTCTGAAATCAAACCAAACTGATGGCCTTATTTATTGTAGATTACATCTTGCACCACAAGTAGCACAATGGACATAAACTGTGTCCTTGCTGCTTGTGAACAACATTTAGAAAACACTAAATTCACAGTCTCCTGAATTCAAAAGAAGTTTTTGTATTAGCTCCTTAATTTCCCTGTGTGAAGCTGTCGAATTGATGAGCAACTTCAGCTAAGCATGAGCTTATCCTATTTCTCCAGTGATTATTATGACACCACAAATAAACAGCAGAATATAGAGTTATTGCTCCCTCTGTATTCTGACAGACCATCTTGCTTCACTGAATAAAAAAAGTCACATTAGGATCTGTGATATTAGCATTCATGTCTATCGCCCTTCCACAGAGTGCGTTCATTAGGTCAGTGCTAAACACAGGAAGACACGGCTGCCGCTGGATAAAGACTCATTCCTTCCCTCCCATTAACCTCTAGAATGAGCCACACTGCTTCCACCCAACCTACATCACTTTTAACTTTCACATGAGTGAGGCAATACTCTGGCGAAAAGTCTATGTAAACACAGACCCCTGAAAACAAGGAGACAGGAGGCAGATGACAGGAAGGTTGCTCACTTATGATCAGTAACTGAAGTCATTGAGGTCGTGAGTGATTCTAATGCCAAGCACAGCGTTTTGTTGAAGTTTTTAGTATGAAACAGTATGTCCTAGACACAACCAGCTGCTGCTCCATCTGAGCATGTGAGTCCATCTTTTGAGGCAGGGTTGGGATGTAAAGCACATCACAAATGACAACTTTGCATATGGAAGTACGTGATAGATGCTCTAAAGCAGAATAACAGCTAGCAAACCCGACCAACTATGGTCACATATAAAATTAATAGAAAAAACGAAAGAGGGAAATTTTCTTGTTGCAGCTCAAAGGTAGTGCAACTAATATTGAAATAAACAGGGGGTTTAAATATAAAGTAGCATAAATCTACATAAAAACAACCTTCCGTCACCACAAAAACTGTGAAATCATAAGAAGCAATGCATTTCCTTGGAACAAATATAAGCTAGGGACACCTGAAGTGTAGGGAAGAAAATTAAAGTCTATTTAATAGAGTCTATTTAAAAACTATAGTCACTGTCTGAATAGGTGCAAAAGACTCGGCTTTATATGTAAAACAAGGAAGTTCAACTTGTTGGAGTTCCGTGCAATTTTTTAAAATTTAAAAGACAAAGTCAGAATTTAATTAGATTTTCAGAAAGCTATTAGCAAGGCCACTGACTCAGCTCAAGAGGTCTCCACCGTAATGGTGGGCACTTGCTTCAATATTTAAAGCGCTGTTTATTCAGAGAATGCCCTGATATGTCTGGCACTTCCACCCAGATGGAATTGGTAAGGAAGCAGACTTAGATTGTGGAACCTGGGTCTTACATTTGTCGCAAGAACAGTTCAGCAGCTCACATGCCATCCATCAAGGTCCTGGAATGTGCCCTGCTGGGCTTGATGTTCACAAACCAAACCTGCTTTGTGGTGTTTCAGTGAGTGAGAGCCTTGGCTGCAGTGATCCAGATACTGTGGAGTCTGGGATTCTGTCAAGGACATCAATGTTTAGTACTAAGACAAAGGTTTTAGATTACAGAAGAGCAACCTTAAGCTCAGTCAGAGTTCAGTCAGGAGGGAATTGGTGGGAGGCTCCATGGAGGGTAAGGGTCACCTAATTCTGTGAGCCTGTGATTTGTCTGCGGCAGTGCAAAGCCAACAGTGTGACAATAAATAACGTGAAAATAAAACGTGATAAAAAAAGCATTTCAGAAAATTATAAATCTGAAAATTGCACAGTTTTTTTCTTCTTTCCTAAATGCTGGAGAGGGCTTCGCTTTGGGTAGGGTTTTTTGAGAGTATTTTGGTTTGTCACATCATATAAAGCCATATCACTTGTGTTTCCTGTGAGATTTTTGAGATTGAAAGTTAAAGACAAAGAAAAGCAGGCAGAAAAATCTCTTGATTACAAGGGATGAAGCCTTTCTTTAGCTGACTATCTACTTATTTTAACAGCTCTTTGCGGCTTGACTGACTACTTTATAAGATTAAGATGAAATAAGTATTGAAATCAGCTAAAAAATACTGCAGGTGCGATATTTTCATCTATCAGCGTCATGTTATACTGTAAGCCAAAGGTAAGGGAAATTAGAAAAATGATGAAAAACCATGACATCAAAGGTCTTGATAAAATTGTAAAAATAACACAGTTTTAAAAGCTCTTCCCATTTTTTAAAAAATTGTATATTTTAATCTTATATTTTGATTCACACAGGAGCTGTCACAGTTTTTAATCTTATTTATGAAGACTGGAATACACTTATTTACAAGCTTGTATTTTCTTATAAATTCCTTTCTTTTCCTAAAACACTAAAGCAGCTATTCTTGAAGTATACTATCAACCATGGAAAAGACTAATTAAATAACCTGCTTTTTATAGAGAAGCACCTATTGAAATGAGTTGCTGAACTACAGCATGAAGGGTTCGTATTTGAATTACAAAAATTTTTCTACTTGCAAGGCTAATGAAAGACTAGAGTGCTTGAGCAGTCTCTAAGAGCTCTTTGCTTGGGAATAAATCATGGTAGACAAACATCTCCTAGGAATAAATACAGCTGGAGTAAGGAAGCAGTGCGGAGCTGTTACGACTGCTCTGAGCCCTAACTGTCTATGGTGTGTTACCTTTATATCTAGGTATGCGTACACACACTGGCCATGTGGATGTACATTACTAGGCAGCAACACATTTAAGACATCCAGATGCCTGCCTTCATTTCAGAGAGAAATTAGGTAAAAGTGAATTCTTAAAAAAAAATACAGTAGGTAAAAGGTATTTCTAAAGGAAAAATCTAGAATGCATCATGTAGATTCTGCTTGTATCTCCATGCTAATCAAAGCGATGTCTGCAGTCTATCAAATGAAAAGTACAGAGTACACAGATTCATCATTGTTTTAAAAACCACCAGCCAGTGAAATGAGCTGACCAATTTTTGCAATACTAGGCAAAAAAGCTGTTCTAAATTAGTCAGAACTCAATTAAATACACAGCATCATTGGTTCCTTTCTCTACTAATCCTAATTATCCTACCTATTAACTGCATGATCACGATCTTAACCGTAAACTGTCTATCTCCTTTAGTTTCCTCTGATACACATTATTTCAAACCCCGTTTTTCCTTTCTCCAGATCAGAGGAGCTTGTCTCAAATATTGTACTTGTTGCAGAAATTGTTGCTGACTTGCCAGCAGCCTTATAAAAGGCAGCATTCAGAAATGTTTTACAGGGCCTGAGAAACAAGCAAGCAGAAAACAGGAGCATCAGGCATGAAAATAAAAAAGCTAATCGACCAACCATGAATAGATCTATCTGTTTCACTTCCTGAAATGCAAATGAAAGGAAGAGATTTATCAACTGGCTAACAGTTTCATAAAGTACATTATTGTGTCTGTTTAAGCAAGTTGCCTTTGTCGTGAAGGTGCTGCCCTGTAGACAAATGCTGCATCTCACAGCAAATAAATAAGTAGGATTTCAGTCCTCAAGTGTTTAAACTTTCTGTCTTGTTCATTCAAGACACAGAAGACAGTTTAAGCAGTCATGTTATTCCAGCCATATGTGTTAAGCATTTCTTGAGATAGAAAACAACTAACAACTGCAGAAATTCTAATCTTTCAAATAACAAACTTCAACTGTAAGTCAATGGACATTAAATGCCTGGAAGAAGATTCCTGTCATTTTTTCATCCATTTTATTTTTTTATGGTTCAGAAAGATTTGCTAATGGACAACTATAAACCTTCCTTTGCACAATTCAAGCCCATTGTATTATCTTCCACATCTGGAACAGTGTGTCCAGTTCTGGGCCCCTCAGTTCAAGAAGGACACAGAGCTGCTTGAAAGAGTCCAGCACAGAGCCACAAAGATGATGAAGGGAGTGGAGCATCTCCCTGATGAGGAAAGGCTGAAGGAGCTGGGTCTCTTGAGCTTGGAAAAAAGGAGACTGAGGGGTGACCTCTTTAATATTGAGAAATAAGGAAAGGGTGCGTGTCAGGAGGATGGAGCCAGGCTTTGCTCAGTGTCATCCAGTGACAGGACAAGGGGCAATAGGTGTGAGCTGGAACAAATGAGATTCCACATCAATCTGAGAAGGAACTTCTTCCAAGTGAGGGTGACAGAGCACTGAAAGGGGCTGCTCAGGGGGGTTGTGGAGTCTCCTTCTCTGGAGATGTTAAAAATCTACCTGAAAATGCTCCTGTGCAGCTTCATCTAGATGATCCTGCTGTGGTGAGGGGATTGGACCAGATGATCTTTTGAGGTCCCTTCCAATCCCTAATGTTCTCTGATTCTGTGATTCTTTCCCCATTCCTTTCCCTGGATTCTTCTTTCTCTATATCAAAGCAGCTCAGCTTCCACAATTTAAATTTTTAATGAGAATTTAGTCCTTCTAAATATTTTCTTCTGTTGTTTTTTCACCAGTCCACATGTTTCTTCAAACTGAATTTCCGTAGCAGAGAAAACCAGGGGTACTCACATTGCATATCTTTAGGCCCCTAAGATAGTAGATGGGTTTCTTGATGTGATCAGCTGTGTCTGACAACCTGCCTTTATACAAGTACACAGCACCCAGCTAGTTATACCAGAAGAGTAGAGAATATCCTCCTAAAATAAGTATTGAAATGAGGATGACATGTGAATATGCTGAGAAAGTCTAGTAGATAAAGCTCTGCTAGTTTTACCGTAAACAAAGATTTCATTTTTGTGCATTACATGATTAATGCTGCTACATATCTTTTTTTCTCTCTGTGTGTCTATGTCTTCACCAAACTGTAATAACTATACATATAATACACACTGGTATCACAGAATCACACAACATTAGGGATTGGAAGGGACCTCAAAAGATCATCCAGTCCAATCCCCCCGCCGCAGCAGGGTTCCTTCTCATATTGATATGGAACCTCCTCTGTTCCAGCTCACACCCATTGCCCCTTGTCTCATCATTAGATAACACTGAGCAAAGCCTGGCTTTGTCCTCCTGACACCCACCCTTTCCATATTTATCAACAATCACGGAGTCACCCCTCAGTCTTCTTTTTTCCAAGCTCAAGACACCCAACTCCCTCAGCCTTTCCTCACCAGGGAGATGCTCCACTCCCTTCATCATCTTTGTGGCTCTGGCTGGACTCTCTCCAGCAGCTCTGTGTCCTTCCTGAACTGAGGGGCCCAGAACTAGACACAACACTCCCGATGTAGTCTCACAAAGGCAGAGTAGAGGGGGATGAGAACCTCTCCAACTACCAATGTAATTGTATGTGTTATATTCTACTGTTGCAATGCAAACTGCTGTGTTCCTTTGTAAACCTAATTCAGCAGATGTAACACCTGTTACGAGGTTTTTTTCCTTTCAATATAGCTGAAATATTCTATCCCTCAACTACAAATACTCTCTTATCCACAGTGAGTCCCACTCAGATTGTCCTGGTACTTTATTAGCAGGAGAAAAAAAATCTTTCAAATAATTCTCTAGTATTTGTGGATTTCTACTATAGATCATGCAGATAACACACCTGGAATTTTTCTGCCATTTTCAACTGTTCAGAAAGACCTCACAGTTCTCTCTGGACACGAGTACAAGTATCCGTCACAAGATATATATTCCTTCTTTTTCCCATACCTAGGTATTCTTTATGAACTGACTGAATTCTTCCATAGCAGGCTTTGCTGCTATGAGAATTTACATATACATGCACACACTAATAATTTCATTAGTTATAGTAATATATCTAATATAAAGTATATGCATTGATACTTTCATTGCTTGATTCATCAGACTAATTGCCGTGTACTTGGATATCAAATACATTCAGCAGAATGACTGTCCCTTTCATGTCTTTTATTTTTTCTGTATTTTTTACCATTTATCCATTTAGTCAGGTTCAAGTATAGAACTGAAGAAGTATTTTCAGTTCCTGTCAATCCTACATTCAAGAAAATATGTGGTGAAGATTCTTCATGAACTGCTGATTGCATATTGATTCACGCAGTTTGTGAATCTATCTCCCTGAGGCTTAATGTTTAGTGTGCAATAGATTTTTCATCAGCTCATTATGTAGTTAGCTTTCTAAAGTAAGTTCCCAAGTAAAATAAACATGGAGGATTGCAAAGTTAATATTAAATAAAACAGTAAAACAAGCATGGAGAAATGCAAAGTTCATCTCAAACAAAACAGTAGAGGTAGGACCTGTTTTACTAAGAAAGTGGGGATACCAGAATTAAAACTTCAGGTACTTTAAAAAGTTTACTAGGAACTTGGAATCAAAGAATCACAAAACAGAAGGGAACTCTACGGACCATCTAGTCCAACTCCCTGCTAGAGTGTGGTCACCTAGAGGCTGAGCAGGAACACACACAGGTAGGTTTTTAATATCTCCAGAAACAGAGACTCAAAACCTATCTAAGCAGTTTGTTCCTGTGTTGTTAACCTCACAGTGTAAAAGTTTTTCTTGATGTTTTGATTGAGTGTCCTGTGTTGAAGTACCCAGAAGCTGGGGTAATCAAACACTGGGTGGATATGAAATTAAAAATCATTGTAAGAATGCCTCTTTACCTTTGCACACAGGTCTGTGATCACTCCATGCAGCAAAGACTTCAGCTATCCTTTGACAGGTGATACTTTTTGAACCCTGCAGCACATAATCTTCATCACAAGAGAACTGTACTGTTGCTCCCAAGCTAAAACAAAACAAAAAAACATAAAAAGAAGCATTTTTTACAAACAAATATCAGTCTGTTTTTCCATTCTTTGACCTATGGCACTCCCGACAAGAGACACAAACACACAATCCAATAATTTTTGCTCTTAATAGTTTGTTCTATGTGCTAGCTTGTCAGTTCAGGGTTCAGCCCTCTGTGGGCTCACCTTGTCCCGTAACAAATACACGCTGAACATTTGTCAGTCTAACACAGTCTTTACATGAGATAATTATCTTCACTTGCCTTCAGTTGAATTGTTGCTGAGTTATTAGATACATGCTCTCTTTCATTCAGATAGTTTATCCTCTCTGCATACTGAGCACAGGCTATATGACACTACAGAATTTGATACCAACTTCCATTGGCATCAAATTTGAAAACCAAGCTTGGTTTTCAAAGTGTAGCTCAACAAGACACTATTTAAATAAACATTTTTCCAAGTTCATTAGTAGAGAAATGACAGAACGGAAGGGTTGAATTTTACCTAAAATCTGAGCCTATCCGTTTTCCGTTTTCTGGTTCTCCTGGGTCTGGACACATATTGGATGCCTGTTTAATACCTCCCTCATTTACTGCAAAAAAACCAAAACCAAACAAAAATAAAAAGAGAAAGAAAACAAAACAAGATAAAAGAAAACAGTTTTTAGGAAATAGAGTGGGTTAAGCAATTAACAAATATGAAAAAGTACATAATCTGCATTTTAGGTCCTTTAAAATGGATCCTGAAGAATACGATCACCCGTATATGTAGCTTCAATCTGTAAGTTTCTCTTCCCTATAGTAAGACTGCTTTTCAGTTATATGCATCCTGCTTGAGCAGGAAGGTTTGTTGGACCTGATGGCCTTTGAAGGCCCCTTTCAACCCTAATAAACTGTGTGTAAACTCTGTAAACAAAGGCTGTATCTATCAGTTTGTTTTGAGGGGGTTTTGGTTGTTTCTTTCAAGTACAATTTGAACAAGTGGTTTAGAAGTTGTGCTAATCAGCTGTTTCATCACTCCTAGTATTATTGAACTCCTGTGGAAATATTATGACTACTCCTTTCAAAACATTCATATTTAAAGGAGTATTCATCACGTTTAGGGTTGTAAGATTTTGCTCTGAACATAATCTAATAAATGTCAACTCCGCTAAGAGCTGACCTTTTCTCCTTGAATTATAATAAAACTTGAAAGCATAGGCTCATGCAGAGAGAATTGTTCTTAGTATTGAAATGCAGATACCCCCAAAATATCTGAAGGTAAACTCAAAATGCCAGTTTGATTTGCATATATTTATCTTCCAGTAAACTAAAATAATTCTTCAGAGAGAAACTTCCTGTGAATGTTTCAGCAAGTTTTTCCAGAAATTTCCATGTAGGGAACTAGCCCTCAGAGTATTTCACCTCCTCTTCATGTTTTCTTTCAATGCATTATGTACTTTGCTGTAATTTTTTCAGCTTTCAAAAGTGTGTCTTACCAAAATAATTTTAAGACTAAAAAAACTTATAGACCTTTCAATTAATTTTGTATTTAACTTTTGAAGCTCAGTGAAGCAGGAGGTAGCAGTTCCTACAAAAACACCTTAGCAAAGGGGATTGATCTGCTATTACTTGTTAAATTAATGGACCAACAGCAAACAAATTTTTACATATATATATTTTAAATACAAACTGACATGAAACCAAGACAATTGTACCAATTAGAAGAGATTTTTAACTTTATTCATCTTTACTTCAGAGGACATTAAACCAAAGGGTTTGCAGTATTGGATTGTAACTTTCCTTTAAATAAAAAATGTGCATGTAATTAGGTTACTGGCATCATGTTGTAAATTCATGGAATCATAAAATGGCCTAGGTTGGAAGGGACCTCCAAAGGTCTTCTAGTCCAACCCCTCTGCAGTGAGCAGGGACAGCCTCAACTAGATCAAGTTGTCAAGAGCCTTGTCCAGCTTCACCTTGAGTATCTCCAAGGATGGTGCCTCAACCACCTTCCTGGGCAACCTGTTCCAGTGTTCAGCCCCACTCCTGCTAAAAAACTTCTTCCTAACATCCAAGTCTACTCTTCTCTAATCTGAAACCACTGCTTCTCATCCTATCACTACAGGCCTTTGTTAACAGTCCTGCAGCCTTCTTGTAGCCACCTTCAGGTACTGGAATGTTCCCAAAGAAACACAAGTACTTTCTAACTACTTCTAAAGGGTGTTCATGAATTTAAGTTTTTCATGAAGAAGAATAACATTCAGTGTACTTTAAATTTTCTAATGCACACAGAAAGGGAAGAGTTTGCTTAGTCCCCTGAGAAAGTCAAAGGCCAAATGAAAGTGTTGCAGAGGTTAGAAAAGGAAAGCATCTCATTTAGCATGCTGATCAAAAAACCCTGTCAAGCTCAGCTCTTGTGTGACTGGAACCATACTCTATCCTCCTCTGGCCCAGAAGAGCTGTATCGTGTCCAAGGATGTTGGACTGCATTTCACAAGAACACGTAGCAGGAATTTCCTGGATAAGGCCTTAGATGCTATTTTGTAGTTCCAAAGCCCATATAGAGAAATGAGAAATGCAGAATCATTGTAAGTACTCTATATAAATAAAAAAGACCACCTCATTTCAGGATTCCCTGAGTACAGGAGGAAGGGAAAGGAAGTAAACCTGAGAACAAGCAGGGAAAAAAGAACAAATGTGCTAAATTTTCTGACATAAAACAGCAGTTAAAACTGTAATGAGGGAATTATTCACGATGTCTGATAATAATATGACAGAAATTCAAATAACACCACTTTACAGCTATATCATATATCTATGCACACAGAAGAAATTGTTTACTATTTTAAAAAATGAAGTAAAAATACCATTTAAGCTGAACTGTTTTTATTAATTGCAATTCATTTTTAGTATTTCAAATTGTGTTTTTATTTTAGTACAGCTATATTTTCTATATTTTCCCATAAACAGGCAATACCAATTCCTACCAAAAATGGAAGGTTGAAAATCCTATTGGTATTTTATGTCTTCCATATAAATTTCCATTCTTAAAAACACACTATGAAATGGATTTCTATATGATGAATAATGAATGTATTAATATTCATAAATAAAAATATGAAGGCCTATGTTAGAGAAATAAAATAATTACAGTGACAAAATTAAAATAAGGCAATACCACAGTGAAAATTCCAAAGCAGTTGTAAGTAGAAGTCATTAAGCTGATTTATAATTTTTTTCTAAATAAAAAAAAAAATCACAATCTTAAATAATTTCTGATTTTGCCATGTATTTAGTGAAAAATAAATGAACATTTAATTGGTTTGGTATTGATGTTACTTCTCCAGGCATTGTGCTCGAATTTTCTGTCTCCTGACATACAGCTCTATGGAGTTTTACAGGTATCGGTTAACACCTTGGATAGTCATAGGACAAGCAGGTTTCCTGTAGTCAGTTAAAGGCTCCTGGATGAAAAGCACTCATTCACGATCTGGCCATGAAACAGGGAGCATGAATTTCCAGGGTTCTATTAGGTGCCTCGAAGATTTTTTAGTTTTGTTTTGTTAATCTCTACACTTGAAAAATTAAGCTGATGTGTATTTGTCTCAAAATATATCATCCTTCCAATTATCCTTTTGGTTTCACTATGTGCAAATCCCCTGTGCTTTTGCATCAAATGTTACTTAACAAATACATTATATAAAAGTAAAAATACAGAAAAGAAATACACATGTTCTATGATTCTATGTGAAATGTTAGATGCCAATTCCTGCAGACATTTCTAACACAAGGCATAATGCTAAACAGGTATTCACTTCTCTATATGTTATTTCTCCTAACTGTGGAACGATGGCAATTTATTTATCTTTAAAGGACCCTATCTACAATCCTAATCAGGTATGCAGATGAATCCATATTGGCAATTTTGTCTAAAGTCAAGAGATAAAACACAAAGGCTTTTCATGAAACATATCCTCTTCTGTTTCTTCAACTACCAGTGGCTGGCTAATCAAATGCAATAGAAAACTTCTGTTATCTATTTATAAGATTCTGATCACTAAAGGTACAACTTTTCACTTGCACTTATTACTGACTGAAAGAGGTAATCTGCTCTTCATAACCAATAAAACAAGATACAGAGGTTCTCTACACAGAATATCGTAATATAGGTACTTTCAAAAAAGACTCTCAATAATATATAGATAAACTTCATCAGCAATTTGGTACCACAAGTGTCTGGCACTTCACTATAAATATACAATTTCTATTATTGTTTATATAATGAAATACTGGGTTATAGAGAAAGAATCTGCTTTATCAGCTACTGTACTGCTCTTACTTGTAACTATAAAAGCATCAACGGACCACCAGAGCCAGAGCTCTAGTTATAAACACTACTGTTATTATTCACTCTATTGTCCAGCCACCCAACATGCATAAACAGAACACTTATTTCTAAATATCTTGATACAAATAAAACAAGAATGCCTGATGGAAATACTTAGGTGAGGCATCTTACAGAGAATGTGACTATGGTACTGTGCTGCAGTGTGAAAACTGAAGTGTGGTTTGCTTTAGATTTCTGATATGTTAAGACACCTTTTTATTTAAAAAAAACATATCTAATATTGATAGTTTAAAATTTAAACCTGAAAAATGCAATAATAGTTATTCTAAAGTGCCCTGCTGAACTCTGAAAACTGAATCCATCATTGACACTCTAAACACAAAAACAGTGCCAGTGTGTCCAACCTAATGAGATTCCAAAACAAGTCCTTTGAAATACAGTATAAGCAGGCATAGGCTAAGCATGTAGTTTGGCTTTATTTTAACCAATTACCTCTAAGTATTTAAAATGCGGTTCTAATCCAAAAAGGATCTCTATAAAAATGGCATGTTCTTTAGCAAAAGATACCCTCTTCATGTGGCTAGCATCATAACTCTGTAATTCATGCTCAAAAGTTATCTGACTCCTCCACGTGAGTTAATGGGACTTGTCCCTCTAGGATGACAAGTATGCTCAGTTTGTGTTTTCTGCAATTAAAATTGAAGGCACCAAGCGTCCTCGGGAATTTTTAAAACCACAAGTAGTTAATCTGTTCAAAATGCCAAAGTTAATGAAGGAAAGGAATTTCAGAAAGTGGCTTTATGTCCGTCACATGAAATAAAAAAGTGGTTGCACGTTGGTAAAAGGGGATAGGCTTTAGTTTGTGCAGCCTTTTGCTGGTAGTGCTAATTTTCAATTACAATAAAATATCTACTGTCCACAGATAAGTTTTTAGATATTAGAGAGGCTGAATATTTATTGCTTTGAAAATACTGAGAATTCAGTGTAAAATTATTAGCAAAACATTGAGTCTTTGTCCTATGCCAGATTTATATAGCAGAAGCACCTTTAGACTAGAACCGTATGTAAAACTTCGCCATGCAGACTGAAGAAACAGATTTAAGTCAGTCATCAGAAATACATAAACAATTTTGAAAACACAAACACAGACAGCACAAACTTCACTCTTGCACTAGGAAGAAGTAACAAAAAAGGAGTACACTCACAGATAGAAAACTTGTTGCTGTTGTCTTTCCCTGGAAACAATTTAAATCCTCTAGATTTAAAATCTATGGCCTTTTTCACTAGTTAAAAAAACAAACAAAAACACGTATCAGGCAATACAGTCTAAAATATTTCATTTCATTTGACAAAATCTATTATGGAGTATACACAAATGAGAGCACGGGCTAGACTAACAGCTTTAACTAACAGGTTCCTCTGGTGGAATACAATAGATATAAAAACGAGTATTGATACCAGTTTGTACACCTAACAAAAGAAAGTAGTAAGATTTGTCTCTTAACTCTTCTCCCACATGATAAAAAATATTATGGGCAAAACTGTTGATTTCCATGCACCATAGAGTTGTGTAAAGCATTATCACAAATTTATGGAACCTGGAAAATTGAAACAATGGTACATAGGCTTGTGCTAAAATGGTTTCACATCTGAATTTTTTCTGGCGTTTCTTCGCCTGTGTTTTTTTTTCCTCCTCTTTTCATTAAAGGTAAAAAGAAAAACTGTGTGGAATATCGTTATAACTATGTACAGAGAAGTCATCTGAAAAAAAAAGTACTAGTGCATTTGTAAAGTGCTGGTGGGTTTTGGAAGTTTACTGTAATTATTCTTTCCAGTTATAGAGAGTTGAAAAGGACAAGAGGGTCACCCATGACTTGTTATAGAAAGCACACTGAAAACCAGTGTATATGCTCACATCCGAGTGCCTTAACCATCTGAGCGGTATAGGCCATACACTAATCCACATATTCTGACAAGGGCTAACCACCAGTAGAAATGCCCCAATAGATTTTGCCTGTTACTTCAGATATTAAAATTTACATTAAAAATCAGTATTTTATTTGGGAAAAGGAAAAGCAGAGGCAAGAGTCGAAAAATTATGATCAGAAGTACTTCTGAAGGTAATACGCTGGAATACATTGTCAAGACCTATAGACATCGAGATTACCATCCCATGCTGAAAGTATCTCTTCTAGTTTTTCAAATCTACCTTAGCAATGTTCCTAGCTTTAATATGGAAGAATTTTTATTCAAGAAATACTTTGTTTTAATCTGTTTAGATCACACAGACAACGCAGAAATATTTTTATCACAGAAGAAGCACTGAATTTTTCAATTAAGCACTCTGGGTTAATTTTCTATTTTGACTACAGAGATTTTGATTAAAAAAATTTAAAATGCAGGCTATTGTTTTGCTCTCAGTTCTGCAGCTGATCCTCTTTCTAGATTGACAACTGTTACTGACAAAGTGTGATATGGAAGGTAGCTGGGTCCCACCTTACCCCTAAGCCCACAGCTGAACAACTCCTGTAAAAGTTCGTCTTTTGGACTGGCTTTATGATAAATGCAATGTATCTGGGCAAACTGTGGCCTTTAAACATTCTTGAAGCAAAATAGCTACTAAAAAGAGAGTAAACCCCAAAATTTAACAGATGCCAAAGAGAGAATAAAGAGAGGATAAAGCAAATACAGCACAAGAAGTATATTCTATCGGTCGTTGTCGGTGAAGAGACACAGTCAGATGGAATGTTGGGTTAGCCAAGCAGGGTCAGGCCTGGTTTGTACTTGGATGGGAGACAGTTTGAGTACACCAGTGCTCTAAGGCTTACCCTGCTCCAGCAGCAGGGGATGGACTTACATGATCTTTCAAGGTCCCTTCCAACCTGGAACATTCTGTAATTAAACCCTTTTCTCCAATGTGCTCTGCCAGTGAGCAAGGAACTACACATAATAATGGACCTTTTAGGAATTTTTTCTTCCAAATTTTAAATAAAGATTAATTTTAGGTATCTTACACTCAGGTGATTTATAGATGAGGTTTATTTAAAACCTACATGGAAAAAAGATATTTGATGTGGGCTACCAGCAAGTACTGCTGATGAAGGTAGCAGTAATCAAAGCCAGTATGTCTAAGGGAAGCTAATGCAAGAAGATAGTACATTATCAAATAACTCTTCAGCATCCACTAACTTCATGGACTAAATCAATGAAGAGTCAAAGAAACCCTTACATGAGGCGTAAACATGAAGTAGCAAAATTCTATTGATTTTTTGTAAATAAAATACTATTACCATGCACAAGAGCTCTCAGAGACATAAGAGAATAAAACATACCACTAAGAAAGACAATTTCTAGACCAGCTATAGGATATGATGATAAATAGTTTCACATTTCTGATGGATGACACTATACTTTCTTTTAAATATATGAAGGGTTTTATCTTAAAAGGCAAAATATCATTTTCCTTGTATATCTTAATAAAGTAACTTAACAAGTCTGGTAATGAGAAATAAATTGCAGGAGCACAATAAATCTGTTGTCACAAAATACTCTATTTTCTAGTATTTCTTTTTAACCCTTAATAAACCCTTCTTCAGCCCCAACTTAACTGAAGTCAATAAGCAACTTTACCTTCAGTAGGGACCATGAACCCACACAGCAGAGCCATACTGGAATGCTAGTAGTGCTCTCTCATCACTATGTGAGCTCTGAAGATGATATTTCCACATAAATACGAATGTAGAAGTATAGGTGGAAGTTTCTTTTAGCCTTCTCTGACCATCACTGTAAATTAGCATCTCATGAATCAGAAGATAGGTTTAGCTACTCTTCCAATTCATTAAAGTTTTGGGGTTTTTTTGAGTTTTCATTTGTTTCTATCCATCCTCATCCACCTGAATGGCACACTCATAGTTCATGTACTCAAGAAGTAGCACTCACAAGATATAAAGTGGAACTGCAAATAGTCACAGAAGGGTCTTAGTGTAATAATTTAAATAAATCAGATATTTTTGCAACTATTTGCCTACTTTGCCAGGGCTAATAAATACACTAGGAAAGCAAGTCAGTCAAGTTCTTTGAAGCATCTCCTTCTCTGGAGATGTTTAAGATTCACCTGGACATGCTCATGTGTGACTTGACCTATGGGATCCTGCTCTAGCGGGGGGATTGGACTGCATGATCTTTCAGGGACCCTTCCAGTTGCTAATATTCTGTGATTTTGTGACCCTTACAGTACAAGAAAAGAAGTTTTCTTTTCCCAGAATTTTTTATGTTGCCTTACTTAATGGCAGTTTATGGATACCTTGTGAAGAAGTAGTTATAGGAATGTATTTTTCCAAACATACCATCTCTAAATTACGTCAGGCTGCATATCCATGTACATACACAAACCCAAACCCACCCCATCAAAATACCATATGCCCAAAGCACACTAAATATAGTCATTAATAGTGTAATTCTTTTCTCTGTAATCCCCTAATACATGGTATACTAGACATTAGTTGGCAGGTGCTAACGTAGAAACCAGTGATGAAAATGATAACTGATCAAAACCACTTCTGGCACACAGGTATGAAAGTAGATGTCACTTTTCTGAAGCCTCAGAGCAGATGGATGTCAGCAAACAGTGCAGCTGTACACATCTAAGCTAGACCAGAGAAAGAATAAGATACTTTAAGGCCTCAGTTCCTCTGTCCTTTCCCACTTTCTCATGAGATGAGCTTAACATTCTATATTCCCATTTCTCTTGAAAACTATCCCTACTTGAAAACTAGTTATGTCTTCTGCAGGTATGAAAGACCAAACTGGATGCTTTGTTGAAGAAGAAAGGACACAAACAGTTCTGATAGTGGAAGAATTGTAGGTGAGGGGTTCGATGGGTGATGGAGTATTCAGTCAATAGATAGACCAAACTCACATAGACTTTTCAAGTAGTAGACCGATATGTGAACTGAAATATTCTCAGAATACTTCTGCTGAAGTTTTTTTAGCAAAATGATCTGTCACGTAAGACAAGGAAGATTAGGAAGTAAAATTTTCCCAAGTTCTTAAGGAACTTCTAAGTTCTCTTATTAAATACTTGTAGGCAGAGTTTAAGAGACTAAAAGAAATAATATACTGTCAAATATTATTGATTAAAAGACTATAAACTGATGTCTAAATGAATACTCATATGTGCTAGATACAAACACTTGTGAGAGTGTTTTATATTGCATTTCACTCTTCAGGCTACACAGTGCATGGAAAAAGGACCCCAGGTAAGAAAACCTCTGTCAGTACATATGCTTTAACACATATATCATAAAAGAAACACTTGGAAGCATCATTTCCTTGGTAACCTTGAATACCATAGTCTCTCAGACACTAGAAATTCAATTAATTTTGAATGAGGAACAGATTCTTTGGGCATCACTGGAAAACTACACCCTGAAAGCTATATGACACATAAACTTCATGATGGGAAATTTACTTCTACAATGTGAAAGCATCACTGTATGTAGCCATGTGAATAATATCTATTTAAACCACTGTCAACCCACAAATTCATATGTTTACTTTAGTTATGCAACAGCACTTCTGTAAAGAAACTGTCCAGCTTGTCCATGTTTTGTAAATTTTAAATCAAATCTAAAAAACATTGAAATTGCTAAAGATTCAAACACTAACGTTCCACGCCAAACAAGCACTCAGTTGCATTGCTACAGTGACAGACATTTAACCATGGAAACTGATAACTATTTCTTGGGTGTAGTAGACCAAACATAGAAACAGCCTTCTTCTGAACGTTTCTCACATTTTAGAAACTACCATTCAACAAATGAAGATGGAGAACAATCTCATAGAATCGTTATGGCTGGAAAGGATCTTCAGGATCACCAAGTCCAACCTTCAATAACATCAAAGCCATTGTTTCAAGATTGCATGTACAGACCTCTTTAAATAGCATCTGCAGAAGTAGAATATTATATGAAAAAAAGGCATCAGATTGCTTATTTGACTCTGCCTAAATGTTTGTGTTGAATATACAGAAATGCCCATACAACTTGAAACAGAAAATATGTTGTATCTCTGGAAATAAAGAAGCTTTTGTGACCCCTCACAATCTGTGTTCTTCTGCATCTTATGTCTGACTTTATTTAATGTCAACTGCAGAGGATTCTCTTTGATAATGTCTGAAACTAAACTGGCTGTTAAAAGAAATTCCGAGTTGAAAGACTTGAAACTATTTTGAGATGATATTGTCTCAAAATTTTAACTTTTTCTCAAAAGAACAACAGCAAAATGTTTCTTTGAATTTACGTCTTCCAAGTTCATTCTACCACACTACTAATATCTAGAAAACAGGCAACAGTAGCAGTTGTTTACTTTGCATTGGTCCCAGAAAACACTGTTGACATAAAAAAAACTGGTAGATTCAGAATTACATGATCTGCTGCAATATGAATAGGCTAGATTTATGTTATCCTAGAAGTAATGAGTATTTAACTCATTAACAGCTGTCTGAAAAGACAGAAGATGTGCTTGGAATACAGTCTAGAACCAACTCTGACTGGGGCAGAATCAGTAATTCACTGATTGTTCAAGAATTTCAATAACTGAAGATGGCATAATTTAACCTGTAGCAGCTACCGTATCTAATGAGTGAAAGAGGAGTCTGACATACTCTGAAATAGGACTCTGATTTACAACATTTGGTGCTCACATGCAGATATACCAAATGAACTATAAAGGATAACTCCAACATATCTTGGGCATATGTTTAATTCATGTATTCCCTCTAGAGTTTTATCTACGTGCAGAGCAAATCCAGATAATCTAGGGATCATCACTTCAAAAGAGTGCACAAGAGGGATGGCGGGGGATAGGGAAGATACAGAACCTACTATGGCACTTTAGGGTGCAGAAATTTACATTAGAAAACCCCTTCTAAATCCAGTGATTCCCCAAATAAACTGTAAGAGGTTACACAGATGTAGGACTGTCTATCTAGAGCCATTCTTCACTTGCACTAAAATACTGCATTAGCCCAACGTACAATAAACATTTGTTCCTTGATCATACAGTATTTTAAACATGATGTGGTGGTGGAAAATAAACAGACTGACCAAAACAGTAGAATCATGGAATCATTTAGGTTTGGAACAATCTTTAAGACCACAGAATTATTGAGGCTGGAAAAACCTCTAAAATCATCCAGGCCAGCCCAGAACCTAACATCACCTCATCAGCCAGACCAGGGCACTAAGGGCCACAGCCAGGCTGTCCTTCAACACCTCCAGGGACTGGGACTCCATCACTGCCCTGGGCAGTCCACTCTAAGGTCTGATCACCCTACCCACAAGGAAAGGCTTCCTAACATCAAACCTAACCCTCCCTTGGCAGCTTCAGGCCCTGCCCTCTCATCCTGTCACTAGTAGCCCGGGAGAAGCACCTGACCCCCACCTGACTCCAACTGTCCTTCAGGGAGTTGGAGAAAAGGAGAAGGTTCTCACTGAGTCTCCTCTTCTCCAGGATAAACACCCCCAGCTCCCTCAGTCTCTCCCCACCAGACTTTCCCTCCAGTCTCTTCCCCAGCCTCACTGCTCCTCTGGACCTGCTCCAGCCTCTCAATCTCTTTCTTGCAGTGAGGGGCCCAGCACTGCTCCCAGTACTTGAGGAGAGGCCTCCCCAGTGCCCAGCAGAGGGGGAGAATTATGTCCCCAGTGCCAATGGCGACACTATTGCTGATCCAAGCCAGGATGCCATTGGCCTTCTGTGACCCTGCCCTTGCCCCTGTTAGACCTCATCCCTTTGACCTCTGCCCATTGACACAGCCGGTCCAGATCTTTCCGCATCATCCTAACTGTACAAAGCCAATTGCTAAACGATGTCCCTCCCTAGGCATCCTGTTCCCTTGAAGAACTTTTTCCTAACGTCAGACCTAAACTTCCCCTGTGACTCTTGGCTAAAACTAAAGATGTTTAAACAAATGTAATGCTCACTGTCATCTAATAAATATATAAAGTTAAACTTCTTATTTCCTACCAAGTCTCTTAGTTTTGCTGACAAGAGTGTCTGTTTTAGTTGCTTGTAGTCAAAATCTTCTAGAAAGCTTTTCTGAATGGACGAAAATGCAGCTGAAAGTCAATGTAAAATTGTCTCTATAAAGTGAATCTGATAGTTCATTGAACTGGATTGTATATTTTAATGAAATTTGCCATAGGCATATGATTCCAACCTAATGTGTGCATTTTATGTTTAGGTTAAAATTTAATGCATTATGATTTTATTTTATGCATTTCCATTTCAATTGTGCGACTTCTCAGGTTCATTTTTTATGCATAGATGAAAACCTGTGACAATTCTCAGAGAACAGTTGGATTTAAGCTACGTATCATTTAATATGTACTTAAAAATTTCTCAGCAGGTTTTTTTATCTCAGTTAAAAATGCATTGATGACCCACATAATGGAACAACCTCTCCTTTTGACTGAAAAGTGTGATTAACATGAAGAAGAAATGGAAGTTGAAATGTTACTGTGCGGTAACACAATCGCGTACCGAAACCCTCATATAAAAATATTTTCCTTCATTAAGCAAATCCCAATGAATATATAGAACAACCTAGTATAATAATTTATGTGAAAAAGAGAGGAACTATGCAAAAGAAGATTGAAAAAGTATTGATAAAATAGAATTACCATTATACAGGATACAAGCCCACACGTACGTTCTAGAATTGGGAGGGATAATAGTTTACGTATCTAGTCTTTAAAATGTCAGGTTTTTTTACTGTACGTTACTATCTCTGTATCTCAAATTCTTTTATTTTGGAAGAAGAATTATTTAAAGGAAAATTATTAGCCACTAAAATGATCAGGGGAATGGAGCATCTCTCATACAAGGACAGGCTGAAAGAGTTGGGGCTGCTCAGCCTGGAGAAGAGAAGGCTCTGGTGGGGACCTTCTTTTGATCTTCCACAGTGCCTGAGGGGGGCCTACATGAAGGCAGGGGAAGGTCTTTTCAAGAGGGTTTGTACAGATAGGACAAGGAGCAGTGGGTTCAAACTGGGAAAGGATAGATTTAGACTGGATATTAGAAAAAGTTCTTCAGTGTGAGGGTGGTTGATGGCTGGAATGGGCTGCCTGGAGAGGTGGTGGGGGGCCCATCCCTGGAGTTATTTAAGATCTGGCCTGATGAGGCTTTGAGCAACCTGACCTAGGTAGAGTTATCCCTGTGTAGAGAGATTGGACTACATGACCTCTAGAGGTCACTTCCAGTCTAGAATATTCTATGATTCAATGATTCTGTTATGGTTAGTACGTACATTTTTAAAGTATTGTATAATTGCACTACAGGGAATATTTTCATTTTCTAACTATAATACATTTGATTACATGAAAATGCAGTGTTCAAAGTAAGAAAACCTGAAAAACTGGAGAAAATAAAGACATAACAGAAGACAAATATAAATTATATGAAGTATAGAGGTGTGTAATATAATGAACAACACTTAAGATCTTCAGGAATTGCAAGAAAAATAAAGAGAATAAACAAGTTAGGAGAATAACATTGAAGAGCACATATACATATTAATAATTTAATTAAAACATTAATACAACTTATTGAAATTTGTATGACTAATTTTCTTCTTCCTCCTTTTAATTATGCTGGACTTGACTACTGAATGGAAACTGATCTCCTTTCCTAAGGTTCCTTTCAGTGTCACAAAGTTTAGGCCTACATTAGTTTTTCTCTGTTAAAAATATTTAACAAACCAAGGCTAGAGTTCATCCTCCAAACAGAAAGTATCTCTGTGACTCATTGTATATATTGAATGGGTATTTCCAAAAGTCTTGTGAAATAGTATTCAAATACAGTTTGGTGATTAAACACTTGACTGTTGAACTAAGTCTATGTTATGTTAATAAAAACTTCTTTAAATTTTTAAATTATTCCAGAAAGCAACTTTTTAGAAACACCCAAAACTCATATACAAATATTCTCGCACACATATATATGTGTATTCTGATAAATATATTGACTTTCTCCAGATTCTCAGCTTTATAATTCTGAGTTTCACTCATAACATCTCAAAAAACCTGCCAGGATATATGCACATGGATTTCCTACTTGACTCTTCAAAATCTTAAACAGCTCTTCATAAAACCTTTCCTCCCTCGCTTCTCTTCTCCTCTCCGTACTTCTAAACAAACCATCAAAAAATTAGGATACATTAATGCATTTTCTAACAAATCCTTAATAAGTTTACAGCCAAAGATCCCAAAGCACTGCTCTATCATTCACTGAATCTTTCAAAAATGAACAACAGTATTACATCCTTGGCTCTTTGGAAAAGATTCATTAGGTTTTCATTTAACTGATTTAACAAGTTCACAGTAAAAAACCCCAAAGCATCTCTCCATCATTCACTGAATCTTGCAAAACAGAACAAGAGTATTAAATAACATTCTTCTAAATGCTTTTTTGTTTTTTAAAGTTTCATTAGGTTCTGACTTAACTCATCGAGGAGTTAAATCTTACAATTACAATCATTATTACCTCCTGGTATAATAAATTCTTCTGTAACATGCAGCACAAAACCAATCCTGGTTTAATGGGGAAACACCCAGCAGCAAGTTTTTTATCTCCCTAGTTCAGTTTTTCCTGGCTATAAACAAAATACTACATTTCAAAAAGTACAAGATGACATAAATGTCCTTAATGAATAAAGAGAGAAGTGATAGAAGCTTTATAAGAAAATAAAGAAAAGAATAGAGCTGAAAACATAGAGAATAAGAATGGAAATACGCTGGTTAAATTAAGACATTCCAGCACTGCTTTTTCTTCGCCTTGTTTTTCAGACACTGCGTTTACAATAAATATTGCTGAGTATGGGAAAATGTCAGCTCTTTAGCTTCACTGCTGTAGCACTTGCACCTGAATTACCTAGTGTTCTCAGCTTGGCTTTGGTCATTGATTTTATAGGTAGAATTAAAATTTACAGATGGTTTAAAAACCCCAAAATTCCACTGAAGACTTAAGCAGAAAGGAGATGATTGTGACTGCATCCCTGATTAGTTTAGAACAAAGCAGCTATTTATAAAGTACATTTTTTATGCTGTCATTGGTGATGTCTAAACACATGTGCAGACTAATATTTTAATCTCAGTTCTCTAAGCTTTCATCAGATCTCACTCACACTGGGTTTGATATAATAACAGAATGATATAAGCTATAAAGTGGTAGTAAAAGGCAAATCCTTATCTTTCCCTTTTGCTTTCTTTGTAAATCTAATTAATTTAAATTGCAATAACAATTATATCATTGACTCAATTTTTCCATCTGACTGCCCTGCTAGAAGTCACTTTTAAGCAGATTTAATCACTTTCACATATATTTCAATTACATTTCCTGATTGTATACCTGACCTTTCAGTTCTAATGTATGTCAAAAATATTCTGTAACTACATGGGCACAAGGAAAATAATATTCAATACCTCTATGAGTAACAACTGCAAGTTCTTTAGTTCTTTCTATCTGCTCAGCATTTCTTGGTCGTCTTCGTGTGCTCTGTAAATCTGCTTGATGAAGGGAGAGTGCTTCCTCGGAAGTGGCCGACTCCAGAACTGATTTTCTCATATTCACTTGTTGCTCTTCAGGAGGTTGTCTATAGGTGGTCACTGTACTGGATACAGCGACATCAGCAGATGTGCTAGCAACAGTAATAGCATCAGTAGTGGCCGCAATATGCTCCTCTAACTCACCAGTGGAGGCAGTTTTGATCAAAGTGGAAGAACCTGTGGGACACATAGTAGCACTGGATGCTAACTTTTTCTTTTGAATTGTATTTTCTTGATCAACCTAAGAGATTAAATTTTCCTCTACTTAACATAGTAAAGACTGGTGACATGAAAGGAGGAAGGTCAACATACTTTATTTAAAAATTTGAAGTAATCAGAACAAATTTTTAATGCTAATGAACATTAAATAATTATAGTGAGATTACACATTTAGTGTTAAATGCTCTCAGAAACTCATAGCATAAACCTTTGCACCAGTAAGAATGACGGTACGTAGTCTCTATCCCTGCAAACTCAGTCTTGAAATGAGCCAGGCTAGAGCAAAACATACAGATATATCAGTAAGAGAGACCTCACTTGTAGAGATAACTGCCCTATCTAAGAGTGGAACAGCCCCATTATACAGTCCCTGAGGTAGTAAGCAAAGCTTCTGTACTTCCAACTGCTAATAAGGCTGCCAAAGATGTTCATACATTTTTATTCTTTTAATCAAAGATTAACAGGACTCTAAGAGTTCATTTAGACTTGATGCAAGGTCAAGGGTAGAGAGATAGTAAAAGGTACACAATTAAACATAACATCTGTATCATAACATTCTATGATTGTATGATATAGGAGACAGGCTGCATCTTTAACTCTGCTTTTACTATCTGATGTAGAGATCAGATATACTGATCTCTCTGATATAGAGTCATAGGATCATACAATGTTCTAGGCTGGAAGGGACTTCTAGAGGTCATCTAGTCCAACTTAGAGGTCAAATTGTCCCAACACAGGGACAATTCTACCTAGGTCAGGCCGCTCAGAGCCTCATCAAGCCTGACCTTAAATGACTCTAGGGACAGGGCCCCCACCATCTCCCCGGGCAGCCTATTCCAGTGATCAACCACCCTCACATCAAAGAACTTTTTCTGATATCCAGTCTAAATCTATCCTTTCCCAGTTTGAACCCACTGCTCCTTGTCCTATCCGTACAAACCCTCTTGAAAAGACCTTCCCCTGCCTTCATGGGATAGGGCCCCCACCATCTTCCCGGGCAGCCTATTCCAGTGATCAACCACCCTCACATCAAGAACTTTTTTCTAATATCAAGCCTAAATCTATCCTTTCCCAGCTTGAACCCATTGCACATGTAATTCCTGTAATAAGGCAGTTTATTTTACTCAAAAAGCTACTTACAACGTGTATAATGACTTAAAACATTGTCTGTGCACTGCTTGTGAAAATACCAAGTTAATGCCTCTAACTTCTCTAACAGCTACAATATATAACCCATGTGGGAATCTTTAATATTTTATTAACCTTTTTTATCCTTCCCCATTCCCCAGATTTGGCTGTAAATGTTTGGAAGCCACATGTCTCACCTGTGAGCATTTAGAACATTTAGCACAGCGGCAGCTCTGTCTTGACTGGAACAAATAATTGACTGGAACAAATGAATGACTGGGCAATGCATAATAAAATCTGTAATAAATTAGCATAAACAGTGCTAGTGTAGCATGATCTGCACTATGTTATACTTGCAGCTTTAAAATATGACTTTTTAACTCTATAAGAATGACCAAGGATCTCTTGAACAGTCACAGAATCACAGAACAGTAGGGATTGGAAGGGACCTCAAAAGATCATCCAGTCCAGTCTGCCTGCAGGATCACCTAGATCAAGTCACGCAAGAACATATCCTGGCAGGTTTTAAGTGTCTCCAGGGAGGGAGAATCCAGAACCTCATTGGTCACCCCCTTCCAGTGCTCTGTCACTGTCACCAGGAAGAAGTTCCTTCTCATATTAATGTGGAACGTCTTATGTTCCAGCTCACACTCATTGCCTCTTGTCCCATCACTGGATGACACTGAGAAGAGCCTGGCTCCAGCCTCCTGACACCCACCCTTCAAATACTTATAAACACTAATGAGGTCACCCCTCAGTCTCCTTTTTTGCAAGCTCAAGAGACCCAGTTCCTTCAGCCTTTCCTCATCAGGGAGATGTTACACTCCTTTCTTCATCCCTATGGCTCTGTTCTGGACTCTCTCCAGCAGCTCTGTGTCCTTCTGGAAGGCCCAGAACTGGACACACTATTCCAGATGTGGTCTCATCAGGGCAGAGTAGAGATGGGGGAGAACCTCTCTCAGTCTACTAACCAACTCTCTTCTAATCCACTCCAGGATGCCGTTGGCCTTTTTGGCCACAAGGGCACATTGCTGGCTCATGGTCATCCTGCTGTTCAAACAATAATATTTCCACATTTCTCTTTTTACTTATGAGCTGTACTCTCACTTGGGCTTTTGAGACTTGGCCTTTAAGTGTAGTGGGTCATGACAGGATGAAAACAAACCAGAGCTTTTGCTATGTTAGAAGAATCTCTACATTGGAAAACAGGAAAGGGGCTTCCAGAGGATCTAAGCAGTATACAGCAACACCCGTGCACAAGATAAAATAAAATGTTTTGACAGGAATACCAAATGTACTCCATAAATAAAAGGAACAGATCCCTAATACCAAAAATACTCAGCCCTGCTAATAAAATCTCTCTTGTTTGCTGCAGAAATTTCAGGCTGAGAAACGCTGTATTTTGCAATACTTTTAAAAAGATACTATCATAAGGGACTACTTCAGCATTATGCAGACAACTGGTAAGGCTGCTGTGGGTACATGTTAGTTTTGCTGTCTTACTTTTAAGGTCTGATACCTGTTCTGCACTGCAGCACTTCTAAATCACACGGTGGTTGTTCCCCCCCACAGCTAAACAACCTCACAAACACCAGATAAGACTCCAGGCTTAACTACCAGAGAGTGAACCAAAGCCCTTTACTGGTCTGTGAGGACAGCAGCATACATAACTAAAACAGACTTAGTTATTCTTTTTATGGTTTATTCTTTATTTCAGAATAGAAGGAAATTATCACAAAGATTAATACCAAATGGCTGGACTAGTTATGATTCAAGATATAAACAATTTTCACAGATGTGTATAAAGATTCAAACACAGAAAATACAAAGGTATGGTCAAGAACTATTTTGGAACAAGATCATGTTGATTAAAATGAAGAAAACTTAGAGAATGTTACATAACCACTACTACTAAACTAAACTACATGTGGACACATCTTTATAATGTAAAAACAGGCAGTCACCTGCTCCAAATACCAAGCTGAAGGTGAAATTATAGTCAGAATCGCAGTCAAATTGCATGTTATGTCCTACAGCCAATGAAGTGGAAGTTAATCTCAAAACAAGCAACCTGGCATCAAGGAAATCATGCACTTGCTAAAAACTTTAAAGCTTAGATATTGAGAAGAACTGCTCTACTTCCATACAGAGATAACTTGCAAACAAAACATCTAACTTGTTAGGCTTTTACAAGCACTTACACCACAAAAACACCCTCATGCCAATCACTAAATGTTACCAGCATGGTGTTATGGCAGATTGTAAACCCATTAGGCTAAACAAACTGGTAACTGTCGGCTACTGCCTAGAACACATGCATTCCTTTTTGCCTAAATATCACTTGCAATCTGTGAAAGCAAGAATGTTGGTGCTTAGTATTCTGTGATAATAGGTTTATACCAACTGAAGGATGTAAGCTGTATGGGCAATGTGACATACTCTCTACTTCAGCCATCTTCACTCAAACAAGATATTTCACTTTATCATACAGACTATATTAAACATTGTAATTTCCTTATACAATACAAAAAACATCTGCTAAAACCCCAAGCCCTCACATATTCTTTTCCCTCGCTACTACAAAGAAATAAACAAGCAAACAAATAAATAAATGTAGAGAAAGCATGAGAGACAAACAAATAAATTATAACACAGAAAGTCAAGCTCGTAATGAAAAAAGGCTGAAATGAAGATTGATTTCTGCTTTTTGGATAAAGTTTAAACCAGCACTTTTCACTCAGCTGAAGCCAAAACAGAGTTAGGTCACTCATTGCATTCACCACCAGAAAATCTGAAGCTCGAGGAACTGCGAGGCTGCACCATGGGGGGAAGCAATAAGGATGTGGAGGCTTGAAAAAGTAATTGTTGCTCAAGGCATTTGTTCACAAACAAAGGGACCTGACCAGCCTAGGCTAAAACAGTCTGAGACCTACAAGATTGACAGCCATTTCTTTGAGTGAGTCCATGTGAAGAAAGAACAGATTAAAATCAGTAAAATTGAGGACCTTTCACACATCAAATTAGACTGCTTAGGTGAGGAAAGGCTTGAAGCAGTACTTAGAAATTCACAACTGTGTAGAAGGGATAGTGGTCAGGCAGAATTCACAAAACCAGTCTGAAAGACTCACTACTCGAAAAAGTGTTGCAATTGCTAAAACTTTGGATAACACAAACATATGGAAGACCCATAAGCCTTTCTATTTATATAAGAGTGGATGTTGCTTCTGATTCCAGGATCATTTTTAGTAAAGGAAAGAGACAAGAGTCTTTGACATTTGCCTAAAACAAAGCTCCAAAAATAGCTGATGAATCTGTGCTGGATGCACACGTTTTGCATGTGCAATATGCTACAAGTATACACGGGGTGCCCATTATAAACACGATGGCAAAGGAAATGTAACCAAGATACACTCATAGTGGAAGACCTCATTTCACAGAATCACAGAATGTCAGGGGTTGGAAGGGATCTGTAGAGATCATTCAATCCAATCCTCCTGCCAGAGCAGGATCCCCTAGGACAGGTCGCACAGGGCTGCATCCAGGTGGACTTTCAAAGTGTCTACAGAAGGAGACTGTACAACCTCTATGGGCAGCCTGTTCCAGTGCTCTATTACCCTCACAGTAAAGAAGTCTCTCCCTGTGTTGGGGTGGAATCTCCTATGTTCAAGTTTATACCCATTATTCCTTGTTCTATTACTGTGTCCCAGATAAAAGAGACTGGCTACTTGACACCCACCCCTCAGATATTTATAGACATTAATGAGATCTTCTCTAAGTCTTCTCAAAAGTAAACAGCCCTAGTTTAAGTTTATCCAGTGGACCAATTTTTTAAAAATGATCCCTTAGGGAATAAAATAATCTAGGGAGATAATGAAGACCTTTGTTCACTCTGCAGAAGCACTCACCAGCAAAACTTAAGGCAGACAAAGGTATCCTATATAGCAAGATGCTTTTATTGAAAATAACTTCTCTCTTCCCTTTTAGAAGACTTGTAAAACCTTCTCTTTAAAACAGAGAGTGCCTAAGCAATGTATCTTCCCTCTATGCTATCAGTACAAGAATTTAAAATGCATTCACGTTAGCCATGACTAATGTGCCAATTCTACATTGAAAACCTAACAACTTTTACTAAGTGTAGGACTGACAGAAAGTTCTCACAGCAGCTCCTCTGTGTTGGAAAGCATAATCAGACTAATACAATTCTTGTTGATCTTAATCCGAGACTCTATACTTTAGAAAAAGTTGTTTTCTTAACCAAAATCTATTCTTTTCATACAAGACACCCTGAGTTTTTACTAATTTTAGAAGATTAAGATCTGTGCTCACATATTGTGTTAAATCGCAGATGGAAATGTTGATTTCAGCTGTGGTTGCTCTCTGCTATTAAACCAGAACTGGTTTTCTCTTCCAGTTCCACAAGCTTCCAAAAGGCAAAGTATCACTGACTAGTTAACATATGTTAACATACGAGTTCAGGTTATTTTTCCCCCATAAAATTAACATAATTAGATACCAATAATTAATCCCCATTCTTTGTTGTGATACACAACTGAGAATTATGTTTTAGCAAGATCCAAACTGAAAAGATTTTAACTAACTAGTTTATGGCAAAGGTATAAAACTATCATATTCCGACCAGACTGGAAGAAATTATTTCCATTAAAATATAATTCATGTCAAAGTTTTATTTATTGTATATAATATGTTATATAACTATTACATATTTAATATATATAAGATATTCTAATTCCACAGATTGAAAGCACAGAGAGTAAAACCTAAATTGAAAGCCTATCAATAAATATCTGAAATACAACTAAAGATTTTGATTCATTACGAAGTATTTAGCAAATGTAAAGATTTTCTAACTTTTATTTCAGAGGCAACTGATGAGGAAATCTTCTAATACTATTTATTTATTCACTAGTTTATATGATGCTGATTAGGAGTCAAACTGACTGAAAAATAGGGAAGATTCTGTAGTGTGAGTTTAGTTAATGTAACACAGGGAATAAAAACAATTTTAGCCACAGGAACTTAAAATAACTCAGAGTCAAATGGGCCTCAGAAGGTCTCTTGTCAGCACAACATAAATGAGGGTCAGCCATGAGGTCAGACCAGTTGCTCAGGGCTTTATCCAGTTGGGTCCTAGGATGGAGACTGCACAATCTCCCTGAGCAATTTGCTCAAATTCTTGACTTTCTTCACAGAAGAAAATGTCTATTTATATCTGCCCTGAAGATGTCGTTTCAAGTTTTATCAGTTGTCTGTCATCTTCACACCATGCTCCACCATGAAAAGCTTGGCTCTGCCTTTTCAGTAACCCCCTTACAGGCTTTTGGAAGCTGCTATTAGCTTTCTCCTCTTTGCCAGGCTGAAAAAGCCCAATTCCCTCAGCCTCTCCTCAGAAGGCAAGGGCTCCAGTCCTCAGACATCTTGGAACCCTCCAGCGAGCTTGGTCTAGCAAAGAACTCCTTTTTCCCATCATGGACCCCCAAACTCGATGTACTATTTCAGCAATGGTAGATTGAGTAAAAGACAGTCATCCTTTCCTTTGACCTACTTCCTATACCCCAGCTAGTATAGCTCAGGATGCTGTTGGTCCTTTGCTGGATGATGCTCAGCAGTGGTGCTACCCAGCTCAAGTCCTGCCCTGCCCAGGCAGGGGGCTAATATGCCTCCCTGGTCTTGGCCATCCATCGGGGAGCTGTTTGCCCTTGCTGCACCCTATTTCTTAATGAAAGAGGAAAAACCAATGCTGATGACCTAAGCAAAACATTACATTTACCAAGAAGCATTCTTCTTCTTTTACTTCTGACTCAAATAAGTTAAGGTAATCCCTACACAGAGTAAATGTAATTATAAAGTAATGCAAAGGTGAACAATTTATAAATGAAACCGTACCCTCTTTTTTCTTCCTTTTTTTTAAAAAATCAAAAAGGTCAGGACAGGCTCAAAAGAAATTATTTTTCAGAAAGGTCAGGCTTTGGGTGAGAGCAAAACAATTGTCTGGAAAGGAAAAAGGTTCCATCAGTACAGAAATTGATACCAAATCCACTTAGACTTCCCAGTCATAAACCTTTTCCTGCAGAACATTGTGTGCTATCAGCATCAGGTAGGCAGCAAGTGAACTTTTAACAATTAAGTGGGTCCCAGTGCAAAACAAGAGCTTCACCGCAGGAAACCCTCGTGTGAGATGTCCCCAGTGATCCATTAGCCAGCAGTTTCAAGACATCTTAAGCTAAATGCTTATGCATTAATATAAATTTTGAAAGTATGCCTTGAGAAGGCTTAGATGTGTACTGCCTTAATGAGGATTTCAGGCAATTTTGCCTCACAACCCACTGACAGTAATGAAGCAGTTGTCTGTCAATAGCCAGAGTGGTTCCTGAAATCCAAAACCAGCTACTTCAGTCACTGCAAGTAGTTTTTCTCAGTGGTCTGTTATTTTCTGCAGAGAAATGTTTCTAAAGAAACTTCTACAGAAAAAAAATGCATATTGGCCTGGCTGAAACCATGACAATTTGATTTTCAGAAATAGCAGCTGGGTTTGAATTCTTCTTATTTTTCTTAGTTGATAGAACTAAAGGAGGTCAAATATTGAGATGAGAGCTCATTTGGCATATCTGAACCTTCAGACTTTGGCAGAATGGATGAGGTGTGCAGATATATCTGGAGATTGTCTAGTCCACCCTTACCCTGTAAAAGCTGGATCAACTGGAGCACTTAGAATAGTGTCCAGTACGTGTTTGGTCTCTCCCTACGGGGTAAAGATTCAAACAATCTTCCTGGAAAATTTATTCAATTTTTCACTCATATTTGCAGATTTCTTCTGTTTAAGTTCTTTTTCAATTTCAATATGCGGCCATTAGGCAGCTTCAAATTTCTCTCAAAGTGGAAGCAACAAAAAAACCCTAAGTCTGCCTCCATGAATTGTTTCAGAATTAAGATCCATTTCTATTCTTACACAGAATGACAGAAAGAAAATTAAAGCAACAATAGAAAATCAAGCAGAGATAAAGAAAAGTTCTCCACTTCTCCACATCTGCTTTTTCCGTATTGCATCGCGCATTGGAAGTGCTGGCACTTACCCAGCTCCAGCTCTACATAGTTGGTTGTTGAGTACTAAGCAGAGTAATGCTTTTCAACGTGGGCCTCACAGATACATTTTACTCTCTTCTGAAAATCTCACAGATACATTTCAACTTTGCATCTGTATTTTCCTAAAAGCAAAGATAGCTAATGGAAACAGATGCAATTATGAACGCAGCCAGTATATCTGGTGATATTTTGTTGGTGGCAGGAGCATTTGTACGTGGCTTAAACAGAGGCAAAGAAAAGATGGAAGGATGCAAAAGCAGTTAAGGAATGGATTTCACTAGTGAAATAAAAAGCAAGTATAGGGCTACTACTGAAATTATCCAGAGTTCTAAAGGAGAAGGAGAGAGGGAGGGAGAAAGGATGCTAGATATAAAAAAAGCAGCAAAGTTGCAGATTCTTAATGTTTAACTATCAGAAAAAGAAGATTTATTCTCCAAATCCCATTCTGATTTTGAGAATGCTTGATACAAAACAATATTGGGGTTTGGGTATGCCAGCCTGTAAGACTGGAAGCTGTGAAGCTGATTTAATCCCTTCTGTCCACTTAGATAATATTATGGATTCATACATAAGTGATGGAGTGCAAAGTGCTAACAGAAAGCAGCAAGCAAAAGGTTCTTTTACCAGAACTGTGAATGGATGAAGTAAAACAGCAGAACTAATTTTAGAAACAGCAAAAGAGGATTACCAGGACCAAGAAACATTGAAGCAGCAGCTTCAGAAAGATCCAAAGAAGCTTTGATACTACTTCAGCCAGCAGTTTCTAACTCAAAGGGAGTTTTAATAAAGCATAAAGGACTGAAAATATCGAGACAAAGAACTGTCAGTGAACAGAAAAGAGTGATGAAACATGACTGATCAGGCAAAAAGAATGAATAAATGAATCCTTATTTATGGCACCACAATATCTGGTAGGGAAACATCTGGATTATCCTCTAATTGACAGATGTCACATCAACTATCACTCATCAACATGCTTTAAGTATTGTACAATTCAATATGTTTTCTGAATTAAAATTCCTGTTAAAAGAAATGAACACATAACCTATACAACAGAGTAGTCATACGAAGCTGGCAATAGTTCCATGTACCTCAGCAATTTTGATTATGTATAAATCAATTTAAACATTGCCACAGGTGTTTGCATAATAATTACAATAATTATATTATTATTACTTCATAATAGTCATTTCTTCATAATAATGATTTTTTCATAATAACATGTTGCAGTTTCAAAATAATCAAAATTTCCAGATCCAGAGTTGTGCTTTCATGAAGAAAAATATGCATTTTTCTCCAAGAGAATCTTCTCAGTAGCCTGTCCTGGGAGGGGTGTGTGCTAGGTGACACTATAAAAGAAGATTTACTATCCAGCTCTGCCTTTTCCTCTTCTGGTGGCTTTGGTCCAGCACACCAGCATAGGGTTTCGTCTTTCCCCAACACACACTTCTGGGTGCAGAGGGCAGATGAGACAGGAGGGGACACACTGGCTTGCCACTGCCCCGCTGCCCTCCCAGAGGTGGAGCTGGACAGCTTCTGCCCTCTACCCCCGACTCCTGTTCTGCCTGGGGTTGACAACAAAGCAGGCCCTGGCCCGGTTCCAACTCTGACCATGCCCAGCTCCAAGCTGTCACCACAGACCAGAGAAGCAAGAACTTTGTACTGATTCTCCCCTCCATGGGGCAACCATCCAGCGACCCGTGGAGAGCTGAAGAATACACACCTTTCGCCTGTAGCTGAGGTGGGAGGAGAGAGAGAGAAATAGGAGGAGAATGGAACTCTCTTAGCCACGGTTGTGGCATGGGGGAGGCCCTTGCTGACGCTGGCCATGCGGTTGGTTGCCATCTTGAGCTCTGCATGTGGCTGGGGCCATGCGGCCAGTCACTGCCATCTCTGAGCCATTCATTGCTCAGCAGGAAGAGAAGCTGTTTGTCATTTCTGCCACTGAGAAAAGGTGGGGATCTTCAAGTATTGGGGAGAGAAGGAGCCTTACAAGAGGCATCTGAGAATTCCTTTGTGCTTAGCTGAACAGTCTGTTCTGAAGGAAGCAGAAGGACTCGAGAACCTTAGACCTTGGGCAAGGAAGGAGACTGGGTTCTTTCTGAAAGCACGTCTTCTGCATCAAGGGATGCAGTTTCAGGTTCTGCAGAACCAGGAGATGCTACGCTGAAGAACTGAAGAGTTCACCAGTGTGGAATGGCTAAGGGTTCAGCATCTGCAGGCTAGAGTATGTGACTAAGAAGGGACCTGGAGGATCTCTCTGAATGAATAGAAGACAGAGTGGTTGTACCCCTTTCTGCTTGCCTGACATGTTCTTTCCCCAGGTCTCTAATGTAAAATAAACCAAGGACCCACTGTATTTTTCTCAGAATATGATGGCATTTGTGACAGAGTTTCTGGTTTGTGTGCACTAACTTGCTTAACTTTGTCTTTCTTCTTTCTGTATATAGTTATAGATACAATAAACCCTTTTTCGTTTTCCTTAAGATATCCACTGTCTGGCAAATTCTATCTGAGATCTCATCGAGACCCTAGCTGCTTTTTCTTTTACTTGTGGTGTCTTATTTGTGGTCTTGAACCACAAATATGGTGCTGAAAAAGCTGGGGGGAAAAAACAGTTTGTTTGTTTCAACCCACTTCATAATGAAAATAAAATTCTGTTTATAAAATATTATGTATTGCCTAGGATGCTCTGGTTTGGGGTAGGGGTTTTTCCACATCATTTGTTTACTCTGCTTTTCCAACACTCAAGCCACAGTGTCTTTCGACATTGCACTGAAGCTAGACCATGTGAGGCTGACTTGTGCAAAAGAATCTTTACATTCTCATAAATTTAAGAGAAGAGAGAAAGATTTTATATTCCAGTTCTTAATAAAAAGTCACTATAAAACTTGTTTATTTTCTGTTGTGTGGATAGAACTACCAGTGTGGGCTTTTTTCATGTTGTAATTGGCATAAATTTCAGGGCTGACTTTTTCACAGGCTGAATATTAAGGTCGTTTCCAGCCTCAATAATTCTGTGATTCTGGATTTGGTAGCAGAGGGTAGAATTGCTGCACACGTGACCACTGTGATAGGATGTCAGGAGCTGCTCTGTACTGGTCACAGATGATTCCAGCTGTCTCCATAATGGACCTACTACAAACTACTGAGCCCATCCACATAAGATAGAATCATAGAATCTTTTAGCTTGGAAAAAAAAAAGAGAGCCCTGAGTCCAACCATTACCCTAACAGGTCCAAGCACAATGCTAAATAAACCATGTCCTTAAGTGCCATATCTAGATGACTTTTAAACATGCCCATGGATGAGATGAAAACTCCATCCTGGCAGCTTGATGAGTCATTCAATAAAGAAATTTTTCCTAATGTCTTACCTGAATTTCCCCTGGCAGAACTTGAGGCTGTTTCCTCTTGTCCTATCATATGTTCCTTGTTAGCAGAGCTCAAAAGCTACCTCTCTACAACCTCCTTTCAGGTAGCTGTAGACAATGATTAGGAATCTGTGGAACCTCAGTGAAAATGTATTTAAGGCAGTAAGAAAGCGAAGGGAACAAGGACAGATAAGGAGTGCCCCATTCCAGAGATAATAATACCCTTAGAGTCCCTGAACAATCCACATTGGAGCAGGTTCTTCCTCTAAAGATTATGGCTCATAGCCCACACATGTCAGAGCAGACAAGAGAAGCAAGCGGGAAAGAATGGCAGAAGAAAAGAAGAGAAAATGAGGAGATGCTCATTTTCAGCCCCCTGTTCCTTGGCCTGAATCTTCTACACTGCCATTGACATCACTGAAGAGACAAAGTGGCAGAGTAGAGAGAGGAAAGGGAGGGAAAGGGAAGGAAAGGTGTCTAGAATTAAGTTAAGCTTGTGAAAGGTGAGAAGAAATGTGCTTTCCTTAACTGTTTAACCATTTGTCTTTGCTTCCTAACATGCAACTCAATAATTAAATGCATAAGAATTAATTTTTAATATGTTTCCTTAATTTCCTCATAATCTCTCCAGTTTACCATAGATCCAGAAACAACTCCTCCCTATTACCTGACCAAGTATTTTCCATTTCCAGATGCCAAGGTTAATTTTTATTCACATTCAATGCTTTTACATGCTGGAATTATTTACTGCCTACTTTTTTTTGTTCTAATACTGCAACAAGTATTTTCTTAATTTGAAGTATAGTGGTCTACTGCAGCATTTCACAGCTTAGTAGAGAATACTTTAGCATATCTGAAGTGACATACTATTAGAATTGAGGTGAGCAAACAAAAATAACCATAAAAACCCCATAACGCAATCATTCAAACTTAGAAATAGAAGATAGTGTATATTCAAATTTTCCAACATCCACTAACTAACATATTTCATGTGATTTGTAGGTAACACATCCTACAACTGAACACAAGTCTATTCTCTTGCATTACCTAACACAGGAAGACTTACAGGAATACAAGGGTCATCTGAGACAGTTTGTTCTCATTGTGCAACATTAACATCTCAACAATGTAAATTACTTCACATAAACCACCGAAAATAGTTATCACACGGCTTCTGAATTGGCGGGTGCAGCCTAGTAGAGAATGTTGTAACAGTCCCATAAGGTAGCGATTTCTGAGTATAAAGAGTGTGGTTTATCATATTTAGCATGAAGGATACTATGCAAAGTATGGGTCAGTGCTTTTCATAAACAGTAGAGCAGCCCTGGAGCTACAGTACCAACTCTCATTGTACTTAAATGAAGTCAGAACGCACGTTCCAGAACACGCATGATCTCAGGATATACCAGATTGGCTGAAATAGTAATCAAATTTGTTCTGTTCTTGCATAGAATATGTCATCTGAGGCAATCACACAGTTTATATAACAGTAGTCTAAAACGTAGTCCTAGTCCATTTCTTGCAATTGTTACATTAGATGATAAATTTTATCAGATTCCGCAAAAAATTATGTGGTTACACTCTTCCTGTGCTACATTTCCTATAAAGATTAGTAAAAAGGATTCCTGAACTAATGTTATTCAGAATGCCAGGATTTTCTTTTATCAGATAAATGGAAAAAACACAAAAGTGCAAAAAGGGTAACTTTCCCTGAAGATCCATTGATCCAGAGTAGATACTAAAAAATATTGTTTGCAGTAATGCTTGTGAAAATTCAGACAGTATTGGCATACACTAATGAAGCTCCGTTTTCATTAGCACTTCATCATTAGAATGACCTTGTTCCAAGTGGTGGTATTCCCAAGTTAATGCTTAAGATGCTTTCACTCTTACTCAAAATAATGCTTGTTCATAAAAACAGTGGATAAGAATCTTACAGGTTAATTAAACCCTTAACAGCACAATACATTCAGAAGCAGGGACTTAGAGATAATAGCGATTAAATGCTACACTCCACTAAATGGAAACTTACTCACTGTTTTACAAACATGACTTTTGCAACCATAGAGAAGTAAATACAGACTTTAATGATAAGAACATTAATTTTATGGCTTTTACATATGATCTTTCAGAATATTAGGATAATTTTTAAAGCTAAGTACCTGAGCAGGATAAAATGGAGTTCACATGTGCTGTAATTTTTTTACAACTGCATTTAAGTGCACTCGATACTACTCTAGCCCTACTCTACCACACTGTAATTAGATCTAACAGGGCACCAAGATAAATTTATCATTGATGCAAGTACAAACTACTTTTATAAGGATTTTTTAATGGTCCTTCCCATTTCCTCTACAGCTTCAGGCACCTTTTACGTAACAACAAATCAACCCACAAATAAAATAAAATTTAAAATCAACCCAAAAACCCCATTTCTTTAAATGTACCTTGGTAGTGAGCACTAAATCCACGGTATCGATGATTGCTGTCGGTTACAAAATGTAGTCTGAGCCAGTTTTTGTTGCTGATAACTGGAGGAGGTATGTTCATTCCAGAGAGCCTGAATCAAACCAAACAAATGAAAATCACTATTCAAAGACTCGAAAAAGAATCAAGGCTGCAGAGCAGTAGATTTTTATATAGCCTCAAGAAAATTGTTGTATGGGAAACTATATTTTTTCAAACACATATTCTTTGATGTTCCTTCTCTGGGAGATTTTTATCATCAATTAAGTTATGACAGGCATGAATCAATATGATTGTCAGCCATGCACGATCAAGGGATGGGATACAAGTCAGTCATAACCCAGAAACAGGACAGTATTTGTATTGGTCAAGCACAGCACTGTCATGATACTGCTGTGGGCACTGGGAAAAGGATTCTACCCTGTGACTTTCCTGTTCAAGATGGGAACCAATCACTTGCATTTTTCAGACCACCATCTGAAACTATAAACCAGACATCTGCTTTTCAATAAGTTTTTCTGTAAATGTAGGGTGCAAAATATATTCTCCATCACTAAATCTGAAAATTATTTATTAACAGTACAAGAGTAGGGAATTGTGTAGAATTAACACCAGTAGCAGCTAAGTACCTCACAGCTGCTCACTTACTCCCTTTCCTGCCCCTGGCAGCAGGGAGAGGGGAGAAGGGGAAAAGCAGAACTAAGGAAACTCCTTGTTTTTATTGAAAAGAAGACTCTTCAAAAGTCAGTTTAATAAGTGAAGAGGGGAGAAAAGAAAACACAACAAAGAAGCAATACAAAGGCAGTTATTCGCAACACCCCACAAGCAGATCTATCAAGCCCGTCTCCAAGCAGTGGTTACCTGCCCCTCAGCTGTTCTCCTTATGTTTCATTGCTGAACACGAAGATTTACAGTATGGACCACCTTTTTTACCAATTCAAGTCAGCTGGTTAGGTCTTGTCCTTTTCTAGCACCTTGTTTATCCCTGGTCTATCCCTGGCCTACCTTATCTATCCATCATGGAGTGATGATGGAATTCTTGAGTCAAAAATAAGGCTGTAAAATATTTCCCAGCACCTATTTTGACTAGTACAGATTTTGACTAAGGTTTCTCTTTAATAATCACCAAAATGTGAAAAAATATACTGTAAGTTATTGTCTAAGGCATGAAACAACTTGGCTGAGTGGAGTCAAACAAGAAAGGACTGTTTAGCCATGGCTAAAACATTTGCATGTCATCAGCTCTGGTTTAGTCATGAATCCAAACCACTGAACCCTATGGGCTTCTCTGAAGCTATCTCCGAACCACTAGAGCAAGTATACAAAATTATCTGGGATTTTTTTAAGTTTGTTTGGTTAGGGATTTTTCTATCTCTTTGATTTTTAATTTCAGTTCCAGTAGTCTTTCATCTTGGCTTGGTCACAGTATCACAGTATCACAGTATTATCAAGGTTGGAAGAGACCTCATAGATCATCAAGTCCAACCTGTCAACACAGAAGATCTCAATTAGAGGTAGTATTTTTTAATTAGATGAGATGTTATAGCTAGAAAGAAAGTGAATAAGCCTGAGATACAAAATCCTGCAGTCAAGCCCATAGTCCAAGCTGTATTTGCCACTACAACCATTAAGATAAGTCAGACATTGCAGATTTCTCTTCTACTAGAAAGAAAAAAAAACCAACTAAAAAGACAATCTGTAATGAAAGAAATCAGAAAGCTATTCAGGCAATCCACAAGTAAAAGAATCAGTGGAATCTTTTAGAAATTCCTTGCTTTTTCAAAGGACTTTTCATCTAACCTTTGATGTGGCTTTGCAAAACCCAATAATGTCATTACCAATATTGTTATCTCCATTTTACAGACAGAGAAATTCCTGCACAGATTGGAAAAGCAACTTCAATCACCTAACAGACCATCAACTAAAAGCAAATCGTGATAAAAACCATGCAAGTTCAGAACTCTGGATTTAAAACCAAAAACAAATGATCATTACCTGGTATGTGGCTACTCATAGACTTTTGGAATGCACAGTCCTCCCCTAGCACTCTTTATTCAATTAGAAACTTTTCCTTTGAGTTTTGTTTTAAAAAGTCTATTTTTAATTGTTTCAAGTAGAAAAAAGTTTGACATTTTGAAATTCCTTATCAAATAAAGTCTGAAGAATTTTACAACTGTGGTCTGTGCTGAAATAATACTGCATTTTTATCTTAGTGTTAGGTGGGTTTTTTCTATGAAAGTGTTTGTATGAAATTTATATTAATAGAATTTGAACAAATACAAGCGGTACTGTTAAAACTAAGGAAATTAAAACAAATTCTTTCACCAAAATGATCCAACACCATTCCATTTCAATTTGTAACTGACATATTCTCACCAGACAGATCAGTATTTCTGAAAATAATCTAACAAGTATTTGAACTTTTACCAGTATGAGAGGAAGACTTCAGCCGAATAAAACTGTGGAATCCTCTAGACTTGCATTTTTGCATCCCCTTCATTATGCATCCTTGTCAACAACAGCATTTGCACGCAGCATTTCAAACACTTCCCAAGAGTTAGTTTGTGGTTTACTGTTTGTTTCAAGTCTGGGAACCATGCTGTGATAGCAGTATGCAAGAGCACAGTTAGCTAAAACAGTAATGCAAATGAACATGAAATTCAAGAAAATAATGGCAAGTCTCTGGGGACCACATTTTTTATTCTTTGCTTCTTTCTCTGCATAAAGTGCCTAGACCTAAATCTGAGCTCATTGCTGACTTGAAACTAATAAGGCAGACAACTTAGGCTATGAGAATTAACGTGCTTTCCAGAAGAGGCTGTCTGGATTTAGCTCTTGCTTCTGACAACCAACCCAGGGAAACTCTGTTTCATTTGATAGAAAGCTCTCCTCTAACATACAACCACATTATTTTAATTTCTGATAGACAGGCAGCTGTATATGAGCAAGCAGTGCGCCTGGGTTGCCAGGCGGGCCAACGGCATCCTGGCCCGGATAAGAAACTGTGTGTCCAGCAGGAGCAGGGAGGCGATTGTGCCCCTGTACTCAGCACTGATGAGGCTGCACCTTGAGTACTGGGTCCAGTTTTGGGCATCTCAGTACAAGGGAGACACTGAGGTGCTGGAGTGAGTGCAGAGGAGGGCAACAGAACTGGTGGAGGGCCTGGAGAATAAATGTTCTGAGGAGAGATTGAAAGAGTTGAGGGTGTTTAGTTTGAGGAAGCTTAGGGGAGACCTCATCACACTCTAAAACTATCTGAAAAGGACACTATAGAGATGTTGGTGCTGGTCTCTTCACACAGGTAATTAGTGACAGAAGCAGAAGGAAGGGCTTCAAGCTTCAACAGAGGAAGTTTAGACCGGACATCAAGAAGAAATTCTTCATGGAGTGGGTGGTCAGGCTCTGGAATGAGCTATCCAAGGTATTGGTTGAGTCCCCATCCCTGGATGTGTTTGAAAGCTGCTTATCTGAAGGGTTGGGGGATCTGGTTTAGGGGTGAACTTGTAGAGTATGGTTGATAGTAGGAATCAGATTGCAAGGATCTTTTCCAACATGAATGATTTTATGATACTATGAATTTGAAGCATACTTTGAGAAATGAGGATGTAGGATTGTGAAAGGAGTTGACTAAGAGGAAATAAAACAAACTGACAGGTATCAATAAAAAGTTTATGTAGAGCAATGTTTCAGGCATAAAGAGTAATATTAAAGCTTTCATTCAGGCTTTCCCTTAGTAGCCTATTTTATTACAAATGAGAGATTGAATAAGATGTGTGATAGCTTTGAAAACCACAACAAACAAAACTCATTTTAACTTTCTATGGATTTAAAATTCATGCCTTCAAAATTGTTTGTTGAATGAGTAGTACAAAAGCATTTGCCAGTGCTGAAAGACACTGTTGATGAGCTTATTCTAAAACCAATTAATGCATTTTTTTCCAAATACAAAACTCAGAACATCTTACTGAGTTTTTTTAACTCTTATGCAGGACTGACTGAACTATCAATCTTAGGCAATTGTTCTGTTGTGATATACAACCATTGTCAACATAAAATGGCAAATAGACTAGCTTTTTCTACATATTCTTTAGGTTACAGATGAGATGGAAGCCTGAAACTTAAAAATTCAGCATCAGAGATGCTGGTTAATAGTCTCACATCAATGCATATTTGTTTATCATTTCACTACCAAACAATTCAAATATCAAATTGGAATTTGTGACAATGAAATTGTGAAGTCAGTAAGATTTATATAAATTTCCATTGCATTTAAATCTTCCATTGAAGATAAAGAAGCATTTTATATTGCTTATTGCCCAGTCAGCTGCTTAGTGATTTTGACAGCTGGTTACCCTGGTGCCACTTTGCTGCCAAGTGAGCAATGGGCCCCTTGACTGCCCAGTTATTCAGCTGTTGGGCTTGGTGGACCTTTTAGCTCTCTTTTTCTGACTGATACCCAGTTGGTACCACAATATTTTCTTGCAAACCACTGGAGTTTATCAATACCCAGAATTTCAAGCCAGAAAAAAAATCCTCTAACACAGGTGAATTTCCTTTGCTGGTTAGCTGTATTAAACAATGTTCTATTTCATAGGTTCATAGAATCATCAGGGTTTGAAAAGACCATCGAGATCATCAAGTCTAACTGTTTGCCCTAGAACCCCCAAACACTAACCCATCTCCTGAAACACTATGTCTGCTCGTTTGTTGAACCCCTCCAAGGATGGTGCCTCCACTTCCTCTCTGGGCAGCCTGTTTCAAGGCTTTCTCACTCTTTCTGGGAAGAAGTTTTTCCTATGATCCAATCTGAACCTCCCCTGACACAGCTTGACCCCATTTCCTCTTGTCCTATCACTAGTCACTAGGGAGAAGACGCCAATCCCTGCCTCACTGCAACCTCCTTTCTTTATTCTTCACTGTGCGATGGCTCTAGCCAGGTGGTGAGTTATGTTTGTACGTTGCTGTACACGGGTTGAAGTGAAAACTGCACTAAAACAGCCATTCAACACAACCTACAGCTTTTGACTGGAAACCAGGAGATATTTCTGCAGTCACTGTGGATTTCTAATGGCCATAAAGCTACTGGAGCTTGTTACACACGTGAGAAGTACGCTTTGTTTTGATGCTTGGGTTTTGGAAGGTTTAATTAGCTGTCCTGTTTGATACAGCCATTTCTCTGTATAATACTATTACTTAATGATGCAGGGCATAACAGCCTTTTTATTTAAATTCTCACCCTGTAACTGACTGCTAAGCAATATAGAGGCAACAACCTTCCATTGCTTACAAATTTGAGAACAAACCTATTAGTGAAAGAGGTCTGACTGAACAATTGAAGCAAAAATAAAGCTATAAAACACATTTACCAGCACCCATTTGGACTCTTACGTGTTCTGTCTATAATAAGGTTTCTCTTTAACAATCACAATAACACATGAAAAATAAACTGCAAGTTTATTGTCCAAGGCATGAGAAAACCCTAACCATTTAAATGGTTGTCCAGCAGACCAAAAGAGGTGATTCTGCCCCTTTACTCTGCCCTGGTTAGACATCACCTAGAGTATCATATCCAGACTTGGAGTCTCCAGCACAAGAAGGGTGTAGACAGACTGGAGCACATCTGGAGGAGGGCCACTAAAACAATCAAGGCAATGGAGCATCTGTCATATGAGGACAGGCTGAGAGAGTTGGGGCTGTTCAGCCTGGAGAAAAGAAAGCTCTGAGAAGACCTTCTTTTGGCCTTCCAGTACCTGAGGAGGGCCTGCATGAAGGCAAAGGAAGGTCTTCTCAAGAGGGTTTGTAGACAGGACAAGGAGCAATGTGTTCAAACTGGGAAAAGATAGATTTGGGCTGGATATTAGAAAAAGGATCTTCAATGTGAAGGTGATTGATGACTGGAATGGGCTGCCCGGGGAGATGGCGGGGGCCTTATCTCTGGAGTCATTTAAGGTCAGGCTTAATGAGACTCTGAGCAACCTGACCGAGGTAGAGTTGTCCTTGTGTAGGAAGGTTGGACTAGATGACCTCTAAAGGTCCCTTCCAGCCTAGAACATTCTATGATTCTATGAAATATACTTATGGTATATTAATAGTTTTATCTTAAATTAGCTAGTATCTGGTGAATTTTACCTATCAAGTCAATTCTTTGTTAGCTCATCTGTCTTTGACAGCTATAGGTTGTACTCAGGATGCTTTAAAGTAAGCACATGCTGGTATCATCCGAGTTCTAACTAAATTCACAGTTAAAAATCCTGATTTTTACAGTTCATGATTACTATGGGATTGTTCCCAGAAAGCAGATTTGCAAGCTGACAGAATTTATAATGGCAACTGTCACAGAATGATCACTTATTCTCCTCACATAAATCCCCCTTTTCGCAGGTCAATTTATCTTCTTGGCAAATTACAAAGCTGTTCACCATTACCATACTGCATTGGCTGCCCAGCATATCCCTGTGGCAGCTACTGTTCCAAGCATCACTATACTACATCATCTGCAATGTTTTCCTCAAACTTAAAGAAAAATACAAACTCTACAATAAAAGAAATGCAGCTGTCTCATTTTAGCTGTTCAAAAGGCGTAGCTCTTACTAAACCTCACAGAATCCTGTGGAGAAAATTTCAGTCAAGAGACAGTCAGGTTTCCCTTCTGCAGTAGTCAATCAAAAACCTCATAGAAATTTTAATAGAAAATATTCAAATTATTGACTGTGAACCAAGGATTGAAAGTATCTCACCACTGTGTAGCCAACAGCAGGGAAGGGAAGTTGGAGACAGGTGGGGATCAAGCCCTTTTCTCAGGCAGCTAGCAACAGGACGAGAGGGCATGCCTGAAGCTGCCAGAGGAGGGTTAGGTTGGATGTCAGGAAGCCCTTCCTCATGGAAAGGGGATCAGACCCTGGAATGGACTGCCCAGGGCAGTGGTGGAGTCCCCATCCCTGGAGGTGTTGAAGGAGAGTCTGACTGTGGTACTTGGTGCCATGGCCTGGGTGATTCTAGTGAAGTTAGGTCCTGGGCTGGACTGGATGATCTTAGAGGTCTTTTCCAGCCTCAACAACTCCTTGATTCCATGAGTCACATCAGCTATATTATCTAATGTGAAACGGTTCTTGAAAAAACCTCATTTACTGAAATACTGCACCTCTGTTACTAATCATCATTTTACTAATCAAGGGATTAGTAAAAGTGTAAGGCATGTATCTATGCATGTAGATATATTAGTGAAGCTCCCATCTTTGCATCTGATTAGGTTTTAGACTGGGTGTAAATTACATTTTACAGACGTAATAAGCCACTAACATTTTTGAGAACTAAAATTCTATTACTCTTGCATTTCATTACAACATTGTGACTCCATCCCTTTCTTTTCTGCACTATTTAGAAGGTAATTTCAACATCTCTCTGATTGAGGCTAACTGTGCTCCTGAAGCAGTATTTTATTCTTCCCCAAAAACCCAAAACGCAGTTTCCAGCTTATGTTGCAAAGTGGAGTTCAGGGTCACAGAATTACAGAACATTAGGGATTGGAAGGTGCCTCAAAAGACCATCTAGTCCAATTCCCTTGCCACAGCAGGTTACCCTAGATGAAGTTGCACTGCAACATGTCCAGGTGGGTTTTAAACATCTCTAGAGTTGGCTTGTTTTGATTTCTTTAGTACTATAGAGCACATCTTCCATTTATTTCAGGGACATCCTGACATTTCATAGAATGAAATAATATTGACAAGGAGTTTAAAAATCCCCATCTTGCTCACGCACCAAGTTTTCATTACTAAAAATTGTCAACAACTTCAGGTTTTATAAACGGAAATTAAAACAGAAAGAACTTTTTTCTTTAAAGCCAGATGAGGAATACTAAATAAAAATAGATTATAATAAATGAGGATTAATTAATAGAAGAAGCAAATATTACAATGATAAGACAAAAATGTTTGGTTTTCTAGAAATTTAACATATAGAATCATAAAATGGTCAGGATTGGAAGGGACCTTAAAGATCACCTAGTTCCAACCTTGATGCAGAGACAGGGACACCTGCTCTACTTCAGGTTACTCAGGGCCCCAGCCAATCTGATCTTCAACACTTCCAGGGATGGGGCAGCCACATTGCTTGATTTGAAAGATCCTAAAGGAATTCATGTTAACACATAATTCTCTTTCAGTCAACCTAGTGAGTAAGATATCTACATTGAGGCTCAGACAGAAACAGAGCCATTAACATTTTGGTCAAGTACAAAACAAGTCGGTTGGGGGTTTTTTTTGGCTAGGCCTATTAAAATCCTGTACATTTTAAATTCCAGTGATAAGATTAATGGGTCTTAATGGCAGTCATTACAAATGTGACTGTCTATTGTATGACAGCTTCAGATACTGGCCTTTCCTCCTCTTCTTTTTTTTTCCTGGAACTGTTCTATCCAAATTATATTAAATCATCTCAGAGCAAGGACACTGTGACATATATTGTCAAACAGCCAAAATAACCCTTCTTCTATCTCTTGGAAAATCTATCCCTGTCTAAACTTAGATCTCAAGATTTGAATTTCGTTGAAAATAAGAAATAAATGTCACATGCTAAAAGATATTTTCTGTTATTCTAGATTACAAGAGAGGTCAAACAGATTGTCTGTAAACTTGTCATTCGTGAAAGTATTTCCAGCATAAACACTGGTGACAGAAAGAATATTGTATTTTCTAGATTCTTAGTTGGAGCTCATATTTATACAGGATTAACACATATAACTTTGGTTTATAAGTATTACAGGAAAAGAATCATAGAACAGTTTCAGTTGGAAAAGACCTTCAAGATCATTGAGTCCAACTTCTCCCCAACCCCATCAGCACCACCAAAACCTGTCCCTCAATGTAACATTTATCCAAGACTTAATGAGAAGTCTCTGTGATAGAAACTACAGAACTTCTATGCAAGTGGAATTTTTCTGTTTAATTGGAAGAGTCAAACTCAAGCTGTGGGTGGGTATCAGAGCTGCTCTTGTGTGTGTATCCAGTAAACTCAAGCCATTAATTCCCTGGATGATTCAGGAATTGACCACTGAATAACAAGACTGGCTTGAGAAAATAGATTAAATTGAAAAGTAACTGGAATATCAAAATATACAAAGTTTCTCAGTTGAGTCTTCAAATGAAGAAACGAAAAAACAACACAGAAAGAGAAAGATTAGCTTGGAAAGACAGTAAGCACATAAATAAATAAATAACAGAGGAACAAAGTTGAGTTCTGCACTGCCATAGTTCAATGTCCTCTCAAGACAGAAGCTGTCTTTCAGTTTTGAAGCTGTTTTCAGTTTTGGAGGTAGAAAGAAGACAAAGACTTATCTCTCTGAAGCTGTATCTCAAAGATAAATACACAGAAGAAAAGTAAAGAAAAATGTCCAAAAGAAATGTCTAAATATAGCATTGTGTTTGCACTTTTGGGGTTTCAAAGGCACAAGTCAGTGAAAAACGTAGTTCATTAGGTAATTTCCTGTGGAATTGTCTGCAGTAGGACTAAGTATTATATTTGACTGAGAATTTGGTTATTGAGAATTTGGAAGGTAGATATAGAATCATAGAGTGGCCATGGTTGGAAGGGACCTTAAAGATTGGCTAGTTCCAACCCTCCTGCCCAGGCAGAGATACCTTCACTAGGATCAGGTTACTCAGGGCCCCATCCAATCCCGCCTTCAACACTTCCAGGGATGAGGCAGCCACAACATCCTCGGGCAACCTGTTCCAGCATCTCAGCACCAGTCTTGATTGTTTTACCCATATCTCAGAACAGCAGAAAAATGCCTTAAAAATGCTACTTTTTGATTTTTAGAACAGTAAATTACCACTCTTTAAGCTAATGAGCTCTCTAGAATGAAACTAAGGTTTTACGTAGAAAGTCTAGGCAATCACTTATTTCCAATGTATAAAACAAACAAAAGAAAACGTTAATAAATGCTGGCAAAAAGAGGGGAAAAGGTTCTACACTATGTCAACTTGTGAAAAATACTTGTTCGTCAACGAACTATAAGAATCTATTGATTAATGTTAGACTTATACAGCTAGAGAGATAAAAATAAGTCACCCTATGACTCTTTGTCACATTCATTATGATGTTTGGAAGACTGAAAAAAACCAAAAGTCTTTGTTTTAAAGATGTCAGCATTGAAATATATGAAGTTTTGTCTTTCCTTTGGTAAAAGTTTGGTTTTGAAGTAAAGTTACTGTCATATCAAGACAGTCTATGTATGAGAAACCACCATATGATCACTAGGGACTACATAAAGGTACCACTGATGATTCATGAAAGTTTGTAGTGCTGTGGATATGAAATGTTAAGAAGTGCCAAGATTCAGAAATACTTTTTAACTTTACAAGTAATTGTTACCTTATAAATCCAGATGTTCATGTGTCAAAGATCTTCCAATTACTCTGTTGACTTGGCAGGATAATGAAAAGTGATGAAAGCAAAAAGGAGACATCCAGACACACACAGTCTGAATTGTTAGCCTGTGGTACGAGTGATACGCTTTCTGTTACACAAACAAATGCGTGTAGCACCGATGGGCAGGGCTTCTGTCTCAATGCCTCAATGTGCAGTGTAATAAGTAGCTAATTTTCATATCAGGAACTTGAAAAGAGAGTCTTCACTCATAAATGTGATGCAAATACCTCATAGAGAAAGTGACCTGACAGCTCAGTTTTCCTGAGCAGACCACAGAATTAGTATCGATAGATGATAACTTCACATGGGTTGCACACAAGGTTCAACTATAGGTTTTTGTACCACATAAATCCTGGCAAATTGCATAGCTCCTTGAAGAAGCTAGTGAAACCAAAACATGGTAAGCAAGAAGAGTCGTCAGATGATTCTCCTTGATATATTCCTGTGTGACTTGGTCTAGGTGATCCTACTGTGGCAGAGGGATTGGACCAGACGATCTTTCGAGGTCCCTTCCAGTCTCTAATGTTCTGTGATTCTGAATGAACCACTGAGAAGATACAAACCCTACTTGAGTAGGCTATGCAGGTGAAGCTTCCCCCAGAGGGAATCATCTTGGTCACCAAGTGGACATCAGTAGCTGCCACAAGATTTCACAGAATCATAGAATGTTCTAGGCTGGAAGGGACCTCTAGAAGTCATCTAGTCCAACCTCTCTACACGGGGACAACTCTGCCTAGGTCAGGTTGCTCAGACCCTCATCAAGCCTGACCTTAAATGACTCCAGGGATGGGGCCACCACCACTTCCTCAGGCAGCCCATTCCAGTGATCAGGGATTTGTTTTCCCTGCAGGTGCTAAAGCAAACCTGTAGGACTCCGTCTCTTTCGTGGACTTCAAATCTCCAAGGGTCTTGGCTGCAGAGTCCAGAACTAGGCAGGTATCAGGATGAATGGGGTCTCTGACTGTTTTCCCTGGAATCTTCTTCCATCATCTTTGGCTAGTTGATATTTTCTTAAGAGAAACTGCTTTTTTCTTATTGGTTCCCATCTGAATTAAAAGAGTGCCCATATGTGTTACACAGCAACTGCCTAGTTAGACCTTTACTACACAGGATAGTCACGTAATCACTTGAGAAGTAGGCAACTGTCAGAGCTCAGGGTAAAACCAGCTTCGGTAAAGATACCTCAGAAGAGTCCTAAGACAATCCCAATGTCAGATCAATACAAAGTCTGTGACCACTTTCCAGTAATAAAGCAAAAGTCAGTAAATACCAGCATTGCCTGATTCACACTAAATACACTTGGGGACACAGGAAGACCAGGAAGTAAAGAACGCTTGTCCGTTAAAATGAAAAGCACATATAGACATGTGACATTCAAAGGCGTAAAAGATTCTAATTATACTCTCTGCACAGCGAAAAGGGACCTTGGCATGCTGCTCTGGCTGGAGATAAAGTTTAAAGCAAAGTCAAATCACTCCCACTCTGCAGCAAAATTAGGGACCCCATGGGTCTTATTAGAAAAAGTACTTTGAGAATCTGAAAGTTTTCGTAAGTATCTGCCACTCTACTCATCGATAGATATGAAATGCAAAAGCAACTGTATCTTGAAAGAGCTGTTCCTTAACATTAGAATGCAACCGCTAAAGGATGTCATGTTCGGTCTGAGTCAGTTATGTTATTCTATCCTTTTTTAAGGGTGATAAGAGAGTGCAAACCCTGAAACATCCTTAAAGAACAGCTCATCAGTACAAACTAAGAGGATAAAAATTAAGCAGCTTGGCTCAAACTAAAGGTGAACTCTTTCTGAGTGTTCACTCCTCCTTATTTCCTATTTTCTGCCTCTGAAAACACCAAGGTAGATCCTGAAATCTGTCAGAGAAGGCTACCCTTCCTGCATCATTTAAATCTAATTGCTGTCAAGGTATTTGTGCAGATTACTCACAGAACCACTCACCTCAGATAACTTCCACCTTGTTTCTTTGTGAATTAATATCTTTCTCAGTTAAATTTTGTACAACAGCTTTCCTCTGTATTTCAAACTTCTGGTTTCATTGTTGATCTCCTGAATTTATCATGTAAGACTTTTTTTTCAACATTGCATAGATTTAACTGCAGTAACCTTCCCCTCTTCTGCAATATAAGTGTGAGCTAGGAAATTTCTTGATCACAGAATCATAGAACCACAGAATCACAACAGATTGGAACGGCCCTGGAAAGATAATCTAGTCCAATCCGCCTGACACAGAAGGATCAACTACACCAAATCACACAGGAACATATCCGGACAGGTTTTAAAACTCTTCAGTGAAGAAGACTCCACAACTCCCCTGTTCTGGTGCTCTGTCACCCTCAATGGGAAGAAGTTCCGTCTCACATTTATGTGGAACTTCCTGTGTTCCTGCTTACACCTATTGCCCCTTGTCCTATCACTAGATGGCATTAAGAAGAGCCTTGCTCCATCCTCCTGACACCCACCCATCAACATATTTATAGATATTAATGAAGTCTCCTCTTTCCAAGCTAAAGACACCCAGTATCCATGTCATTTTTCGCTAAAAAAAAAATCAAGACAACAGTAGGAAATGCCAGGGCAAAGGAACCCTGTTGGTCCTGCCTGGGGATCTTTTGCAGATCTTTCTAAATGAAAAGTTAAAATAGTATCTACATAGTCTCTTGGGTGACCTAGGTGTTTTTTCTTAACTAGTTTTCACTTTGAACACCATGTCAGATACTCTTGCCACGATTTAAGAGCCATTAGAAGTTAAATCTATGCCCTGTGTTTCAGGATGCTGCTAAAGAAAAATTAAGAGACAGAAATACAGGATCCATTTCAAAGTATGATGGACCCTGCTGTACAAATCAAACTGGACCTTTTTCTTGCATCCACAGCAAGCTTTACAAAACCTAAGAGAAATAGCCATGCTGAATATCCATGCTGAGTAGACCAGACCTTAATTACTTGATTTGCTTTATTTCTGAACAGCCACAGATACTTGAAAAGACAAGTTTGGAGATTTAATCTTCGTTTCTGTTCATCTTTCTATGTAGAAACCTCCTAGAACAGAAGAGCACAGTGTGCTGCCCTGCTTCAAAGTTTTGGGGACTCTGCATCCAAAGACATCAACATTAAATGGAATGGCAGTACGTTCTTGCTCAGCAAACAGAGCTAATGGTGGAATTTTATCCTCTGAGACAAACAATCACTGGGAAAAGAAGTTGTATGGCAGGGCAATATATCCACATGAAAGCTGTCAGAACTTGTATTATATGCTTCAGTGACGAAAGAACAGGTGCTATGTGGGGGACAGCTTTTTTGGCTGATGCTAACACACCAGGTCCAATACTGAAAGTCTAGGCACAGAAAAGGCTGATCAAGAGGTGTAAAGACTCCACAAACTTACTGGATCTTAAACAGAAAGGTCCAAAAAGTCTGCGTGGCCAAGAAAGACTAGGAGTTTGTTTAGTCAAGATATATAAATATCTTCATTCACAAAGTTTTTAGTACAGCAGAAAAGGCCAATTCCTAACTGATTTGACATGAAACCAGATGAAAATTACATTTAAAAATTACCTATTGCTCATATCTTGACATTAGTTATAATTAAACTTTAGACAATGCCAGGTGAAATATTAGATTATACATGTGATGAAGCCCCAAAAAAGTTATTTGGCAGCTTTGTTGGGGTTGTCTAGCCTGGAGAAGATGAAGCTCCCAGGTGACCTTCTAGCAGCTTTCCAATCTTTGAAATGGGCTACAAGAAAGCTGGGGTAGGGCTTTTGACTCAGGTGGTAGCAAGAGGACAAGGAGAAAGGGTTCCAGACTCAAAGAGAGATGGATGTTGGACACAAGGAACAAATTCTTTCCTGTGAGGATGGGGAGATACTGGAACAGGTTGCCCAAGGCAGTTGTGGATGGCTCATCCCCAGCAGTGTTGAAGCCCAGGTTGGCCAGGGCCCTGAGTAACCTGATCTCGTGCAAGTGTCCTTGCTTCTGCAGGGGAATTGGAACTAGATGATCTTTAAGGTCCCTTCCACCCTTGGCCATTCTATGATTCTTATCAAAAACCTAAACCAAAGCAGAATGTTTTTATATAAGCCATACAAAATTTTCAGTGGTATGACTGGAATTGTAACACCCTACACATCATATCCTTGATGGCACCTCGAAGTGTAAATACTGATATGTTAGGTCAGCAATACACTGCATAATATTTTCTTCTTTGATAATGAGCACTAACAGATAATTTACCAGGAATGTGAGAAATTCTGATTATACAAAATGAGATTCATCCCTTCATACATCATCATAATTCCCAGCGCTTTCATGGACTGCAGGCTTCTTGAGCCCTTTGAGCAAGTATTTAAGTTTCATACCCTTTTGATTAATTTTTCCTTTATAAATTTCCCACTCATTTTTCAATCTATTTATAATTTTTCTATTGAAAATGTTAGATGCCAATGACTTCCACAACTTAATTATTTATGCCACACAGAAGGTCTACCTCTTGTTTTAAATCTTCTGCCTTATCAATTATTGAGCATGCCTATTTATTATAAGGAATACGAATATTCCTTATTTACCTGACACATAAAACTGATAATTTTACTAATCTTTCATGTCTCTTCTCACTTATTTGTAGCTTTAGCTTATTTTCTTCCTCTCTACACAGATATTTTTCCATATATATTTTCAGCCTTTTTCCCTTTTCTCTGTCATTTCTTGTGTTATTATGCCTCCCTAAACATAAGTTTTTAGAATATTTACATTATTCACAGGAAATTAGGTCACAAGGAAAGTGCATTTAACTTTTAAAATGGTTAAATTTTTAAAAAAGGACTTATTTTTGAACACACCCCCCCTCCTCAGGGTTTCAAAATAATGAGAATTCATTGTAGCTGGAGATACCTGCAATTGCTAACCTTAAAAATGATCTAAAAGTAAATGGAATGAAAATATTTATTGAAACCATCACAATTATTTGAGCGGGATTTTTTTAAATTTGGAGAAAGGAGATTTGAGAATAAGTCCTTTTGGGATGAGTGGCTCAAAAGCTGCCCGGCAGAAAAGGACCTGGGGGTGCTAGTAGACAGCTGGCTTAACATGAGCCACCAGTGTGCCCTGGTGGCCAGGAAAGCCAGCAAGATCTCGTCCTGGATCAGGAACAGTGTGGTCAGCAGGAGAAGGGAAGTTATCGTGCCCTTGTAAGTAGTCCTTGTGAGGCATCACCTGAAGTACTTTGTTCAGTTCTGGGCCCCACATTATAGGAAAGACATTGAGATGCTGGAGTGTATCCAGAGCAGAGCTATCGAGCTCATGAGTGGTTTAAAGAACAAGTTGTATGAGAAAAGGCTGAGGGAGCTGGGCAGGTTTAGTTTGGAGGAGACTGAGGGGGGACCTCATTGCCCTCTACAGCTACCTGAAAGGAGGCTGTAGAGAGGTGGGTGTTGGCCTCTTTTCCTTTATAGCTAATGACCAAACCAAGGGTAATGGTCTGAAGTTGAGGCAGGGGAGGTTTGTGTTGGTTATTAGGAATAAATTCTTTACAGAAAGAGTGGTGAGGCACTGGAACAGCCTCTCCAGGGAGGTGGTTGAATCCTCATCCCTGGAGGTGTTTAAGAAAGGTGTAGCCATGGTGCTTCACACCCTGCTATAGTGGCAGGAGTGTAGTGGGTTAGTGTTTGTCCATCTATCGGGTATTTGGGTTCTTTTAATGTTGTATGGACTCTGATGTAGGAAGCCCATTCCAACCATGATTATTCAGTGTTTCTGTGATCTGTTCAAGGGGTCCTTTTGAAACACTCGATATTTTGTAGGGCTTGTTTTTCACTCGCATTCAGGAGAAACAGCCATTCAGTAAACACTGGGACTTCTTTTCTTTTTCACTGACTGTCATGTCACAACCAGGTAGCTGTGCACAGTGACTGGCCATCTGCAGCCCGAATGGCATGTAATGATTAAAATTATTCTGACTCTGCTTTGGAATTATGCTTATCCTTAGCATACAGGAATTTCTTGAGCAGGTTCACAGGATCCTTAACTGTTTAGTTTAGTTACTGGTTCATTTTACAAATGAATTTGCACCCTAAATCACCTAAAGGGGTATTTCACAGGCGAAACAGACAAACAAGGTCAAAAAAGGAAGGAAATCTATGACATTATGAGCATTCTGTGTGCCTCAGAAAAGCAATGCTACCTTTGGCTGTTAGGATTTAGTCATGAACGCAGAGGGTTCCGGTCAGTTATAGTCTTGACAGTTATGGCCTGAGTTATAAAGGATGAAATTATGAATTCATAGAGTTTGCCCCATGTACAAAAACACACTAAAAATTTTCACCCAGAAGCTAGAAATGAGAGTGATTTGAGACTATCTCTGCAGTAATTCCTTGTCTTCCCCAGCTCACCACTTAGATAGTTGAATAAAGAGAAATCATGATGGGGACTCAGAACATTGAATGACAAATCAGGCAGTTTTGGTTTTCAGTTGGGTTTTGGCTTGTGGGTTGGTCATGCTGCAGATTTCACTTTCCTTGTTTTGAGGTTTATGTCAGCCTTTGCTTTATTTTACCCACCCTGCAACTCATGCAGCATAAAATACAGCTGCTTCAGGCTTACTTGTGAGATTTGCCAGTTTAGTCACCGATATTTCAATTAAGACAAGAGCAAGTCATCTCCCTCACCACTACAGCAGCTGCCATCCTCAGACAGTAGTAAATGACCACATCAAAACAAGTAATATTCTCTGCAGTAAGCAGAGTGAAAGCTTTCCCTGCTAAATTATGAGTCTTCCTATGAATATATTTTTTTTTCTAGAAAATGCTGAGTCAGACCTCAGATTTTTTTTTTGCATTTGTTTGTTTTTAATTAATTTAACACCCTTTGGCCCTTCTCCTATCATCAGATGACACTGAGAAGAGCCTGGCTCTATCCTCCTGACACCTACCTTTTCCATATTTATCAACATTAATGGAGTCACCCCTCAGTCTCCTTTTTTCCAAGACCCAGCTCCCTCAGCCCTTCCTCATCAGGGAGATCTTCCACTCTTATCATCTTTGTGGCTCTGCACTGGAGTCTCTCCAGCAGTTCTGTGTCCTGTAACTGAGGGGCCCAGAACTGGACACAATATTCCAGATGTGGTTTTATCAAGGCAGAGTAGAGGAGGAGAACATCTCTCAATCTACTAACCACCCCAGGACGTCATTTGCTGTTTTGGCCACAAGGCTGGCTCATGATCATCCTGCTGTCCACCAGGACCTCCAGGTCCCTTTCTCCTACACTGCTCTCCAACAGATCAGTCCCATTTTACAAACCAGTTATACATAAACAATACTAGTAGAAGTGAAGTACCTTTTGCCTACAATATTTCACCACTACACTTTCATTCACCTTTGGATTAAAGCACACCTTCATGTCAATGAATAAAACCTGAGCATAATTAAGTGTTCTTTGAGAAGAATTCATGCATTTTATTCAACCCACAGCAGTACTTCTCTTAATTCAGAGCTCTAAGCACATACTTAGTGCTTAGAGTCAACTGTTATTTTCTATCACTCTGCAGTGAATTCACCAAATATACTTAATTCAAAACTAATTATCATTTCAAGATCAGTTTGTCTTATACCTTTGCTCATTTGTTTAATTTTTTTTTCATAACCAAGGTCTCCAAACTTGTAGGAGGATTAGTTGTTTTTCAACAGCAGCTAAATTAAGTTGGTAATCAGGAATAGAAACACATTTAATGCATTTGCCTAGGAAAGTGTGAAATATATACTTTCCATTCTCACCCACTCTCATCACGAGACTGCTCTAAAAACATAGAATATTCCAGGAAGGAGGTTCTACCACTTCATCTATACAATTTAACTGTAGTCTTAACAGTTTAGACTAAAGTTCATGGGGGACAACGATGTCAGAGTGTCTAGGAAAGAAATTCAATCTCTCTGCTCACTATTAAGTAGCCCAATAAAAGTGGCCAGCAGCAAAATAAGAGACTGCAATCTTAAAATCAAAATGTCCTAGAATCAAGAATTGAAACATTTTACATGTTAAGATATTCTTGGAACATTTAATCATGAATTTCCATATGCTAGATAAATTATCACGCAGCATCCTTGCAGCCAAACTGAGGCAATGTGGTCCAGATGATCGGATAGTGAGGTGGATCATGAACTGGATGCAGGATAGAAGCCAGAAAATAGTGGTCAATGGGTCAGAGTCTGGTTGAAGGCCTGTATCTAGTGGAGTCTCTCAAGGGTTGGTGCTGGGACCAGTCATGAATGACTTTGACGAAGGATTAAGGTGCACTGTCAGCAAGTTTGCTTATGACACAAAGCTGGGTGGTGTTGCTGACACCCCAGCAGACTGTGCTGCCATTCAGCCAGACCTGGACAGGCTGGACAGCTGGGCAGAGAGAAATTTAATGAAGTACAACAAGAGTAACTGTAGAGTCTTGCAGCTGGGCAAGAACAATCCCAGGTACCAGTATAGGCTGGGGACTGAGCAGTGTAGGAGAAAGGGACCTGGGCATCCTGGTGGACAGCACAATGACCATGAGCCAGCAATGTGCTCTTGTGGCCAACAGAGCCAACAACATCCTGGGGTGGATCAGAAGGCAGAGGTTAGTAGATCGAGAGAGGTTCTTCTCCCTCTCTACTCTATGCTGTTGAGACCACATCTGGAATATTGTGTCCCATTCTGGGTCCCTCAGTTCAAGAGGGATGTGGAGCT
>VXBP01001294.1:0-33537 GCA_013400115.1 Rhinopomastus cyanomelas
TCCCTGGACAGAACTCAATGCATTCCAGTTGCTGTACTTCCACCACTCCTTCCTAACCCTGGTGACACAACACGGCTGTGACTGTTCCCACAGCAGCACTTGTGAAATAACAGACTTTAGTGATCACTCTCTTTTTAAAAGGTTTGTTTTTAAGCACAGACCTTTGAAAGTCATTTGGAAGGCTGCCCCGCTCAAATCCAGAGGAGATGATAAATTTCTGAAGAGGAGGTGTAGGAGAACACAGCTGGGTGCAAATACAAATCTGGAAGTGGATTTGCTGCCAATAAAACAGCAGCTTGTGTGGAGAAAAGGCTGTTCTCCCCTAGCTAGTAATTCACTGTAGTTTTAAAACAGAGGACTTCCATTTAAGTGATCTTTTATCAGATTTTGATGGGGAAATTATAGAAAGAAAGAATTTCTAGAACATGACAGTATGGAGAAGCTGCCAAGCTCTTAATGGCCTCTGGAAGGGAGAAATAATCCTGCAGGTTCTGCTGATGAGTGAACCCAAGACTTATTAGAGATGAAACTGCTTTCTCTGCATATCGTCAGGACAATTCTACTGAACAGGAGTACCTGAGGGAAAAAAGCCACAGCTCTCTGTTCAGCATTGAAGGGAAGTGCACAGGTCTCCTAAGTGCTGTTTTGCCCTTCGCATGCAGCAAAAGACAGAAGAGGCAGAAAGTGATTCAATATGAAGGAGCTAGAAGTCAGAGGCAAAGGACTAGACTTGATAAATAACTTCAGCCCCTCAGGATCAGCACTGCATTATCCTTTCATCACCGCAGTCTCAACTTAAAGTGACTTGTGGTGGCTGCAAAGCTTGAAGCCAACCGATGAGAATCAGGATATGTGTGACCTCCTGCCTCTCCGGTGCAGGACCGAGAAGGTCCTAATCTCTACTTTCTGGACCGTTTTTGTAATAGCTGTTTAATATTTGTGCATGCATAGTACTAAATTCCTTACTGAACTTAGCCATGCAGACATGGTCCTGCCTTCAGGTCAGCATCTCAATGCTACTGTTTACCCTGAGGTTCAGTATTCAGGATGCAGTAACAAGGACAATACCAGCAGATTATTATCCTCCAAAATACCCTGTATGTAGCTGAGTGCCCCAGGGATCGGTGCTGGGACCAGTCCTGTTCAGTCTATTCATTGATGACTTGGATGAGGGATTAGGGTGCACTGTCAGCAAGTTTGCTGATGACACAGAGCTGGGTGGTGTCGCCGACATCCCAGCAGACTGTGCTGCCATTCAGAGAGATCTGGACAGGCTGGAGAGCTGGGCTGAGAAAAGTGCAGTCTTACATCTGGGCAAGAACAACCCCAGGTACCAGTATAGGCTGGGGACTGACCTGTTGGAGTGTAGTGTAGGGGAAAGGGACCTGGGGGTCCTGGTGGACAGCAAGATGACTATGAGCCAGCAATGTGCTCTTGTGGCCAAGAGGGCCAACAGCATCCTGGGGGGGATTAGAAGAGGGGTGGTTATCAGATCAAGAGAGGTTCTTCTCCCCCTNTTGTGTCACTTGGTTCAGGTGATCCTGCTGTTGCGGGGCGATTGGAGTAGATGATCTTTCGAGGTCCCTTCCAATCCGTAATGTTTCTATGATTCTGAAACGTTAAATCCTCTCCTCATCCCCCAGATTAGATAGACAGGTAGGTAGGTAGGTAGATTGATTGATTTAAGAAAAGATTTAAACTCTGTCATTGGGAAATGAAAGGAAGATGAATACAAAGCATCACAGGAATTGCCCCCTCGATCTGCAGAGATGTAACCTGAAATCAGAGTCCTCAGAGCTGTTGGGTGCACTCACCTTGGTAACCTCTTACAGGTTACCAAAAGCAACACATGATCATACTCTTCATGACTTTACTCTTGATCAAATCACAGCAAAAGGACAAATTGTGTTGCAAAGATTTGCATGACGTGCTGAGAGCAGCACACCTCTCCAGCAGCAGGAGACGGCAAGTCTAAGCTTTTTCCAGGAGCTCTGGAGAGCCAGCCATTAGTATGATTTCTCCTGTAATGGTCCCTGGCTGAACACAATTTCATTAGCTTTACAATTGCTTAAGTACTACGACAGTAATGCCACCAAATTGGTGGTTGCTCCCTGCTTCTACATAATATTTCTACAGCTTTTACCTTCTTTTTTGTCTCCCTGCAAAGATTAGCTGATCAGGGAGCTGATTATGCAACCTCACTGCTAAACAGTATGAAGGGGGGCTCGGGAACTTATGACCAGAGACGAGTGCAGGACTCATCTTCTTGGTGGTATCATGAAACTTCTGGGGTTTGTGATTTATCAAGTGTCATCTTCAGGAAGAATTTTCTTCACAAAACCTGCTGATGCTCAGGGTCTTCCGTGGAGATTTTAGAGGGGCCAGCAGTTGTTTTCAGGATCCAGTCATGTTATTTCAGGGTGTCAGTAGTGGTGTCTAAGAGCAAAGTGGCAAGCTGAATTCACAGAACCCAAACAAAATGCAAAGGTCCTTCCAGTGGCAGTAAGTATTGACTAAGTCCTGTTAGTGTTTCGTGTTCTTGAAGCCATGCTGTCCTTCACAGAGCTGGAAATGGGTACTTAGAGTGGAGCAGCATTTCAGAGTACAGCCAGGTGAATCAGACACAAGAGGCAGCTGCACAGTTTTTAGCAAGCCAGGGCTGCTGGTCCTCCTGCATTCAGGTGCATCCGTTCCATCCATGTTCTGTGTTACAGATGAAGCAGTTTTAACTTTTGCAAGAGCACTAGAACTGAGAGCTAAGATCACTCGCCCCTTTTATCTTCTCACCTAGCCCATCCCTCAAGGGCAGGTACCTAGGACAATTCTATAGTGCAGCCTCCCCCAGGACAGGTCACTGGGAGGGGGCCCTCTTAAAGCAACACGACTTTTTTCCTTCATGAAAGCACAAATCTGTACATCTGAAAATCCTGGTAATTTTCAAACTGCAACAGAGCTTCTAAAATGTCACTGGGCAACACCCCTGTCAGGTTTTCAAAAAACAAGCTAACAGCTCCCAAAAGAAATCGCTTTTGAAAACCTAGTTACTTTCTGAAGTGGGGGACAAGCAGCATTTAAAACCTCATCCTGTAGCAAAGCTAAGGACCTTGTACTCATGGACTTGAAATGGAATGACTCCCCTTCCAGGAAAATGGGCAAGATGAGCTGGCCTGTAGCTGCCACACAGGTTTGTTAATTATACTGCTTTCCTGATATTGTTTCTTGTACCAGTTTCATTTATGTGTTGCATCTGTTCATAAACGTGCACCATCTACAAGAACTATCTTCCTCAGCCTGTCAGTGAGGGACATAACACGCATGATGGTCCCTAGCTTGACTGGCTTTAAAAGTAATATAAAAATATAATACAAAAGTAATATAAAAGTATAAAAATTAGTCAGTCGTTTTCTGTCGATGCAAAGCAAATAGCTAGTCCTTCAGATGCACTGTAACAGGATAACGTGATTGTTCAGGCCGACATCTTACTCTTCAGTAAATTACAATGAGACATTGTTGCTGTTGTGATTGTCTAAAGGCAATTTTCCTGACTAATCCCTGATCCTCTTCAGCTCATTGTGTTGGAATTTGTTTTGCTGTGTTTGAATCTCACTCGATGTTCTCTGCTAATTCTGAAGGATACCCACAGAGAATTCAAATGCTCCTCTATTGCTGTGTTGCTGCTGGGAACACAAAAACGGATGAGCAAAAATCTTACTTCCCAAATATTATATAACAATAATAATAATAACTTTTTTCATTCAGCTCTGTTACCATTTACTTCAGACACCAGCAATTTATTCAGACACTAAGGAATATTTTTACCTAACTGCTTGTCTCATTCATCTGCCTTGAATGAGTATTTGCATTTACTGGTGTGTGTTGGGAGTTTCTTGGTTAGGTTCATAAAGCTCTGTATCTGAAGTGGCTACAAAAGACAATAGCTGAATAAGTAAGCTGGACCTCCCAGATTATAGCCACTGCTTTAAGAAATACCACATAGGTTCTGTCTTTGGGTTTTACCTAGGTGGACATGTGGCTAGCCAGATGAATAAGCCTACAGCAAAACTTGTGAGCCGAGCCACACTCTTGTTGCACAGTGCTGCAGAAAGGCTGACTGGAGTTGCATCTGTGCCGTTCTTTTATCTGGAGCCAACTCGCAGTCATCATTCTCAATTTGTGGCTTTCCTTCTGAAAGCATCTTAATGCAAAGAGAACAACAAGGGTAAAGAAGAAAAGCTTAAACACCCTCCATGTGTGTGCCAAAGATGGTCCTATTTTGGAATAAAGTGAAGACTAAAAAGCAGTTCCCAATACAGAACCTCTTCTGAGAGCTCTGCTGTATTGAGCAAGTCGTTTCTTGACCTTTATTTACTGCTCTGTTTAAGTTTCCAAACAGAATTCTTTACCACAGCTGAAGTACCAGAGGTGGAATACACCACTCTGCCATATTTTTCCTCGTGTCAGTTGCAATTGAAATTGATTTCCAATTCTGATTTGCTTTGCTACGTGCGCCCTTGACGGGAATGTTTTGTACAGCTCCGTACTTCCCTGACACACACTGGCCCACGACCTCAATATCTAAAACGCGACTTGTGTACCTTTGCCACAGCCAGTTAAGAAATGAGCCAAGAATTCTCTGACCCATCAGATCAGATCAGGCACCTCTTCACCCAGATGAAAAGGAGGACAAAGACATTTTCCCAGGCCCTGCAGAATTGCTAAATGAGCTTTGAAAACTCTTGCTGCTTCTACGATGGCTTGGTACGCTTGCTGGGAAGTGTATGCTCACAGGGTGCCTGTGTCCAACACGGCCCCTGCCGTTAAACACTGTCTGATTTGAGCAGGCCCTGGCACTTGGTGAAGTGCGAGAACACCTCTAACGAACGAGGAGTATCATGATTTTGCTAAGGTGTGGGTTTTCTACATACTCGGTTTTGAAAGGAAAAACCAAACTGACCTCTCAGATCAGAGAGAAACAACTTCCAGTAATTGTAATAAAGAATTAAACTTGTTTAGAAACATAATTGTGACTGAGCAGCCTAGTTAATCACTTTGAATATCATTGCAATCTGTATGTAAATGTTACTCATTATCAAATCCTACGGAGCATGCAGCCAAACTTCCAGTCTGTAATATCTGAAGTGCACTGGTACAGACTGAAGGAATGCTCCTCGTTCCTAGCTCTCCATTTATGTATCATCTCTGACCTTTCATGTCCCTTCAAATGAAGCTTTTCGGTCTTTGTTGCTTCCTCTTCCAGCAAGCAGGACCAAAGCCACAGCAATTGCTAGCAAATGCACTGACTAACCTCTGGGAGAAAAGCCATTCTTTATCCTTCTCCTGGCCCTTAACACAACCTGGTTTACATTCAACAGAACACAGCAAGCACAGGAAGTGTAAAACAGTCATCTCCCTTTGTGAGAACCAAGCTTTACGAGACCTTGCGCGCCGTGAGAAACTGAAGGGCAGCACATCAAGATGATCTTTGATGTCCTTGATACTGTAAGTTTGTGTCCAACTCAATCACTGCAACTGCTTCAGTTTTTCAAATGGGATTTTGCACCTTTAGCACCTTTAGCATGGCAACTGATGATGGGAGAAGAGTGTCTGTCAGGATGGGGTGTCACACGACTGTTTGCCAAGGTAGCTGCACTAAACTCTGCTGTCTGGTGAAAGCCCCTTACCCAGCCTCCCCTGTTACAAACAAAAAGTCCCTCTGGTAATGTACATCCTGCTTGTGACTGATCAAACGTTGCTTCAGATGGGTTTTGAGTTGCTTGAGGGGTCATCTGTAAACCAAGGAAAGAAAGAAATCCATACCAAAGCCTGTCTCACCAGCCAGTTCCAGTGGGCACTTCTGCTGCTTTTAGTCACCACACTCAAGCAGCATTTCTAAGCTGTCATCATTCAGAGGTTTCCTTTCAGCAAACAACTATCTCCATTATTCAAAGCTACCTGATAGCCAGTCTTAAAAAGTACTGTTCAATAGGGACACAATGAAGAAGATGTAGCCTGTACTTCACAAAACTGTTTTCTTGTGCTTTTGGGTTTTTTTCACGTGCAAAGCAGTTACAAGACAAAAATTCATGTTTTCCTTTCTGGTACCTATTTTCACACCAAGCACAATCCCTCCCAGTTTACTTGCATAAGTTGAAAAGAAAACAAGTATCTACTAAATGCAGATTTATTCCTAGACTTCCAGCTCACTTTGTTTATGTGGACAAATGGTAATGCTGCAGCTTTTTATGAAGGTACCTCTGTGTGCAGGACTCGTCAATTATAGCATAACTCTGCTCTGCATCACTTTGCAAATGTTCTGGGTATTGTAATCCTTCACCACATGGTTGTTTCCAAAAAAACAAATTCCCAGGAAAAATTAATGTGTAGGAAACGCTGTGAACAGGACCTGCAGCAAACCATCCCGTGGAGTCTCTAGTACCACTTTTTGCCTTTGCTGCTCTCCTCTGAATCTGTTCATTCCTTGTCTCTCCATCTTCTGCTGAACTTCCCCGTTTCCAATTCTTAGTGTTCACCTCTCAGGACACCTGGAATAATGTTTATTTTAACTACGTTAGTATTTGAATTTTTTTCTCCTCTGCAGTGCTCCAAATGAATCTGAAGAATATGGACAAAAATATTTGCCTAATTTTTTCAGAACTACATTTCAATATTTGCCCTTGCCTCCTGTTGCAGTGCCCTAGTTCCTGCCCAAAAGTGTCCTAAAATGAGTAAATTCTTGTGATGTAACACACTATGGTAAGAGCTAAACACTCATGCCTGTCAACACAATAAATTCTCTTCCTTCTCTTGCAAACCTCTGCCTGTTAGCCCAGGGGCTCTATGACTTTCTTTGCAATCCCACTTCCTGCTGCTCAGCAATCAAAGACTAGTATTAAGCAAAACATATCAAAGTCTTGTCTGTAAATCTCTGGATCCCACAACAGCAAAAGCTGATGAGAAAGTTTAATCATCACAGGAGGATCGCCGCCTTCTTTCTGCAATCCATGCTACTTGTTTACATTCTGTCTTTCCAGCTGGGGTTTCAAGGGAGTATGAAGTACCCAAGAGCTTAACTGACTTTGTAAAGAATTCCAATCTTGTTTTTAAAGCCTCTTAAAACAAGGACTTCAAGGAGCCAAATCATACAGGCACACCCAAGAACACACTAGATTTGTTTTTATCTTTTAAAACTTAAAAAAAATAAATTGTTGTGCTACCACTTTCATTCACCTACCTGTGTAATTGGATGGGGAGACAGCTTCTGGTTCCTTTGTTGTTCTTTTAGTTGTATTTTCCAACACAGCTCCTCCTCCTTTACAATCAGGTACTCTCTGCCTCGCCTGTGGTGATGCTCCTCTGTGCTACCTACTTCATGTTCCACACATACTTGCTGGTTCACCCACATTTCTAGAAAGCAGCTGAAGTTTTGGTGCAGTTACCCGGTACGTTGGGATGCGCGTGGATAGAGGAAGAGGATGAGACACCAGGAAGACAAGTCTGGAGTTTTCATTGGATCTGAGTGATCAGTGTTAAACTGATCTATACTACTGGTTCAACTCTTGCATGTCTGTAACACATTATGATCTGTTCCAGTAACTTTTTAAACTATTAAAATAGACATTTGACCATTTATTAATGTTTTAGAAAGTCAAATCACCATCTTGGTCAAGAAACTAACGGAAATGTGACTTTGTCTCTTTTAAGGACCCACTGTGGCCTGAGGTGCTCAGCTCTGAGAGCATGGAGGTGGTGGTCACTGCTGTAAGTTTGTGCCCCAACGCCAAGATTTGCATCCGCCAGCTGCTCCTAGGCCTTTGACTGGAGTGAGTGACTAAAGGTCTCAGGCTGGCCTTGGTGACTTCCATCGCGCCACAGAAATGCCGCTAATGACGCACACTTTCAAATGTCTGTGCACCGATTCCTTTCTACGTAGTTACCTTTAGTAATGCCGAGTGCACACTATTTAGTTACTAAATAAAAATATTTATAGAAATTATGCAAACACTCACATGGAGCATTTTGTTGAAGGCTACTGATGACAAGGTTTTCACAGTCTTATGAAGATGTCACTGAAAGTTAAGTACCAGAAAAAAATCTTTCTTTATTAAAAATGTTAATTTATTTTCAACAGTAAAAACATCAAGTGTAGTGTTTTTTGGCAGGAATCCCAGACAAAGGATGTGGTGAAACTGATTCAGTTTACACAAAAGTTTGAAACTTGTTATTGTTTATTGAGTCACAAAGACTTATTTAGAAAAAATGAACAATATCTACATCAGAGTTAACAAAAGTGTAAAAATATTTCCTCACAATGCTTTCATACACTATATACAAGAAAAGTATAAACTGCTTGTTCAACTCCAAAGTTTTGGTTTGGCTTTAAAGTTTTGTAAAGGAAATATCCACCAAGTACTTTAAATACTGGTTCTCACTATGTACCAGTCAATAAAGAAGTCTCCTGGTTTGTGACATTTTAAACCCAGCATCATTTTTCAGAGTACCAGAAAATTATCAGGGGACACTGAGCTGAAAATTTAAGTGACAAACTGCATAACCTACTGAAAAACAATTTAAATAAAATGTCATCTGCTATTCCAACAACAACCTACGTACCAAGCATTCCATCCTGCTCCTGCACTTGCTTATAGAACAGCTGTTGTATGTGTTAGGGAGTTTTGCCGTGATAGGAAGCGTTTGATTTGACAGGGATTTCTACATTAATTATCCTTGGGGAAACACATCCTCAACGTGTCCTACGGACTTCTGAGTGCAAAGTAAAACCACCCAGTAATTTTTATAGACCAGCAGCATTTTTAAGCTATGGTATCACTAGATCAGTTCTGAATCTCTAAATTTAGTCATACAATCTGATTATGTAAGACAGAAAAGGCCTATCTGAGACTCTAATCTCTCAGTAAGTTTAGCCAGACACGTGAAAGCCTTTGAAAAGCAGAGATCCAGCTAATAAACTTACCAACAACTAGCAACCACAAAAATCACTGCAATCTAGCAAGTATCAATATTCATTTTACGACTTTACCATCATGGCTTGGCTTTAATTTTAGTGGTAATCATTACACGATCACATCCTAACTCCATCAACATCTGTAGCAACTGATACATGTGGCAGTCACCTCAGCATGATTAACAGGAAGAGTTCTGCCTAAACATATGGGTCAGTGCCAAATTTAAAAACACTCTCCAAACAGGTAATGTCCCTATATCAAACTGGCTACCAGTAACACACCAGTAACAAAATGGTCTGAGCAAAAGTTTCCTGGAGAAATCCTTTTTCCTATCTCTGCTGATACCATTTATTTATTTGCATACAAAAATGAACAGAGCAGCACCATTCTGACTGCTATTTCCTGAGTAAAACCTCACCAGTTTGCTTTCTTTTCCTTTCTTTGTAATTGTGGTTCTGAAGTCACCACAGCAAGGCAAGTAGTAAATACATATAGACATAATTCCCCTTCGTATCAATGTACAAACTAAAACTTCATACACAGCAGCTGGAATCCTCAGAGCGAAGATTTTCTTTACACGGTCTCTGATTCCAAAACCACCCGAAACTATTAGCTTCCTATTAGCAACACTTGACTACACAACATCTTCAGCAACTGTGGTGTCAAAAATCTGGTAACAAATCTGGTGTTTCCTTGCATCTCTGACATTATAGGATTTGATGAAGCATTCCAGCCATGGCAAGTCATCTACAAACAAAATCCAAAATGCAAACTTATTAAACTAAGCAAGATTAAATTAAACTTGCATACTCGTAACATTTATAGGAGAGAACTAGGCTACTTAAAGGCATACCACAGTTAACAGGAATAAATATCAGTTACTAATTTTGAAATTCTAATTGTACCTTTAAACTTCTTGCGTGACCTGCAAAGGTGTTCAGTAACAATCTTCAAGCCTCACCTTCCCTCTGCCAGCCCTCACCTGTCCCTGCAACACTTGGTCCCAGTAGCACATGAAAGGACCTTCCAGTAATAAATACTAATTTCCATGTGTCTCAATAAGAACATTTCATTCTCAAATGGAGCATCCTTTATAGCCTTTACAACAGGGCCACTTTTAATCATTATGGTAAAGACCCCAACATGGCTGTGGTGGTCACTGGCAGTCACAGGTTTAGAGGAAATATGCTCCAGAGGCCAGAGCTGTGGCAGAGAAATACAGCTACCTTGGATGTGTGTAGCTTAGACAGAGCTACTTTCTGCCACAACCACAACACTGCACAAAATCCACTGTGGCTCAGTTTTGGGTGTTTCCTGTAGCAAGAGAAGCTCTAGATGAGTTGAATCTCACCCAAAGCACGTACCATACGCCGAGCTCCCTTTCAGTTTTCCCTAATGCACTGCCACTTTCGGTACAAGGGTCAGATTAAATTCTGTGCAATAACTGATTGAAAGACAATTTCCCTTCCCATCGCTCTTTTAAAATAACAGCAAGCTAACCTAATTTTCTTCCTGCAGGGCAGAGTGTATCCATGGTCATCTGCATCTTTTGCTGAAGCAAATTGCTAGTTAAGACTTCTGTGGCAGGAATGTGGAAAAACTTCCCCTGGAAGAGAATGGAGTAATATGAACTGTTGGAAGAGGGATAAGCAGCCATTAGGCAGAACCCTGACTGATGTTCTCTCTTCATGTAAGGAACTTAAAATTATCCAGACAGGTTACACGACAGAAGAACACTATTCCTTTAAAAACAGGAGTGTTACTTCTACAGGAAAACACGTTGTAGAATGTCTGAAAAAACCCCCAAGTTTGTATTCCAGAACCCATTGAGCATTCAGGGATTACAGCCACCCAGAAAGCATACATACAGGTCTGCATATAACTGTCATATATTCCTCATCAACCTCTATAACCAGAAAACATCCTGCAGAGGATGGTCAACCCTCCTCAACAGTCCCCCACTGCAGTGAGAAAGGAACAAAGTCATTTGAAAACAACAGTGCAGTGCACTCTGGCTTCATTCAAGTGGAAATTCCTTAGTTTGAGTTTCATGTATTGACAGTTTTAGAAACTATGGAACAAAGCTTATACTATGGGATTCATTTCTGAACAGTGGAATGTAGCAAAGAATGGAAAGCTGAAACATTAACTAAACCTTTTCTGTGTATTTAAAAACCATATACAGTAATCATGACCGACAAAACTCCCATTTTATTCTTTCCAATTTTCTATCTCCAAAGACACACCCGTCTTACACCTGCTCAAAGGAGCTAAGTTTTTTGATGGTAATTTCCCCTTTTAAATAAAGATACAAATACAGAACAATCTGCCTCTGTATAACATTTGCATTACACATTTAATGGAAGCGATCAGAAGTTATCACAGCAGCAAAACTGACAGAGATAACTACTTTTTCCCCTCAGTCTTCCAATTCTTCTGACTATAAAATCTTTCAATTTCTTTCCTTCAATGACTTTTCCTATAAAAAGTAGATGAAAGAAAAGAACTGTGAACATTCCTACACAAGTGGAACAGAAAACTAGTGTAAACTTGCACTCTAAAATAGCCCAGGTGGTGCTGAAGGACTCAAGGCTTGAAAGGTATTGGCTTCCCTTTGCAGCATCACCAACAGGAATGCTACCAGCTGCCACTTAAGACAGCGGTCCTCAAACTTTTTCAACAGGGGGCCGGTTCCCCGTCCCTCAGACAGTGTCCGGGGCCAGGCTGTACTTTGTGCTGCCTGGCTTGTCCTGCCTGGGACCCCACCTTCCTCTTGCAATCTAGTTTTTCAATATACAAAATGAAAAAGCAGAAAGGAAAGATGACTGTCTAGAGCAGTAATTTCAGTCTGTGACCTCTTTTGCCGCCAATACATTTAGAAATGTAAAAAATATGTATGTTTTTAAAGAATACACAATCTCACTTTGGTCAAAGTAACGTAGCAGATTAATCCAAACGTATAGTGAGACCACATAGGTAACTTTGCCACTGCAAAACACTGCAAGTAACTGGACATCTCTGGACATACATTTGATGTTTTAAAAACAAATAAAATCCAGACCCACATAATATCTAGAATCCACCCTTGCCTACTTTTACTTACATAATCCAGAAGGTACGCGTTTAGTGCTCCTGTTCCATCAACGAGTGTAAACCTCATAATAAAAACATACTGGAGCAGCTCAACACCTAAAACTGAAGAAAAACCACCAGGTTTGTGACTATACAAACCAAACCATAAGCAGCTGACAATATCCATCTCCTTTAACAGGAACTGTTTTTGAACACGGATATTAAAAGTATAAATTGACAAATAACCAGAGGCTCTGAGGTGCAAAATGTGGTTTGTGTCTTGAAAGTGCACTGGAATTGCCTAGAAACACTTCAGCAGGTGAGCCTACAAAAACACAGAAAGATTTTAAAGTACCTGTTCTCATGCTAGTAAAAGACATGCTAGCACTTGTTTAGATCTTAGATCCTATCAAGGTATGGCAGATAAAGGAAACTTGCTCTGAATTCAGTGATACTAAGAGAGCTGAAAACATACCTTCTGAACAGAAGTATTTGTTTCCTATAAATCAGTAAAAGCTACCAGGCAAGATCTTTATTCAGGAAAAACTGGCTAGCAGATTTGAAAATATTCCAGTATCAGTAGATGAGGATAGCCATTCTCTCCCCAGTGGAAGCAGCTGTTACACTGCAAACATAAAATGTCTTAAACATATACAGTCACTGCAAGTCGGCACCAGATTTTCTGGGTGCGTTTACTTGATCAGCTAGTCACTTTGTATTCAACTGGCCTGATATCCTGCAGGTAACCTGGAACAAGTACAGAACATCGTTTAGATGCCAGAAAGCATTTATGAATAGTTTTCATTATGAGAACTAAACGTCAACTCGCAGATGATGGAAGACTGCCAGTTACATGGCTTGGTAGGGCTCTGAACATTCTGTTCTAGTTGGAGATGTCCCTGGTTGTTGTAGGGAGTTGGACTAGATGACCTGAAGAGGTCCCTTCCATCCCAATCCATACTATGATTCTACATGTTACTTTACAGTTATTTAATGGAATGTAATGATGACCACTTATTTCAAAGAACCGTTGCATTGCTCAAGTAGTATTTTGTCTTTTGTAAAGTCTTTACAAGCTTAGATACTGCTAGGTACTCCAATTTAATATGTTAGAACATGGGCTGATAAACACAAGCAACATTTCATGTCCAGCATTTGAACGTGGACTACATGAAGTAACACAAGCAACACACGTAGCACGGAACACATATATGTTATGGTATAATTCCTCTCATTTGAATATTGCTTCTTGCAGAATCTCTGGGATAGGCTTAGCACTGATAAAGCTTACAGCAAATCAAAGTTGAACTTGTAGTCAGCATTAAATGTATGTCACAGGTTCAAACCAAACAGACACAGAAAGAAAGGCAGCCAGGTCTTTGAGGTGGGGTCTCGAATAGAGTTTACCAGGCAATGGAGCAACTTAGAGAAAACAAAAGGGGTTTACTAAACCTGTAACTGCTCACAGAAAGAAGAAAAAGCCCAAGCAGGTTAGAACACACAAACCAGAAACCACCAGCACAATGCCATTACATACATTTCTGAGAAAAGTGAGCAAGGAATTATGAAAGCTGTCCTTGTTTCCCAGCCGGGGTCCCTGGGGCAGGGGACACACACGCACACACTTAATGGCACAAGGGGAAGGGCCGCCCCTTGCCATCTCAGCTCCCTGGTTTTGAATAGGTATGTTATTCAAACTGGTAAAAGTGAATAAAAAGTACAGCTTTATACTCCAGCATAACCATACATTACATGCTTTCTCTACAAAACTGTAAGCCAGAAACCAAACTATGCCATACAAACACTTCAGAATCAAGGCACAAAAGTACTGCAGGACGATATCACGTCAGCTGACCTTGTGCTATTTCTGCTGCTTCCCATGATGGTTGTTGTTCTGCTGCAATGGAACTCAGACTCTTGACAGGCTTTGGAGTTGAACATTGCTTGCATCTAGCATTAAAAACAAGAAATTAAGACTAATTAAACACCAGTTTATATATATTAGAAGTTTTCTGCACAGGGGAAAAAAAGCTTTTCATTCTACTGCAGAGAATCTTTTTCTGACTTTGCTGAGTAAAATCTACTAGTCTACTAGTAAAATGTGATGAACAAAGCTCAGATATCAACACTGTTGTCAGGTTCCTTCCTTAATATTCTATGAAAAAGCATGTAATATCTTAAAGTGTTGGCTTTTATGATACTGCCATTTAAAAAGAGAAGAATGTCTGAAGGTGAGCTGTATGCAGCTGGGGAAATAAATAGATTATGAAAGTGTAAGGGGTGAAGGTACAGTCCCAGTAGCAACATTTTATAATGCCTTGATTTAAAAAACTGGTGGGGAGACATATCTGCAAAGGTCAAAACAATATACAACAAAGTACAAGAATTATCTGTATCCATTTTATCAAGCCCTTATGGGAAACTTTAGAGTTCATGTGAAACATTCACAGGAACTAACTTACTGCCTACAGGACTGAAACAGTGGAACACAATACTCTGCTTCAACTTATGAGGGCTGCTTAGAAGGAAGACCCAGTAGCTTGCATGAAGTAGACAGGTATTTATGTAACTGCACATAGCTGTGCTGTACTGGGAGAACATCCTGCTGCTGTCTCTCACTGAGCAGGAACATGGCACTGTTTGGTGTAGCACAGATACCAGACCTAGGCGTGTGTACTCTACTCCAAAGCCTTGAAACTGTGGAATTCAGAAATTTGTTGAAGTCGTCTCCGCAGTGACTCACAATCCACAAAGAGATAACGCACTTTGAAGTGCTGTGGAACTGAATAAAAAGCAAATGATGAAGAAAGGCTGTCCAAAATCCCTTATTTGTTTGAAAACTCAAGCTTTCCCCAATGAATGGAGAGAGAGAGAGAGAGAGAGAGAGAGAGAGAGAGAGGGAAACAGAGAGAGAAAGAGAGAGAGAGCGCGCAGTTTTAAAGCTACATGTTTTGACTTTAGTCTAATGAGTAACACCAGATAGTGGAAAAGCTGGACTAAAATGGGAAGATTTATGCATTCTGTAGGCTAAAGAGATTCATGTGCATTTCTGAGTAGGATACTGTAGTGTACTATCCACACACTACAGGCAAGACTGAACCTGGAGCGCTGCCTGACCAAGACTTCTAAAACAAGAGTCCAACTGTAGCTGAGTCCTTTGATGCAAGGTAGTAGTCTGGCATTTCATCCCTGATTTCAGTACTGTTGATCGTGTTAGGTACTCTGCTTCAAAGACTCTTTGGATAAGCTACCTCTTGAGCACCGTGGTTTGGATAACCAAAGAAAATTATAGCTATCACCACAATTACTAAAATATCAACAAATAGTTTTAACCTACCCGTAATATTTTATGTTCCCTTGCAAAAGAAAAGGAGCTGAAAGATCTAATAATTCCAGATCAAGTTCCGTGGATCTCACAGGAATAACACACCGAAATCTTTTTGCTAGTTTATGGACTTCTTTAAGCGTTCCACCTAATAAAACAGAAAAACATGTTTTTTATACTGCAATCGAGAGAATTGAACAACTTACATTTCTTGCATGATTAGATGTTCATTTCAGGACCTAAAACAAAAACTAACATAACTGAGAGAACGGTCCATAAGTCCATAACCTTCTCACTCATACGCAAAAACTTACTCAAAGAACCAGTTTGACGAGGGCAGATGCCTTTGTATCTTCCTCTCAGCTATCAGTGTAACAACTGTAAGTTGCATTTAGTCAGCATCACTTTCATATAATTTCTTCTATGATTTAACAAAGCTATTTTCTGTGAAAAACCAAAATCCAAACAACAGCTTTTTTTAATTGCAGCTGCTCTCAAGTAACTCTTTTTTTTCAGGTTTTAAGTGACAAAAAACCTATTTATCCAACTTAGGTGGTTTGGCCCAAGTACATTGTATATATATGTTACTTGTATGGCAGAGGTATCCAGAAGAGAAAGTAAAACCAGTAAGGTTACATTACTACTGGTGATGAGAAAAAGTGATTCAGTGCAGTTTTAACTGACACTGCTACAAGATTTCCAGAATTTCAACTTTGCTGTAATGCCAAATTAACACTGAATAAATGTATTCAGGCTTCTAAGAGACTGGCATAAACCACCAGAGAATTACCAGGGACCGACAATGATATGAATCACAGTGATTTCATGTCCAAACAACAAGGAGATGCAAGGAGTATTCATCTACTTGTAAACTAACATTTCCCTCTATGGTTCGATTAACGTGTACCAATGGATGTTGACTCTCTCTCACTCCCTGTGAAAGGTCATAAAATTCTGTCCATTATCCAACTATTTCCTCAACTGCAGCCACACAGATGCCACTCAAAAAGAAGTCCTTGCTTCAGCATAATGATTATGAGAAAGAACATTGTGTTGTAGAAGAGCAAATTGTTTGTGTTTAAACAAATGAGTAGAATCTAGATCATGTCTGTCTAATAAATGTCATAATGTGTTTGACCTTTGAGAGCTGTTTAGATTTCTAAGGAGACTCAAAATCTCCACCTTCAAAAATTTATAGATAAAAATTAAAATAGCATGCAGCTTTGGCAAGGCTCATGGTAAGTGTTCTGTGAGAGAAGTGCTGAAACAAACACTGATCATGACCTTTCCCTGTGCTCTGTCATGAAGCACATACTTAGCTGCTGGAACTTCAGAATCTGCAAAAAAAAAGATTTACTCATTTATGTCATTCAGTTATTTAAACTAGAGGAGATTATTTTTAATTGTTTTCACAAAGCTAAAGTTAGAGCAAAAAAATCTACTCTGGGCCACATTAGAAAAAAGCAGCTATTGAAACTTGTTGATCAGAAAACAAAGCAGAGTAAAGAAGGGGTTTTATCAATGACCTTAGCTCAAAGGACCACCTGACTTACATTTTCTTGTTCACAGCACTATGTGAACACAACTGAAGACTTGTTTTTAAACTCAGAATATTGCAAATGAATTATTTATTACTTTTATTCTATTTAAAACATTCCTTAGTGGTATTCTTCCTAGATTGCTTTTGTTTAAAGTTCAATGGCTACTTGACTGAAGAAATCTGATAAAAACTAAGCCAGAAAACCTCACGTGGCAACAAGCTGTATTAATCTGAAACAACACTGACATCCAGAGGCAGACAAAGTTAATAGTAGGCTTTTATTATCACAAGCCTTCTAAAACTTTTCTTCAGCAATACAAAGTACAGGGGAGTATTTTCAGGAGACTTGGTGAGTTTTCAAGTCAGCACAGATAGAAAAAACCCCTTACCAACATAGCCAATGTTAATTTGATGTTTAATCAGCAACAAGCTTATTAGTATTGCTTTAAAGACAGAGAAAAGCACCTTATAAGACCTTTACAGATGACATTCTCCTGTTTGCACAAGAACTTAGAATGTAATCTTTTTTATTTTATTTTTCTTTGAAGATGACTTATGATCATCACTGCTTATACTGCCTGCAACATATCTTAATTATTTGTAGATCCTCAGAGTGAACCATAAGAAGTGGCAAATCTGCAATTTATCTCACCTTCTATCATAAGCAAAGTATCTTCAGGCTGCTGAAGCATTTCATCATGCTTTACAAAATGGATAGCTATTTTCCTTTGTTTCTGGTCTTCTGTAGTCCACATTACAGAATCATACCAGGACATCTTGTGCAATTCTGGGTTTGGGTCGGTAACAGCAGAGCTTCGTAAAATGAAGTCAAAGCCATCTCTGTCTGGAACTTCTGTCCTAAAACCATTTCCAAAACAAGTAAGTAAATTCTAAGAGCTTTTCCTTAGGCAACCTAGCAACAGGGACAACACTACTCTGAGTAATTATTAAAATATATTAATGAGAGTTAAAGTACACACAGGAAAAATAACATTCGTTATATCGGTTTAGAATTGTTTATCATATTATCACAAGATAATTTTCATGTCAATAAATATGTTAAGTAATCTAATCTTACCCAGGAGCAGAAGCAGCCTAGTGGCTTAATCCACACATTGCTAAAAACTACCACCAACCTCTGCAAATTTTTCTGGTAATTTCACTTTCAAATCCAAGAGCAGCTGCTTCTACCAGTGAACACAACAACTCCTAGCTAAGATCCCAAAGTCTGATATTCAACAGAGCCAAAAGGCCTTTCTGAGCCTGATCTTTCATCTTGTGAACAGTGCTCTTCACATAGACTCTTCACACCTGTGTTCCTGAATTACGATTTTACATTCAAAAGCAACGGAGCTAACAGCACAGGTCATCTTTCCAGACACACCCTTTACACTCTTCTCTACAGCCTGCCTTTAGATTTCCTGTAGAGGCAGTGATAAAGCAAACTGGTTTTTGAACTAAGCTACGCACAAGGATGAGAACTTTATTCATGTGGACACATGAATAGAGACACATCCATGTACACTGGTATTCTGCTGTTTAGAGAAGCTTTCAGTTGAAATCTCAAAAGCAAAAATCTCTTTCACAAGGATTTTCTGCCCCAAGCGTTAGGTACATTTTACTGCATGAAACATTAAAGGATGAAACTTATGGAACTTTGCTCAGTCAGGCTCTTCAACATATGCTAAAAGATGAAGGTGACTTCTTCCACAGCAGAGTATGTCAGAGGGAAGAATGCACCTAAATCATGTTTCGCTTCTGGGCCTCTGAAGTCACTCCATCTAGGCCACAGTACAGCTCCGCTGGTTTTCACTGATTCCTGATGCACACCGTGAGAAAAAACCAGCTGGATTTCTGGGAAAGCACTGCAAGTGCTTCCATCACCACAGCAGGATGGTGGTGGTAACAGTAGCAGCAAACATGCTAAACTAAAGCCTCACAAATCCTAAATTTAGTTAAAAATCTGCCCTACTTATGCGGCACGGAGAACGCAGCAAGATGTGAAAGAGGAGGAGACTAATGAACAAAAATGAAGACACCAAGGAGTCGAGGATATTGAAGTAATGTACAATTGTGGGGATGAAGGCAAGTTCGTAAGCAACAACAAAATGGTATCAATTTTACTTGCTTTTTACTACACAGAGATAGAAAACATATCAAAAAAGTGACAACAGTGCAGACATAGTTGTCAGTGATCTTCTTTTCAGGGTTGGTAGTAGAGACTGTGTACTTGTATTGTGACAAGATGATGAAGCATTTCCTCTTACAACAGCAGCCAAGAGAATGATTTAACAACGTATGACAAGGACACAGATTGTTAAAGCTGCAGGCGCGCTACTTTGCAGCCCAAAGCCGTGAGAGAAGGAAGGACAGGAGGCGCGTTTTCTTGTCCTGGTAATGTTTCAATCTAATAAAATTTCAAAGTGAAAAGAAAAGAACTTTGATGGGACAACATTTAAATAAAACCATACTTTACTGCAGTAGGAATCAAGCTGTTTGCTTGGGACTGATGCTAGGCTAAGTCAGGGCTAAAGCAGTGATACAGGACATCAGCTGATCATGAATAGCACTGTAGACTCAGTTCAATCAAAAGCAGGCCAATTCAAACAAACTTCTTTCACTTTTAGATGAATATACAACAGAAATGGCTTATGATTATTTGACTGAGCATTATTTGATATAGTGACAAACAGCACTAAAGAGGAAACAACAAAAGTCACTAAACTGACTCGTGCGAAGAAAGACAAAACACTAAGGTGAATGGTGTTTCCCTGGTATTTCTGGATGCAGACAAGATGCCTTATCTGGAAAACACACTTTGTTCAAAGCTCCTTCATTCATTCACATGAAGACCATCACACCTTTTTGCATATCCTATTTTACAACCTTAATACAGAAACAGGTGCTTAATTACAACTTCAGTATGGAAAAATGGCACTGCTAGAACTGAACACAAAGCAAAAATACTGTCTTGAAAGCACCAGAGGAGTCTGCAAATTGAATGTGTCTGACAGTTCAAAATTTTCCTACCTGTTGTACTGGTGATTTTCAAATACCTGCTCAAAATGAAATACATTTATCTTCATTTTATGCACAAAAAAAGGACAAAAATACATTGAATTATCTAGGCATCTCAAAACATATAGAATGATTTGTAATTACTATTATGTGAAAGACTTACAAGGAGTTGCATTTAGAACAATGAAGTTTAATTGACTGATAGAGCTTCTGTGGTTTGTAAGTTCTCAGCTTTGCTCTGATGCGATACTGTCTAGGAGCCGTGCTGTTCAGAATTGTTTTCAGGTCTGTGTTATTCAAATACTGATGATCTGTCAGTACTGCAAAATAACACAAGAAGGGTAAGAAAAAGGCAGTATCTAGTGAACACCATAATATTCAGAATACTGGAAATGGATATTGCAGGGATTCGTTTTCCCTTAACTCTCAGCTTCTCCTCCTTTCCCAGCTACAGCCTCAGTTCTATCAATACAAGTCACTACAGCTGGTAAGATAAATCACAACAGGCTGTGGGAGGATAGTGTATTTCAACATGTATGGAAAAAAAGTAGACTATATAGATATGATCTATTCCTTGAAAATATAATGGAAGCAATGTAACATTCATAAACTTACACTCTCAGAACCGCTATTCCTGTAACAAATAAAGGACATTAATTCAACCTTTGAGCTGATGTCTTAAAAAAATTTTTATTAATAAAAATAAAATTCAGTTTGAGGTAAAAATATTTCCTACCTGTAACAGGTAGCTGCTGACATCTCAATAAGTGTGATTCAAGATCTAAAATCAAGAAGAATTTCCTAATTATTTTCCTTCCTTCTTTTCACATGGATACAGAAAACCAAACGGATAGAAAGGCAGATACGTACACAAAACCAAGAGGAACACGGAACATTTACAAAAGGAACTGGAAATCTTAATAACGTGGCAAAGGAAAAAGCAAAGCAAGCAGGAGACACAACATTAGGTATCAAAATTTAAAACATTTGAGTGTAAACATTAAATAGCAGTGCTCATCAAAATGAGCACTTTTCAAATGTATACTGTGGGTAACAGCGCTGTCATAAACTGTACTGATCTCTAATAATGTTTCTGGACAAGAGCAAAAATCAATTACTCTAGAAACAATGTCAACTACCTGGTCCCTCCTCTGAATAACCTGTACTACACATACACAGTGCAGTAAATGTGTAAAATTCTTCTTTTGCAGTGTTATGGTCTAGATATGAAGTATTTGTTTGCTCTTGACTTTTGCTTCCATTGAGAAATATTCCATCACAGTATGTTAATAATGGCTAAGTAACACAGGATTCCAAAAGCTAGAAGACTATGTCTGACCAGCTTCAGAGTTTAATTTGCTTTTAGTTAATTATTATTTTGGCTAAACATTCAGAGATTAATATGAGATGTGTAGAAATAACTGCAAGAAACTACTTTTTCATGGTACGGCACCTTGTAACTTTGACACAGCTCTCCATCTATATATATGTGTATGTGTGTGTGTGTGTGTGTGTGTGTTAGAAAACAGGGCAAATCAGCATTTAATTGCTCTTACCTGTGATACTGCGAAAAGTGCCGTCTAAATCCATGGAAGACATGCTTTCCATATTCTGACTGTCTGCCAGATCCACTGATTCTAAAAATCTAGAAGTAAATTACTAAATATTGTGTAACAGAGTGAAGCTTTTCCTGTATATACGTACACACAGACATATGCATGGGACTACACATACACTTGTATTAAACCTACTGTCAGGCATAACGTGCAGATATAAATCCTCCAGCACAGACATAAAAAACTCAATGGAGGCAGAAGTTAGAAATCAGCATTGGAATGCATACTAATGCTGCACATGAGACACTCCTTTCCAAAGTACTTCTAGAACTTTAAACACATACAGGGCATGAAACAATCTGTACTTCTGGAAATTCCTGATCAAAGAATGAGAATTTTGGTTACTCGGCATTTCCCAAGGGGGGAAGAGTACATAAGCTCTGGCATAAGGGGTAGGGCATTCAGAAGGATGTTACATCACCCTAGTTTTCCAGAATCATCTAGAAAAAAATAAAACAAACTACACATAGAACTTACGTTTTTAGTTCCACAGCATCTGGGTTACTTTCTGGTAAGACTCCTATTCCTCGGCCGTAACAGGTGCCACCATGAAGATGAAATTCTAGAAGCGAGACATCTTCATTCTCAGCACTTGCTTGTTTTGTATGAATACTGTAAATTCTGAGAAAGCTTCCAATCTTAAAGAAAAAAATAATTTGGTAACACAAAATTAGCTGTTTTCTTGGGGAAATCCTATGCCTCATAAGCCTTCTTCCTCATTTTCACAGAATCACAGAGGAGCTGAAGTTGTCAGGGAACTCTGGAGATTGCCTAGTCCCACACCCATGCCCAAAGCACAGTCAACTGGAGCAGTTTTCTCAGGGGTGTCTCCAGCTGGGTTTGCAAAACCTCTCTGGTGACCTGTTTGTTTTGCTTTATCAGACAACATTTCTGAAACCAGCATAAGCCTTCTTGCTAAACAGGATTCACAAGCAGATTTCAGAAGACAGATCAAAGCAGCCAATATATTCCTTTCCCGAGGGTGCAATTCGTCTTCAGTATTCACAACACAGCTCTCCAGAGATTGATATGCTGTGGTTTGTCTGTGTATGATTGCACTCAGGAATTGACCTCTTGCCCGTCATCATTCACGGCACATCATCTGTTTAGGCACACTTGCAAACACATCTGCTTACCCAGATTTCTTCATCATAACCTACTCTTACATCACAGATAAAACATGTCACAAATTCAAAAATCTTGGGACTGTTCCTAACCATTTTAGATTGTTTCCTCAGGTACAAGGACAGTAAGGTTCTTGTTTTACTTAAAATTATTTTGTGTATTTGAAACAGATTTATCAAGTTTCATAAGTGGACTTAGTATCTTTTAAGAAAGACGTTACAGAGTGCTGAACATTGACCATTTCTTGTAACTTTGCTTCAATTTAAAAATACCACTTCCATTATCCACCCCTCCACAACCTCCCCACCTAAAAAATTCAAAGCAGGCTCAGGTTTCTAAAGGTAGATAATCCAAATGCTTAATTATACAGCTTATTGCCCTTTAATGTGTTTTAAAGGCCTTTGAATCATATTAGCTAGGATCCACTTTTTTTTTTTTTAATATAACCAAAGATCCAGCTTATAGCTGGCAATCTACATGTATTCCATAACCTGGATTTATGTTCACTGTAAGTACCTTTATACAGCCCTATGTAAATGATAAATTATTTTAAACTGACTTCAATTAACATTATCACTGCAGCAGCCAGTTTCAGTTCCGGCTTTAAGCGGTAGAAACCTAAAAAGTGTTCCTACTAGAATGGATTGGCCAGGTCTTAGCATGTTTCTTATAGATGAATCAATGCATAAATGTAGATAAAACAGCCATCTCATTCTGCAATCACCCTCTGTTATGGAGGAACAGATTGACTACATAGTGCTGGCATCAAACTGCTTTTTCAAACAACAACACATGAAAAAGGTAGAATATTTTCAAATTCAGGCATCAGGAATACAAAAAGTACACTTTAGCCTGCACTCATTTTTCTTCTGGCATTGATCTGCACCATCAAGGGCCTGCTCATCTTGTTCATTCAGAGCATATCAACAGGACAGCTTGTGCATTTAGAAAGGTAAGAGGCTCATCTGGAAGACTGGTTCTGTGGGTTATTTTTTCTTTTCAGGTGCTAAATTTGCTAATAACAAAAAATGCAAAGCAAATCACAGCCTAAAACTCATCTAATGGCTATGAAAAATATTTTTATTAAAGGGTTTTTTTAAAGTTTTTAGCTAAGTTCTGCTTAACAAAGAACCTTATCTGAACTGAACAGTGCAAAATTACTTCAGGGGGAAAAAAGCAATTTGTTCATAAGGAGGAAAAAGCTGACAGATGAAGAATTTATTTATTTCAAAAACAGTGTATGAAAAACCCTAAGTACTTCCTATATGTATGAACATAAAGCATAAAATATGCGAGAGGAGAGGCCAGAAGCCAAGAATTTAAAGCACAGGTTTTGTCTTCTAAACTCTTGCTTTGAAAATTATGCAAAAGTCAACTGAATCATGTTTCAGTGCAAAACTCAACTTTTCAGGATTTCTGATCTTCCTATAGACGCATTATTTTATTAGATCACTTTCCTGAAAGTTTTATACACTCTAATGCCACTTAGAACTAAGGAGCTGGATGAAAATCAGCATTACCAAATACTGAAAAGTTCTGGAAGGCGATGAGCGTAGCCACAGACGCCAGGCACGGCTGGGCAAGGCACAGTGCAACTTCTGTGAACTCCTTTGGGAGGCAGCATTGCCTGCTGGTTGCAGGGACGAGCAAACGTGGGTGTCGAGCTAAAAACGTCGCCGTATTTCTCCTGTTTATAGGACGCCTGCAGTCTGAGCACCCTTTATACACTTGACTGAGAAGAAATTATAATCTACATCAGAGCAAACACCATGATTTACAGAGCTGTCGCTAAAATCTAGTACAAAACCAACTCCTTGCTTGACTTTACAGCAGTTCTGTTTATGAAGTACCTACCTAATTTAGAACAAGTTAATTTAGAATGAAATTACAGCAGTAGGAACACATTTCTTGCAGTAATACAAAACATACTAGCACTCTATTTGAATTCTAATGCAAAAAGACTATTTTAAAAACACACAGTAAGGCTAAAAAGAATCAAAATTAAAAGTCACGTGCAGTTCCCCGTAACGAGGCAACTAAGCAAACATTTTAGTGTAGCAAACTCTTGTAATTACTTCTTCAAAGCACAGAGGGTTGTGTTACCATTTAAGACACAGATGCACCTGGAACAGTCATTTACCATGGCAGTTAAATGTTTGAGTTTGGCCAGAAAGGTACTCATGATGAGAGGCAGTCATTTAGCTACTAGAAGCACTTAAAATTAGCTGTAATGAATTTTATGCTCATTTTATGGCTGATGATATTCAATGTGATTTCTTTGCCACTATTTTAACATATCAACAGTCAATTTGACTGAGCAAATTGTGCACAGCTTCTTGCAAATGAGAAGCAGCATATACCAGGCATTTTAGTGTGGTCCCAGCAATAACAACCACCAACTTACATCCATTAAAAACCTTGGAGGAGTTGGGGGTGACATGGGGGTGTTGCAGTTTGCAGTGATTAAAAAGAAAAAAAAAAAACCCAAAGACAGAAGTGGTGAATTTACCACCGGTGGCTCAAAGTAGTGCTGCCCAGGCCTGAAAAATACGGAGGTTGGTATTACTGTTACGTAACTCATTCAGATTTCAGACTGGAAATGTGATTCAGTCACAAGAAAAGCAAGCAAGAATTCTTATTCTAAACAACCATTCAGAAAAGACGTGGACACAGCAGAAGGAACAGGAAGATCCCTGATACTGTGCCCCAGGATTTACTAAAAATTCACTGTAATACATTACCCGCTATCTCTAGACTGTAGCGCTTAGTCAGAGCTTCCTGTGTCCCCACAGATAAAGTTTTAAAATAAGAACAAATATTTCACTTTTTCATTTTTAATCTGCTCTCTGCAGTATCAACACTGCATAAAGCAGGTTACACCTTGGTATAACGTCATTTCAGAGCTGCAACTGTCACCACAAATGACAAATCAACATGGGAGAGCATAATAATGATTCCATAACATTTTACACTAAAAAAGACTGCTCTAAGGTACTGTCAAATGCAGAAGACATGGCTGAAAAAGTTTATTGTTTCTGAAATCAGACTGGCAAAGAACACTCAGTGTAGTTTCTGTCCACACTCTTCTCATGTTCACACCTGGAAAGATGTACAGACATACAGTGAACACCACTTCTACACTGTCACACAGATGGTTTATAAAACCATCTTTGCATAACATGACTCTGAACTAAATGTTATACAGATTAATACAGAGTATGTCAATCATACTTTATGGTATGATTTTCACTCATATTTAAGAACCTTTTGTTAAATCTAAGAGCTCCCCAAAAATGTATCTGTAGGTTATTCTGTGAAATACAGTGGCACATACTGCACCAGAACCTAATAACGCTTCTTGAAAATTAAGTGTTAGCACATCAGAACTTTTTCTTCAGTAACCTTTCTAGGACAGCTCACTAAAAAGCAGTGTTCAAAAATAATTTAGATTAAAACTTCTGCAGCTTGTATACGCAAAACCACTGCATCTTTGGACATAGCCAGAAGGAGAAAAACAGCTTATGTGGCTCACTAGATCTAACCAGGTTTGTTAATAGTTTCCTTTCACATTTGAGATTCTGTTACACAGTGTAGTGTGAAGCAAAGGCTTAGGTGCTTTACAGATAAGAAAAAAACATCTTACAGGAAGGACAAGAGGAAGCTGATGAAGGCATACCGCATATTCAACAGGAATTCCTGAACATAAGTGGGAGAGAGTGATAAAAGAAGTATCCACTGGTGGCAATTAAGGAGATAGGGTGGGACAGCTCACTTGACTGGAACGTGGTCATGGACAGGTATGTCCTTTTCAGGAAAGACAAGTCAGCAAGATGGGGTGGAGGAATTGCTCTTTATGTGACAGAGCAGCTGGAATGCAGTGAGTTCTAACCAGGGGCAGATGAAGAGAGAGTTGAATGTTTGTGGGTGCGTATTAAGGGGCAGGCTGGTAAGGGTGACACTCCCGTGAGTGTCGAATTACAGACCACCAGATCAGAATGAGGAAGCTGATGAGGTCTTCTACAGGTAGCTGACAGAAGCCTCACAGCTACAGGCCCTGGTTCTCATGGGGGATTTTAATTATCCTGATATTTGCTGGAAGACCTATTCAGCCAGCCAGCCACGGTCCAGGAGGTTCCTCCAGTGCATTGGTGACAAATAGTGGAGGAGCCCACTAGGAGAGGAGCAGTGCTGGATCTTGTACTCACCAACAAGGAGGGTCTGTTTGAAGGAGTGAAGGTTGAGGGCAGCCGTGGTTGCAGTGACCATGAGATGGTGGAGTTCAGGGGGTCTCGTGTGGTAGGAATAGAATAGCTAGCAGAACCACAACCCTGGACTTCAGGAGGGCCAACTTTGGCCTTTCCAAGCAATTGCTAGGGGAAATCTCATGGGACTGGCAGNCTGAGACTTCAGAGGAAGTTGAAGCAAGAGAGAAGCTTCCCTTGGTTGATGAGGACTGGGTTAAGGATAACTTGATCAATCTGGATGTACACAAATCCATGGGCTCTGATGGGATGCACCTGCATGTACTAAGGGAGATGGCGGAAGTCATTGCTAAGCCACTCTCCATCATCTTTGCTAAGTCCTGGGGATCAGGAGAGGTGCCTAGGGATAGCAAATGTCACTCCAATCTTCAAAAAGGGTAAGAAGGAGGACCCAGGTAACTATAGACCAGTCAGCCTCACCTCCATCCCAAGAAACCCGATGGAACAATTTTTTCTAGACGCTGTCTCCAGGCACATCAAGGACAGGAGGGCTGTTAGGAACAGTCAGCACGGCTTAACAAAGGGAAAGTCGTGCTTGACCAACCTGACAGCCTTTGATGAGAGCGTAACCAGGTGGATACATGATGGAAGAGCAGTGGATGTGGTGTATCTTTACTTCACTAAGGTATTTGACACAGTCTCACATAGCAGCCTCACAGCCAAACTGAGACAGTGTGGACTGGGATGATTGGGTAGTCAGGTGGATGGTGAACTGGCTGGAGGACAGAAGCCAGAGAGCAGTGGTCAATGAGACAGAGTCTATTTGGAGGCCTGTATCTAGTGGAGTGCCCCAGGGATCGGTGCTGGGACCAGTCCTGTTGTTCAATCTATTCATTGATGACTTGGATGAGGGATTGGCATGCACTGTCAGCGAGTTTGCTGATGACACAAAGCTGGGTGGTGTCGCCAACACCCCTGCAGACTGTGCTGCCATTCAGCAAGAGCTGGACAGGCTGGAGAGCTGGGCATGTACAAATGTAATGAAGTATAATAAAGGTAAGTGTAGAGTCTTGCATCTGGGCAAGAACAACCCCAGGTGCCCATACAGGTTGGGGACTGACCTGTTGCAGAGCAGTGTAGGAGAAAGGGACCCGGGGGTCCTGGTGGACAGCAGAATGACCATAAGCCAGCAATGTGCTCTTGTGGCCAAGAGGGCCAACAGCATCCTGGGGGGGNATTCCTGTGCAACTTGGTCTATGTGATCCTGCTGTGGCAGGGGGATTGGACTAGATGATCTTTCAAGGTCCCTTCCAATCCCTAATGATTGTATGATTTTATGAAAGGATGTTTTATAAATATTAGAAAAACAATTCCCTTAAATTTTGAAATATACTAACTATAAGCATCTATTGCTTATAAATAGATTACACCCGTTAACAAGAAACAAATTATGGAAATGAATCTGTGTGTAATGAAATACTTCTGTAAGTTTCGTTATGATTTCTTACACAAAGGGAAGTAATTTTGTCTGTAATGAACGAGCACTCATTTACCAAATTGTTTTCACACCTGCTGAGAATTGTAGCCTAACAGATGACTATTACTTACCTTTATTTTCTGGTCAATACCTTCTTAAAGATGATGCTTTAGTGTAGAGCGCACGGTGTGTTCTTTGCTAACTTACTGTACTCAGAAAGAAGATGGCAGTATTGCTGAAGATCAAATGTGTATTTATGTTGTTGTTTTCTCTATCTAAGCATAATCAACATTAGTGACCCATCAAATGAAGATTGCACTGCAAACTGCAGATGTTTCGTGAATAAAAAATGTTTCATTGAGTTTAGAATTACAGGCTTTTACTGGGACTACAAGTTTAAATCCACTTTAAATAATTTTTAACATAATTCTAAAGCCCATACTTTTTTCTGAAGGGATTATTTTTACAGGATTACACACGATATGACAAAAGAACTGCTTAACTGGAAGACATTTTTTCCATGAAAAGCTAAGGTAATGAGGTTCTTTTACACATGTTCTAAGTATGGGATATACAGCAAAAGATAAAGAGGAACATTTGAAACTAATGAACAGCAGAACTGAACTGGTATGTTTTTTGAGTGAGTTCTAAGCAGAAAACAGGCCACAAAACAAGAGACAGAAATTACCTTAAGTGATCTTGCCTGTTGTACATGGTTATCATAGACTAGAATGTCTACTGTTAGCTTTCGCAGCTGATAAAGTACTTCTCTTTCTCCTTCCAGGTCTCTTGCTTCCACTGGCACCTTCCACGTCGGGTAGGGACATTTTGTGCCATCCCATACCTGCAATGCAAATTAACTATTTCAATATACTCAGAATACTTTAAATTGTTATTTTAAATAACTTCTTTTTCATTAAGAAGTGTACTTTTCTGCTAAGAATTGACAGTACTAAAAAATCTTACTTGCAGTTGCAGTCTTAAAGTCTATAGTCCTTAAACTACTTAAATTAGGTTTTATGGGATTTTTAATCATTGTTCCTCACAAAGTATTACATAACCTCTTTAAAAAATATGATCAAGTCTTGAGACTAGAGATGTTAATATTTAGATAAAATTTTAAAAATCTGTATTAGCAAAATCTCATCTGTTTCTCCAGCAGTTATAATTATGAAATTAGCTATATACAGAGCTCTTCATATTTAGTGTTCCTGCTACATGGGTTTTCTCAACCACTCAGCTACATTATGTTGAGACTGTGTGCACAGCATGTACTCTCTTAATTACCAATTATGGCCTACACCATTATAATTATCCTGAATGTATCAGAAAAACATTAGCATTAACATATAATTAATTATGAGAAATCTACAAACTGCTTGCCAAAAGCTAAGCTCTTGATGCACTTCAGTATTAAAATACCAAGTTACTTTTGAGCTACTAAATTTATTGTAAAAAAGTAAGATTACCAATGCAGTCAGCACTCTGGAACCAAAATCTTGCTACCTAAACCATCTACTAAAATGTCAGTGATAGCTGCTTATAATATATTCTATAAGTTATGGTTTCCTCAGCTTCTAAAGACAGTCTTCTCAAAGATAACATAAATAATGGCATGAAATAGTGGTATAAAAGAAGAAAAATATCGAGGGCATTTTACTTTAAGACTGAAATGCTGCATTTCACGGGATTTCAAGCATATAGGTTCAGCAGAAGCCAATTTTCAGACAGTTAATGATACCAAGCCATTTTGCCATGAGTAACTTTCTGCAGAAAGGGAAGGAAAAAAACCCTAAACACCAAAGCTTAATTTTTAAAGGGTTTCTACTCCTCATGCTTAACTGTTGTGGATCAAAGGACCCACAAGAAAAGATCTAAGAGGCAGCAAAGCCATGTGTAAATACATAGAGAATAACTCATGGTTGGAGTACTCATCTCAAATCAAGAGATAAAAGGAAAAACTGCTCACAGTGAAAATGACCCGTAACATCAAATTAACGTTCCCAAATAAAAATCATTTCTGAAGGATCCAAATAATGAGGTGGTACATGCTGCCACAGATTAAAAAAAGGCAATTTACTTTTGATCCTATATTATGAAATACTTAAAACTACCTTTGAAAAAGAGGTTGCCCATTGCTTGAATCAAACCCTTTCCAGAACTGAGCTTGAGAAACACAGATTTAGTGCACCTTTATTAGGAATTTAGTCACTTTGACAAAATAAAGAACCTTAGGTTTGTGAAGTTTACCTCTTTTTATTTTTTTCAACTGGCTTTATTTGGGACACTTTGGTAATTCTACACTTACAAGATGTAGCTGACAAAAAACCTGAAATAACCTGAATGCTCTCCTATCACCAACAATGATGACTACTTAGCTTCAAAATGTCTTTCCCCAAGAAACTAACAGGGCTATTGTCAGGGCATCTTTTGGAGGAAGCTGCAAGCCAGTAAGCCTTCTTTACAGCAAAAAAGAAAAGGAAAAAAAATCCTTTGGAAAGTAGCTGATTTTGTTTTTTTACATACAAACACGAAAATAGGTCAAGCTCTCTACTTCAGGAGTCTACCTGAATAAAAACACAGAAACCCTGGTTTCAAAGACCAGTACTGGTCTAAAAGCTGACACTGATTAAATAAAAACCCTGTACCAAACCCAGTAAATGTTGCCATTGCTACACGTGAACAGACTGGAGCCAAGCAATAGTTTAGTGGCAAACTTTGATCACCATGGTCAGCAAATACTGAAATATGATAGATTAAAACATGTCTGTGATTCTGTTTCTCTCTCCAACAACGTATTCTAATTGTATGACGTAACTTAATGTAGACAATTTAACTGGCAGAAAGATAGACAATAATAATAGTAAATGATCTTTCGAGGCCCCTTCCGATCCGTAATGATTCTATGATTCTATGATTTATAGTGTGAGTTTAAACTTTAGTCTCCATCAGTTCGAATAACTGAATTCACAGGAAAGGTTAGCACTAAGAAATTAGCGATACTGTCGTCACGCCATGTCAGCTGCACTCGCTTTGAATACATTTATCAATTGTACTATTAAAAGTTATGCAACGGTTGATGAACAAAATCACTGAAATTCAATGAGATGAAATTCACTGAGATTCAATTAATCTACCTTTAGAAGAAAAGAAGATCCATCCACTTTTGCTTTTCCTACCAGCTGGCAAGTAAGATCAAAGAACAACATTGGCTGAACCCCAGACAGTTTTGTTGCTGGTCCAGATACGGAAAGATTACTGGCTGCCCAAACACGAAGTTCTTCTATTATTTTGTGTTCTTCATCCATGAAAGTGTACGCTTTACTACAGGTTCTAGGAACTACTGGCGCTCCTACAGTTCCATCAAATGTCAAGGATGCAAATCCCGGACTGCTAATTCCCTGCATCTGTCCATTGTAGTCTCTGATCTGTTACAATATATGAAAAAAAATGGTTAACAAAAATGGTCAACAAAAATATATGAATATTCCTGTTTTATTATGGGTACGAAGAAAGGATCATCAATCACTGTTGCTCCTGGTGCTACTAGAACAGAGTCAAAATGAAAACAAAAGGAAATTAATATTACTAAGAAAACAAAGTGAATATGCAGAAAATATAATTGAACAAGAATTATTAGTGCACAGTAATTTATTCATCAATCTCAAAATGGTTTTTACGTACACAGATGAGGAAACTTAGGCGTGAGATAAATTAATTTTTAGGGGTCATACACAGAGCAGTGGCAGAGCAAAGTCATTATGGATTTGTTTTCTGCCTCTCACAATAGCCCTATTTCCTGATAGGATGGAACTGAAAAAGAAAATAGCAGTTCTAGAAGCTATTTTTTTCCTAGAGAACAAACAGTGTCCAGCTTTCATCCCTTGAGTTATGAATACAGCTTTCACAATTACTCTTATGTCTATTGCCCTGCACACGGCAGGCCCCCTTGCATCCTGCTGATTTAGCTGTGTATCTGCCAGCACATAAAACACAGCATTCAAAGTCTCAAGCACTCCTTCAAGGATCTAGTCTGGTCTTACTGTTCCCTGCACTTTATGTACGTATCAAAGCACTTCTTATCCAGAAATCTCAAACCAGCTGTTTTGATTCATCTCTTTTTCATTAAAATTTGCTTACCTAAAAAGCAACAGGACTTCTGAATGTAGCACTTGAGAGACAATTAAGTTTAGGATCCCCAGTGATCAACTATGAAATGGTTGAAAATCCTACTTATTTAAAAGTGCAGAATCTGAAAGATCTGACAGTACCTCTAAACAGCAATGTTTTTTACCAAAACACATTGACAACAATTTAGGCCTACATGTAATAAATACACTGACATTTAAAAACCATACAAGTCAAGTATGCTTTGGAAATTCATAAACAAAACAACTCCGTCTTGGTGTTAGGAACTCTTTTAGTTGGTGCTGCTTTGACAAAACTGCCTTAAGGATCATCTCAAGGATAAACTTGGAATGGCTTAGGTTGGAACAGACCTCAGAGATCATCCAGTTCCAACCCCCCCTGCCACAGGCAGGGACACCTCTCACTAGACCAGGTTGCTCAGAGCCCCATCCAACCCAGCCCTGAACACTTCCAGGGACGGGTCATCCACAGCCTCCCTCAGCAACTTATTCCAGTGCCTCACCACTCTTACAGTGAGCAATTTCATCCTAAGATCCAACATAAACCTACCCTCTTTTAGCTTGCAACCATTGCCCCCTCTATCACTGGAGTTCTTTGTAAAAAGCATCCCGTCAGCTTTCCTGTAGGCTGTATGCAGATATTAGAAGGTTGCTCTCAGGTGCCCTGAACCCTTCTCTTCTCCAGGCTGAACAGTGCCAAATTCCTCAGCCTGTCTTCATATGAGAGGTGCTAGAGCACTCTGATCATCCTTGGGGTCCCCATCAGGACTTGGTCCAACAGTTCTACGCCCTTGTACTGGGAACTGCAGAACTAGACACAGTACTCCAGGTGAGGTTTCACAAGAGCAGAGGGGCAAATCACCCCCCTTGACCTGGTGGTCACACTTCTTTGGATACAGCTGGCCTTGTGGGCTGCACTCTCACATTATATTGACTCATGTACTGACTTGTTGAACAGTGTAGCAGTAAGAGACCTGGGGGTCCTGGTGGCCAGCAGGATGACCATGAGCCAGCAGTGTGCTTTTCTGGCCAAGAGGGCCAACAGCATCCT
>VXBP01001294.1:33588-67603 GCA_013400115.1 Rhinopomastus cyanomelas
AAGACCCACCTGGATGTGTTCCTGTGTGACTTTGTGTAGGTGATCCTGCTGTGGCAGGCGGATTGGACTAGATGATCTTTCGAGGTCCCTTCCAATCCCTAAAGATTCTATGATTCTACGGTTCTATGTAGAGCTTCTCATCTACTAACATCTCCAAGTCCTTCTCTTCAGGACTGCTCTCAACATGTTCACAGCCCAGCATGTTTTTGTATTTGGGATTATCCCAGCTCAGATCTAGGAACCTGTCACTTAGACTTGTTGAACCTCATTCACTTTGCACAGGCCCAGTTCTCAATCCTGCCAAGGTGCCTCTGGATGGCCTTCCTTCCTTCAAGCTTGTCAGCAACACCACTGAGCTTAGCGTCACTGACAAGTTAAAGAGTACTGGGCCTAAAACAGACCCCCAAGAAACAACACTCATAACCAATCTCCATTTGGGCATTGAGCTGATGATCACAACGTTTTAGTGCGCCTGTCTAGCTAATTCCCTATCCATCAATCGGTCTATCTGTCAAATCCATGTCTCTCTATATTAGAGCCAAGGATGTTGTGTAGGACACTGTCAAATGCCTTGCACAAGGCCAGGTAAAGCTGCTCTACCCTTACCTACCATTGCTGTAACCCTATCATACAAGGCCACTATGTTTGTCAGGAATGACCTGCCTTAAAGCCTTTCATTTCCTTAAGCATTCTCCAGACCTGAACAATGGAGCACATCAAGTCACGAAGCAGTTTTTCTTCATTGTAACACTGAAAAGATACAGTCTTTTAACCTTTAGGTTTAAGTATTACAAATGCAGCAAAAGCCATCAGACCAATGAAGATAATACAGTTTAATAATCAATTGGTGTCCATTACAATTCATGATCTGGGAAAAAAATACTCCCTTGTAGCACTAAGATGTTATCTAATATAAATACAGATTTACTTTAGTTGCTGCCACTGGCATTAAATTCCATAGATTATCAAAACAGGCAACCACTAGAGGTGAGGAAAGCTCTCACCACTTTTACAAGAGATACTTGTCTGACATAGCAAATACTTCTCAAAGTGTTTGGATTTCCAATTTACCTATCTATTCATCAATTCTTTTAAATCATCATCGAGATATCATCACATCTTTCTTATGAAAAATCCTATCTAAAACTCTAGCTGTCTATCTACGAAGACCCTAAACCTTTCCAGACATCGCTTCACAAAATTACTTTGCCTCTTTGGGCTTTCACTCATGTTTTACTATAGAGTATTTTCCCACAAGTATGTGGCGACGACACTAAGTGTTCTCAAAGGTAAAGAAGTATTCAACAACATGATTTAGTGAACAACAGAACAAAGACGAAAAATAAATGTAGAATGGATTACAGCACAAAATATTTCATAGCTAGAAAAATCACTGAGATCAGACTAACGGAACAGACAACGATCAACAAAATCGCTGGGCTTGTCCTTTAAAAACAAATGATGATTAAAGTTATAAGGAATCACTGGAGTGTAAAACGAGCATGACAGCACTCTAACTAGATCTCAGATGAAGTTAAGCACTGATACTGTTAACTAGTTATACTTTCCACACACAAACAATTTTGAAATTGAACTTAGGGAAGAGAGCTATTCTGAGACTTCTGTGTATGATGACAGTTCTTCCTCAGGAGATTGTGTAGTTTCTAGAGGCCTTGGGGATTTTTAAAAAACACTAGGGGTGGGGTGACAACAGAGAAGGAGGGCAGATGTCTATTCAGTTTACAAATTCCCCGCTAATTTAAAATAAATTCCATAAATAATGGTTGTTAAACAAAAATATCTTCTGGAACAGAGCAGATACAATGTATTTGGCTTTCTAAGGAGGCAAGTAAATGCCAATACACATTGCAGGAGTCTCTTGCATTGCTTTTATAAACTAAAAGGACAAAAGGTGAAATGTCAACTCAACAAACTGTGTGAATAATAAACTCTAGTGATTTCTATGGTGTACAACTCTATTTTAAATATGCTAACTGAAAAATAAAAAAGTAATCTTGAAATATTTATGAATAGATTTACAGCAACCTAAACAACTTGAATAAATTTATTATTGGTTTTTTAACTGAAGCTGCTGTTACTTCACTCAACAGCAAAGTATCATAGTAAGTAATGTGTAAAGCTGGAATAATAGCATCTCCAAGGTAGTTTTCCATCAAAACCAATTGCTAAATTGTAGAGACAAAGGACTATTACGAAACCACTGCAGTCACAGATCATTTCAGAATATCAGAAAAGGGCCCTGTAAAACAACATGCACTTAGCTAATGTACACACTTCTATATTATGAACATTTTTCTAAATTTAAATGTAACTTGATTTGTGGAAGGGTTCAAGACAACATTTGGAAACATGAGCTTACTATTTATACATATAAAATTATTTAGAGACATCAAGCTGTGGTGATATTTGTTTAGGTTTTTTCCACTTGAACTACAACACCGTCTGAAATGCACTATCCAAAGTTGTATTGCAATGTGAGTACGCATTCAGCTGAGAACCTCATTGTAAAGTATCTTTTACCTAAGTAGAAGTTAAAAACTTATGATCCATGTGAATCATGGCTGACAACAAAATAATATAAGATCGATGTTTACATGCTGCCACCCAGTCTTCCCCTTAACTGCAGAAATGTAGTATATGCGAGAGAATAGTGAGAAGCAAAGGAAGAGTGCCAGATTGTTGACAGGCATTATATCTGCAATATATCTGCAAGAACTGCAGTGAGCAACGTATTTCCCTCAGTATAAACACATGTATATGAGCACAAGGCACTTTGTGTGACACAAACAGGGTTGAGCTGACTTTACTTATGCAAATAAGCAGTGACAAAAATATCGCCTCCTTTTCAAACACACATGAACTTCCAGGAGCAAAAAACCTTATGGAGGAATACAAACATCTGTACTGAATAGGGATACTGTCCAAGTGCTAGAAGGGTATGTCTCAATCACAGAATCAGAAATTTTACTTTGCAGGTACTTCATGACATTGTCAGACCTCTTCCTTGGATCAGTACTGTTGTCAGCACATCATCAGACTAGGCCTTGAAAAGTTCAAACATGAAGCTTCCAGATGTTCCCCAGGTAACCTCTTTCAATGAGGCTCTACTATCTTAGTTAACCATCATACTGAGAAACCCTGCCTTTGCCATTCTAAGTCTTATCTCTGGATCCATAAGGTTCCCCAGCACTGATTACTAAATATTTTTACTGCATTAAATCTTTAAAAATATCTGTCTTGGGAGATTTTGGAAACATACATACATATGTATTGCATATGCGTATTTCACGTAAAATGCCATTCAATATAGAGATAAGAACTTCTGGGGGAAGATGTGATCTAAGATCCATCCTGCAAACAAGGATTTGGGAGTACCAATGGATAAAAGCTGGACATAAGCTAACAGTGTCCACTTGCAGCCTAAGAAGGCAACAATATCCTAGGCTGCACAAAGAAGTGTGGCCAGCAGGCTGAGAGACATGGTTCTGCCACTCTTTTGTGTTGAGCTCCCACCTGGAGTACTCAGCTTCACCTGGCTCTGGAGTCATAAGCACAAGGCGGCCACAAACCTAGTGAAGCAGATCCAGAGTAGGGCCACAAAAATGATCAGAAGGATGGAACGCCTCTGCTATGAAGATCTGGGGTTGTTCAGACTGCAGAAGTGAAAACTCCAGGGAAACCTTTCAGTTTGTAAAGGGGTGACAGAAAAGATGGGCACACAGTTTTTTTAGTCTTAAAGTCCTGGATTTATGTAGATTTGTCCATCTCAGAGACTGTAGCCACTGGCTACAATACACTGCATGTCCAGCATCACCTAAAAGGATATTAGTAACTAAATCCCCCATAATCTGTCGCTATTCCATTGCTGCTAGAATTTGTGAGGTTTCTAAGGAATTACACAGGGCTAATAAGTGGCTGAAAGTTCTTTGTATGATCTTTGGAGATGTCTCAAACTAGCCCTCTGTATATCTGACAAGATGAAAACAACTTCAGCCCTTCCAATCTGGAAACCTACATTTTAAAACCTAATCTGGAAACAGGAAATGTTTGTTTTCCATTCTCAGTGCCATGCAGAGTTTCCCATATGGGTGGCAGAGGATGGCTGAAGATATACTTCCAAGCTAAACCAGGCAGCAGATCAAGCATTTGAATGATACACACAATCCTTAATAGAACATTTAATAATGTAATTAAAAATGCAGTCCTAGTGTACATGTGCCTCCAGCTGTATTAACATAGCAACGATAACAAAACAGAGAAGCAATTGGAGGTAACTTAGTCAATAATCTCTACCTTTATATAAATTAAACCACTTTGAACATTTTAAACATAACAAGAAAACTGAACTATAAAAACTACCTGCAGGCACCTTCCAGAAGAAAGTCAACAAAAATAGTCATATGAATGTAAAATGAATTTTTATGTAGACATGAAGAATACTCCTAGATATGAGGACCATAAATTAAAGCTTATCCTCTGCTATTCCTGAACATGCTGTCTGCATGGAAAAATCTGCAGTAATGGAAATACGATATAAAGAATAAAATGAACAACAGACAGTACATTTACTTCATCAGCTCACCTGAACATGTTGTAATTATTTTGCGGAAAAAATCTGTATGCAAAAAGTATATATCCTTAAAGTAGCCAAAATAGAATTTCTGTTTTGGTAATAACTAAATATAAACCAGAATGGACTGTGATACTGCTTTAGAGCGGCATTGTATACTTGAGAAATTCTAGAAAAGTAGAAAATCACTATTTTGGAGTATTTCCTACACAGTTAAGACATGATCAGGTAACCTGACAAGAAATACTCAGATGAAAATTTCAGAAAACACATGTGCAAAACTCTTAAGACTTTGAATTATGGAGAAACTCACTGTCTATAGTCAGTATTTTCTGACATTATTCAATGTAGGACAAATATTTCAATTTAAATTCCATCAGAACTTCAAAGTGAGTTGTGTTCCTCACATAATATGTGAAGGGAAGCCAAAAGCAATAGTAATACTGATATTACTGAATGCAGCCTAGGAAAAAGCAGCAGACACTTCTGGGTTGCTTAGTGACTTCCATATTTCATCAGGTACAAAGAAAGAGAAAGAATCCACTTTCAAGAGACAAACAAGACTAAACTGAAGGAAGGAACACACAGACAAGGAAACTCCTTGCTAGGCACAGGCAAGACCGATCCTTGAAGTAGCAGAAGACAGGTTTAAAGATCAGAGAAGGTAACCTAGAGGAATAAATGCTATGTTAAGCATTACTAGGTTAAGAAGAGGGATGCACAAGTGGACAGAATTACTGACAAAAACAAAACTGGGAGTGTGATTGATCCTTATGTGTTTTTATGAAGCCATACTCCATAAGCTTGACATTCAGATTCCCTCTGCTCTGTGGACAGGAAAACAAACAGCTTAGAAACTCGCTAGCAGAACATACATCTTGTGATTGTCAACTGACTGACTTACAGAGAATAACTATCTATATATCACAGCTCTGAAGTACTTTTGCTCAAAGAGCAACGTGTTCATGTTGTAAATCTTACGAGTTTGAACTAGATGGATATGCAATTATTGCATGCAAGGAACTTGGTTTTTCTCCATTTGGCTACTCCAAAGATCTACAATGCCAGATCTAACTACAGAGCTACAACACTAGAATTACAAATTGTAATTACTCCACAGTTAGTAGATGACACAGTTATTGTTGTCTGTGTGAATGCATTTCAGGTCGTAGTGCATTTATATTATCCCATTCCATTATCCTACTTTTCTACAGAACATTGCATGGCTTGAGAAAGAAACTTTGAGAGGACCGTGACCTGCTGCGGCTTCCTAAGCCACCACGACCCTGAAGCAGCCCCAACCACAACTTGCTGTGGCCACGCGGTCCCGACACTGCGACTTGCCGCAGCCGCGCGGTCCCACCGCTGCCGCCAACACCGGACCTGAAGCGGCCACTGCTGCAGCCCTGGCCCCAATTTGCCGCAGCTGTACCGCAGCTCTGGACCTGAAGCAGCTGTGGATGCCGCGGTGGTGCTGGACTGGAGAAGCAAGACTGGTGCAGATTTGCCATCACGACCTCCCCCCACAGAGCAGCCCTTCAGCATCGCAGTGAGCTGGGGTACTCCTCTTCCTCCTGGAGCTGAAACAGGGAGAGCAGGGGAGAGGATCTTTGGAAGACCCTCTTGGCCACGTGTGGAATGTGTGGGGGGTACGACCCTGCTGACGCAGCCATGCGGTCAGTCTCCATTTCGGATCCCACACATGGCCAGGGCCATGCGGCTATGAAGCCGCCATTTTGGAGAGACTGATCAGCAGGAAGAGAGGCTGTTTGTCATTTCTGCTGCTGAGAAAGACTGGGGCGTTCAAGTTTTGGGGGAAAATTCCTTCACGCTTAGCTGAAGAAAGCAGAAGGACTTGAGAATCCTTAAACCTTGGATCTGAAAGACAGAGACTGGGTCCTTTGAAATGCATGCAGCTGCACCGAGGGATGCAGGTGTGGGCGCTGAGCAGTCAGGCCATCCCTATGTGTTGAGCTGGAGAAGCCACACTGAAATGCATGCGGCTGCACCAAGGGATGCAGGTGTGGGCACTGAGAAAGTCAGGCCATCCCAAAAGTGTTGAGATGCATGTCTGCTGCACCGAGGGATGCAGGTGTTGGCGTTGAGAAAGTCAGGCCATCCTGGACTGACATGCTCCTTTTCCCAGGTCTCTAAAGGGAAAGAAGAACCAAGGCCAAAATGATGGTGACCTCCCACTGTATTTTTCTCAGAATGTGTAATGGCATTTGTGACACAGTTTCTGGTTTGTGTGCACTGACTTGCATAACCTTTTCTTCCTCTCTGTATACAGTTATAGAGTTAATAAATCTTTCTGCAGTTTCCCTAAGCTATCCATTGTCTGGCAAATTTATCCGAGATGTCATCGAGACCTCACTGCTTTCCTTTATTTTCTTTTATCTTAAATTGTGGTCTTGAACCCACCACAGTACTACAATTAATGAGAAATCATCATAACAAGAAATAAAAAATACACTTCAAGAAATATAAACACAAGTGTAATTCCAACTGAATGATCTTTCAGTTCTACGTCCAAGACACAAAGTTTTCATTCTCTGCAACAAATACTGAGTGAAATTATTCTCTACCCAGAGTAATCCCAACAAAATCCTCTCCTTAAGTTATTAGCTCTGAACCACCAGACCCTGCTGACACCTGTGTTACTATGAAGTTTTTCTTTAGCAGCCAACAGTGTAGCTGGGAGCAAGTAAGTAATTTTTAGAATGTGTTTGTTATCAATGCCAACTTCTTGGAAGTCTCTCAAAAGCTCATCTGGGGCAGGGAAAGGTGAATACACACTGTAAGGGCTATGTGTATCTATCCTGGTTGGTAAGCACAGCTCTGACCAGCTGTGACCTCTGCTACCCCTCAACTGCTTTCCATTCACCAATCTAAAAGAAGGTGATAAAGCCTGAAGACAAAAGGAGAAGAAACTGAAGGAAGATCTGCAGATACTATAAACAAAACTCTAATTAGAGTTATTTATCTTTTCAATTGAAAATTGTGTTGCACAGCAATCATACATACTTTGCTGGTTCCAAGCAAAGAGAGGAAGAAGCCACCTCCCTCCCAGTTCACTCCCAGCAGCTGGTACCATGTTTCTGTGTCAGTCTTGTGCTTGCTCAGAGCGGATATAAAAACTTCCAAAGTAACTATTAGCCTGGGGTAATCAAAACATCCACATCCACAAAAACACAACTTACTGACTCTAGATCATTCTAATTTACAAAGTAATTAAGCAAGCTGTCATCTTAGGTGTCTGAGGAGATACAGATTGCGAGCATCTGGAGGTCAGTTTGGTATGGGTATCACTTCAAATAGCTCAGCTATGATGGAAAAAGTGTGTCTGGGGAAGGAACTAGCAGACCCTGTCTTTAAATGCTCACATACCATTCTGGAGAATGAAAATGTATCAATTGACAAGGATTCAGAATGATCTCCTAAAAGATTTTATGCAAAATCCGGATAATTTGGTTCTTTAGAATAATGGAATCATTTAGGTTGGAAAAGACTCTTAAGATCATTGGGTCCAACCATCACCCCAATTGTACCAAGCCCGCTGCTAAATCAGATCCTTATCTACACGACTTTTAAATACATCCAGGGATCGCAATGCCACCACCTGCCTGGTCAGTCTTTTTCAGTGCCTGATAACCCTTTCAGTAAAGAAATTTTTACTAATGTCTAAACTAAACTTCCCCTGGCACACATGTGCTGTATCATTAGGTTTCCTTAGTAAGTTTGTGTTAAAGATAAACAATGCAGCTGAGACAACATTATGTTTGCATAACACAAGGTAAATATTTAAGTTCCCTGACAGTGGCCATGTTTGTTTTTTTAACCACCATCTCCCACAGCTCAAAAACCATGCAATGTTAACGTATCACAGGTATGTACCTTTTCAGTTCTTTAAATCAGGCTCCTTTCTGCTTTCTCCTTTTTCGCACATGCATTATAAAATACATATTTTGATTTCAGAAGCAAGAAGCACATTGAATTTCAGAAGTGGGTATATCTGTGTAACTTCACCCTGCTAGATTCAGAAAGAATGTAAACTTCACTATAAGACTTTGCCATCTGAAGCCAAAGCAATGAATTTCCAATACTAATCACACATCTGGGGTAACAATTACTAACAACATTGAAACTGAAATGTGGTTTCATCTCACTCTAGTTATACGTGAAGATGACCTCAAAGAAGTTTTATGCTAACTCAGAATAGTTCGCTAAGTTCTCTCACAAATGTAAATATTTATAATGTAGATGAATAATAGTGGCTGTTTCTGAATCTGTAGTTCTTTCTAAATAATCTCAGTGGTACAAATCTCAGTTACTAGATAAATCTTAACACTTTTTACATTTATTGTCATGAGGTTTTTTCCTTTGTTCTCCAGCTACAGCCTACCAAAACTTATATGTTCAGTACACCTAGTCCCTATCTCTTTCATCATCCTTTTGTACAATCCTAATTTTCCTCAAATCTCAAGAATATTCCAATATGCAAAACTGCTTTTTTAGCTGGTCTCTTTCAGGACATTTAATAATTTCTGCTGTTATTTTAAGCAAAAATAAAATATATCATTATACATGGTTGTCTTGCAAATGAATATGTAACATGATAAAAAACACATCTTTGGTACCCTTCTGTACTTCTTTAAGTATGGTCCAGCTTATAAATCTCCTGTTCAGTCTCTGCACTGTGGTTGCTCTTCCCCTATACAGTTTCAGCAGGCATAAGAAAAACAGCAGAAACAGTACTAAAGCTATCAATATGTTTCTGTCAGTTTTTCATGAAGAAAAATACAGACTAAGGCAGGAAATCATCAAAGCAGCAGCTACAGCACATTGCACCCAACAATACCAGATAGATTGGATATACGTGAGTTACTCTCCAGCAGATCTAAAAGGCTGCATAACAGAGGCTATGAAGTAACCCTCAGACACAGAAGTTTGAATAACTGCCATAAAAGTCCAGAGTTTTAAGTGTTCATCTAGAGATATTACCATGTTCATCAAGTAGTTGATTTTTGCCAACTTGTTTAACAGATATCAGAAAACTGCAGTCTAACCACATCTAATAGCTTTTCAAACCGACAGTTTATTTCCAGTTTCTGCCCATATCATAACCATAGTTATTCCATCAGTCAGTGGCTTTACCCAATGTCTCCATATGCTAACTTCAGTACATGAAGAAGTGAACTCTTCCTACAGCACTCTCACTGCCAAAAAGCAAGAGGATTAAACCTCCCACATCTTAGTACATACCTTTATCCTATGAAATCGAACAATATCTCCAACTTTGTAGATTTGTGGTAGGGAATCTGGATTTCCACTAAAAAGAGTACACATTAACTTCGCATTTGATGGGTCCACAAGCGTTACTACCGAGCAATAATCTGTAAAATATAAAAGTGCTTGAATGAATGACAGGCATTATGACAGACTATGATCTGTGCCTCCCTAAGCGACTTAGTATAAACTGCAACAACAACAAGGGGAGTGGAGACAAGGAGGGGAAGAAGAGGTGTCTGGAGTGAAGCTGAGCCTGGAAAAGGTACTTTCTGTAAACATTTAAATGTTCCTTTTCTTTATTTCTCAGTACCTGCGAATCAACTATTAAACATTTATGTTAACTTGTAATGAATTACCTTCCTCAGGTCAGAATCAGTTCTGCTTGTGACAGATACCTTTTCGACACCCCCAAAAGAACCCCCAAAAAATCACAGCAAATCAAAACCCCCGATCTCCCTTATCTGTAACTCTGTGAGGCATTTAGTGATAATGACATTAAATCAGAATTTACATATCTGGAAGCTGAACAAAAGTGTCACAGCACTAAAACAAAGTCAGTACAATCTCAATCATGCATTTTATAAAGATACAGACATAAACTGTTGCTAGACAGACAGGGGAGAGAATACCAGCAGTCTATTAGAACAGACAGACTTGCCCTATATAAAAACATTTGTTAAATATCTAAAATTCATATTAAAAATGGATCATACCATTGCTTTCCTTCCTTCTGGAATTTTACAGACTCAGTAACAGTGAAATCTCATTTACTGTACTCAGAAGTTGCTAAGTATTATACTTTTGCTTGTTTCCTCCAAAGGCACAAGAGCCATACAGCACCCACCTTGACATTCTGTCTACTAAGAAGATGACAAAACTGCAAATGTTTACTACCGCAACCCAAACACGGACTGTTGTATTTCCTTGGGTAGGAATTCCACAGGTTAACAACTCGGCTGCAAAGTGGTATCAGCAAAATGAGCAATTAAGAAGAAATACACATATGGTTCAAGAATTTTCAGTCTCTTGAGGATAGATGTTAGAATGCACTCACATAATTCAACAGAAACCAGGAGTGCAATAACAAATGTTCCACATTAAAATTGTGGTTACTCTGATGATGTGATCATACAGTCACCTTCATACATGTGCATCTGCCTATTTAAGGGAGAAAAATTAAACATGCTCTTGCTGTAATCTATGCAATTAACTTACTCTAAGACTAAAAAGCATCTTACATAGAGTAGTATAAAATATTATACTTGCTTTACACAGTTGAGGAACATCTTATACATAATAAAGGTTCTCTGTTTCTTTTAGACTTCTGTCCTTAACTATCACCTCAAAATATCCCTTCTCGAATATACCTAATTAAAATACATCTCTTCAGAAACAAAGCATAAAGAATTATTTTCTTTAGAAAAAAATCCCATTCAGCAAGTCCTTTTCAAAGGTTAAAAATAAAAAGCCACCTGGTTTTCCTTCTCCAGCTGGAATGTGAAAATTACTTTCTGCTTTCCATGGCAGCGTTATATTCAGTGACTGAATTCGGTTTCCTGCACAAATAATGACTCGAACTCTATGCAGAACTGCTGAATTTAAATAATGTCCTAGTATTGTAGGAAATGATAGAATAAATGTTATTGCTCAAGCTTTTTACTTTTCACACTATAGTTTTGAAAGAAGCAAAATCCTTCAGTTGCCAAGCTAAAAAAAATTTAGTATTACAGTCTGCATATTGGGTACCATTTTTATTTACTAGATCTATTTACTACACTAACTAATTTTTTGTAGAGAAAAAAAAAATACTGCTGGGAAGTTTTACTTCTAATAATCTGGTTTAAAGTAGGACATAATGCCTTCATGTACTATAAAAGAAAGTGTTAGTTTCATACTAGATTGACTCAGTACCAGTTTAAAAACAGTGCTTTCACTAAACAGAACTCCTAACTGCAGCTACAGTTCTTTCTCATATGCTTAATTATTATGAATACGTGCTCTCAAGCTAAATGGTACATGAGGGACCACCAGCAATGCAGATATATATATATATATATATAAATATGAAATCCACAAAAAAACTAAAAGCCACAGCTTCACTTAAGAACATTTTTAGATCATTGTAAGAAAAACAGAACTGCTACAAAATCTTTCTAGAATAGTACTTACAAATGTTGTAGGAAAGCCTTACTGATTAAACATTTATTTTAGCTTTTTAATTTAGTTTTACTGAGGACTTCAGCTGTTCCTAACAAACGCACTTGTATAAATTCTGGAGGTAGAAAGCAACAATTGAATTATGAATCCTCTTTTGGGCAATCAGAATGTAATTCCTGACTAACACTGAAGTGGAAAATCCACTATCCTCAGCCACTAACTTCCCCATGCAAAGGAATAAAAAGATTTTCAATAATGTTGTTGACAATGAGGGACTCTAATTAGAGATTGCCTTCTGTTTCTGGTATTTCAGTACACACAATAAGAAAGAGATTGTTGTAGCAAATTATACTGTCTTCAGAACGATACCAAACGTCCATAGTGCCCTCAAGAATCACTGAGGCCATGCAAAATGTTCCAGTGTCTGCACTAAAACCGAGCACAATACAAAACACAGGAAGAAAAAGAACACTGATTTACACACTATGTATGAGTACACACAAACACAGATACTGTAGAAACCAGAAATAAATCCTCTGAAGAATCAAATGAAGATGTTTTACCACAGCTTGTTATTTCTATCTAACATGGCGAAACACTCCAGAGATACAAACATTCAGGAACCACCAGAAGCATCTGGCTAAACAGATGTTTTAATGCCATCATTTATAAACTGTAGATCAAAGTAACTGTCTTGAGATTTCTTTCTATTAACTATTTATTCAACTGGTTTCTTATTTCCTTTCACAAAGTCTTTTAACCCTTACTTACCTTTACCTATTAGATCACAGGAAACAGCACACATACAAACTAATGGGAACAGAAGCAAAAACCAGTATTACTCTCATCTTTAGGCTCCAGAAATGAAATCACCAGCTTTACCTCTGCAAACAGCATTTCTACAGTTCTACAAAATTAAATCCTCCATATTTTGATTTGGAAAGTACCAATTAATTGAGACTTCACTGAGTCTGTTTCCTCTGAACAGACCATAAGTCTGTGATACCACAAGTCTGTGATTTGTTTCACACTCAAAACTGGTCTACTATTACTCACTAAAATGTCACTACTGTAATTGAAGATGCCTACATGCAAAAAAACAGTGTTTTTTCAGCAAATTTTCAACAAATTCTGAGCTAAGAAAATTGATGAACTCAGCTCAAGATCAAAAAAATGAAAGTAAAAATAAAACTCAGGGCTTCAAATTAACTGGTTTACGTAACTAAATCAAGTAACTGATTTATGGTTCTTTAAGCTGTATTTTGGGTATGCGGAACAGCTGACTTGGAATTGCTCAAGCTTTTTAGAAGTGTACTTTTTGAGTATGTTACCTTTTCTTTTTTGATTCAAATAAACATTTTGTAAAAATAAAAAGCATGTCTAGGTTGGCTACATTGAGATTTTACTTAAACATGTGATGTGTGAACATACCACATATATCTAAGAGAAAAATCTAGGTGGAGGTTTTCCTAGGAAAACAGGGTGTTAGTCTTATGACTTCTTGTCAGCCAGTGACATGAGCTGTTGCTGTAATTCTTTCCTGCATTATGGAAAGCAGTGAGCAGTGTCAGCAGGGAAAAAAAAAAAGAAAGAGTTGGGCAAGTAGTAGCATCACATTATAATGTCTGAAATTTCACATTCAAAACATAAATCACTGTATTTTGACACTACAGAGGTTCTTTTTCAGAATGCAAAATTCTCATGGATAGCCATTCCTAGCTACACACCCTGAGCTGAAGAATACTCAGTTAAAACAACTTTCCCTGGAATAAAAAGCAACTTATGATCACACTGAAAAGTCATATTATTCTGTGTTCTAACACTAGTCTAATCTAATAATTGTAAAAAAAAAAGAACATTTAATGATAGATTTTATAAACTGACAGGGGTGAATTAAGTACTGCTTGTTTTCAGTGGAAACACAGTGAAAAGTTTCAGTCTTAAGCTTTCATCTATGTAAGAAGGAGCAGTATCTCATACCTAGGGGCATATCTATATAGGGAACAAACACCCATATGGATTAAGTTCAGTGGATCCACTGCCCATGCTTCCAGCAGACACCAGCTTAAAGCTATATGATTCTATTAAGACAGTGTCAGAAAGAGAATGTATTAGTGCATGATTGTGCTAGATCTAATGAGACAACAGAATTTTCTGTCAAGAGCCATTTCATGCTCTGGCAATTCAGAGCCATCAGAGACTTTTCTACATTGTCGCAAGTAGACATAACTCTGGATTCTGTAAAAAACACAAAAGCCAACACTGCAATAATTTAACTCACTAGTTAACATTTTTGTATGAAAATACAACTCAATTAAAATTGTTTCAGAGATTTTTGTGATAAAGTGGCAAGCACATCACAACTACCTTCATAAATAAAGTTTTCAAATTGTGTCTCTGCTATTGTTGTATTGGCTTTTTAAATGTTAATATTACCAACTGAAAATATACTGGGAATATGCATTAGGAAGTCTAGGCAAGGGCTAGGCATTAAGGAAATAATAATAATTTTCCTTATGAAATTTCTACTACTTATGAAACTAAAGTGATTAACTTGTCAAATAAGTAAATTGCAAAATCTGTCCTGCTTCTGTCAGACATATTGCCTTGAAAGTCAGTGCATTTAACTGTAGTGTTTTTACCTAAATGAAAAGAATGGCTGCCTTAATAATTTCCAGCAATAAACATTTGCCTAAGTAAGATGTTCCCAGTCCTCTGTTCTTTTGTCTTACTAAAGCAGATGGACAAGTGACAAACTTAGACCACACGATCCTTCAAGAAGTGGCTTTCCATGATTACTTAGAGTAAAAGTAGGACTTTCTTCATTTGATTCATTTCTTTCTTACCCTTTTTGTTGTCAGTAAAGGAAACAAAAGCTTTAAAAGATTTGTGGGGTTTGTTTTGTTCATTTCTTTGCTAAGCCTTGGTTTTTAAACCTGTAATACATTTCAAAAGAAAAGTACCTCCACTCACCACTGTTACTATCCTGAATTATTACAGATAAAGCTGATCTTAAAGGTCTTTTCCTAGCAGGAAAAAAAAACCAGTGATGAGATCTCTGAGGTCAAAGGAATTGTTTTGTAAACCTTTTAAATTGGAACTTCCATTTCACAAAGCATAAAGACTGTGTGTTATTATTGCTCTTGTTGAATTAAAAAGATATTCATTTCCTTGAGGTTCTCATCTTCAGAGGAAACTTATCTAAGATCCCACTCCAGATTTATTCTCATTTTATTACAACCTGAAAAACATAAAAGTCTGAAAAATCCAAGGTCTCAGCATGTGTGCTGCATTGACCCTGACTGGCTGCAAGGCCTCCACCAAGCTGCTCTCGTTCCCTCTCCTCATCAAGACATGGAAATAAGGTGGGTAAGTTTGTGGAGATACAGAGATCACTCACTAGTCACCAGCACCAGCAAAACTGACTCGATTTGGGGAAGATTAATTTATTACCAAAAAACCATGCCATAAAAAATTGACTGCTTCCCACGTTCAAACCTTTTTCATGCCTGGTAGCCACAGATCCTTCCCCTTAAGCCCACAGCAATCTAACAACCTCCATTCACTAATGTCTGGGAATCCATCTCTGACATTTAAAGAGGTCCCTCTGGAATCTTTCTTAGAATTAATACTTTTAAAATATTAAATATTATTTAAGTATTAACTGTAGCTGAATCTCACACAGTTCCAGTTCCAGTGCAGTAAGTACTTGGCTCTAGGTGCAGAATATTTTTTTATTAATATTATTTTTAAGCTAGCAGTTTGACTTGATTTGCTCTGCACACTCTTAATTTAGTACTTTATGAACGTTTGCATTTCTAGTTAGATGCTTGAACACATATTCTGTGTCCAATCTAAATCCACAGAGTTTCTGCAGATACTTGCATTTAGCATTATGCTGCCCATGGAGGACTCCATGCTAGAGTAGGTGACTGCACACAGAAAAGGCTGTGACTGACTCGGAGGGAAGCCTGCACTGAAGCCGTTCATCACTGAGAAGACAATCCCATGGAAGGAACTCATGCTGGAGCAGTTAATGGATAGCTGCAGCTGCAGGAGGGAGAAATTTGTGGAGGGCTGTCTCCTATGGGAGAGATACCACAGGGAGCAGAGAAGGAACAGGGGAAGATCGGGAATAGTAAGGAACAGATATGAGCCTGGGAAGAAGGGAGGGGTGTGGGGAATGTGTTTTAGTGGGCTGGGTGGGCACAAACTCACACCACAGTGTTATAAAAATCCTTTTTTTTTTTTCCTGAAAACATAGTGACATCCAATTTTCTTACAGCTTTTTCTAGCAACTACTATTTTCTTTTATTCCTATATAGAATAATCCAAACACTATTTCATCTTAAAGGTCTGGAATTTACTGTTTAGCAAAATCACATCAGTGTATCAGTGGCTATGTAAAATATGATAATATCCATTTTAACTTAAGAAAGAAAGAAAACCAAAGAATGCACTCTACTTGCTATTAAGACAAACAGACCATTCCTGGCTCAGTTCACAGTATGAATAAATCTATTTTCAAATGTTAACATTTAAATTAAGATTATCCCATATTGTTCAGATTTATTTTTTGTTTATGCTTCAGAGTTAGTTCAGGGAACAGTACTGCCTTCTTAATATGGAGTAAAAATGTGGAGCAGAAAGGTTTTCTAGGAGTAAGTCTTGTCACCTGCTATAGTAAACACCAGTGGCAATATATTTTGACAACTGTATGGGAAGCACAACTGGTCTCTGGCAGACAAGAAGCCCTCGTGCTTCATCTGTTGACAGGCATCTCCTGAAAAGTACCATGAAAATGCTGCTGAATTCCCAAAAGCTATTCATTAGCTTTTGGACCCAAGTTAATCCAATATATTCTTGAAAAAACCCTGTATAACTTACATTGACACCTTGTTGGGCTGTAACTCTCCCTAGCACAGTGGAGTGACTTAAAGCCCAGGAAGCAGCACATGCATGCCTTGTCTTTTCTGTGGGCAAGCTTTTCTGGGGACGACGCTTTAGCTACAGGTACAGTGAAGCCACACTTTTAGCTACATGAGAGCAAAAGTTACCTGTTAGTAGTCTTTCATATCATATCTATTTATCCAGAACACTACATGCAATGGAAGTAATGAAACATGTGTGCAATACAGGCTGTATCAGCATAGTTCAGTCGAAATATGGACCTAGTATATACACATTTGCACAGAACTCCCAGGCAATTCTTCCCACTCATACACTATAAACTGATTCAAAGGCTGATTGCTCAGTCTTCAAAAGGTCAAAGCCATTAGTTGAACTTGGAGTTTTTTGGCGTATATCATCACAGAATCACAGAACACTAGGGATTGGAATGGAGCTTGAAAGATCACCTAGTCCGATCCCCCCACCACAGCAGGTCCAAGTCACACATGAACATATCCAAGCGAGTTTTAAATATCTCCAGAGTAGGGGACTCCACAATCCCCTGGGCAGTCCATTCCAGTGCTCTGTCACCTTTACTGGGAAGAAATTCCTTCTGATATTTATGTGTTCCAGGGTGCACCCATTGCCCCTTGTCCTATCACTACATGACATTGAGAAGAGCCTGGCTCCATCCCCCTAACACCCACACTTCATATATTTATAAACATTAATGAAGTCACTTCAGTCTCCATTTCTCTAGAGACCCAGATCCCTCAGCCTTCCCCCAGATGTTCCACTCCATCACCTTTGTGGCTCTGTGCTGGACTCTCTCCAGCAGTTTTGTGTCCTTGAACTGAGGGGCCCAGAACTGGACACAATATTCCAGATGCAGTCTCATCAGGGCAGAGTAGAAGGGGAGGAGAACCTCTCTCGATCTGCTAACCACCCCAGGATGCTGTTGGCCTTCTTGGCCACAAGGGCACGTTGCTGGCTCATGGTCATCCTGCCATCCACCAGGACCTCCAAGGTCCCTTTCTCCTACACTGCTTTCTAAAAGGCTGGTCCCCAACCCATACTGGTACCTTAGGCTGTTCTTGCCCAGATCCCAGACTATACACTTGCCCTTGTTATAGTTCATTAAATATTTTCTTGCCCAGCTCTCCAGCCTGTCCAGGTCCTGCTGAATGGCAGCACCGCCTGTTGGGGTGTTGCCCACTTCTCCCAGCTTTATGTCATCAGCAAAATCATGCTGCATAGCTTTCAGGTATTACACCAAAGTTTCAAGCCACCTAACTTTAAGCAAACCTTGCTCTGGAAGCCACAGTACTGCAGGTACAGCACTGTGCTTTCAATAATGGCATTTACTGCCTTGAGTGTATCACCTTCAGACTGCTGCTGGCAGTCTTTGAACAAGAAAGATCACACAAGATCTGTCTGCAAAAGGTTTTGCACATGAAACACTAAATATTGGCTCTGATTAAATGCTCACTTCTTAAATTTGTGATATAGAGGATAAGTTCATGGCTATTGATAATATCGAAGAAACCTTCATGCATAATTAAGATACTGAAAACCAACAGCCACCATCACAATCTATTCTTTTTTGTTCAATTAGAACATTCAGAAGGGGAAAAAAAAAAATCCCAACTTTAAAATCACAAGAAGTTTATAATAAGCAAAAAATACTTTAATTCTAAATCAAATAAGAAATTCTGCCGTTAATCAAATTCACCAAGTTTGTCACCTAGCTATGAACTTACTGAGTTCTTAGTGAAATGATACAATCTTGAAGGAAAACTAGCACACTTAGTAAGAATTCATCTCGCAGAGGAAAACTGATTTGGTTGTTGCACAGCTTCTACAGGTAATAATTATGCTGGCACAACATTTAGAGGCATCATAACACTTCCTGTCAAAACCTCATGGAAGAACTGCACAGTTACACAACAGTCCTTTCCCACACGTACAGGTGCCAGGCTTTCACACTTTTTATTTGCACAGGCCCATTTCGCAGTTGTCTACATCGTGATAGTACTGCAGTCTCCACCAGTCTGCCTAAACTGACTGATACTCCTTACCTATGTGTTGGTTTGTTTTCTTGATGTTAGCCAAAAGACACAGTCAAACAATCACCTGAATTTGTTCTGGTTGACCTTCAGCTAATACAGTAAGAATGGTTCTGTTTGGAGGAAGAGATTTTAATTCTCTGGGACTTAGTACATACCTGTTCCTTTGCTTATGTATGGAGGCTTGAAGAACTTCACAATGCCATACAAATTCACTATTGTTCCATCTCTAAGATTATTCAGAGAAGTATACAAATACTTTGGTGCAACAGACTAGAAGGGCATAACAGAATTAGGAAAGAGAAGAAAAAGTTATTCAAACATCCTCCCAGAGGTTTAACAGCATCCTCCATCAGACACGGTTTAGTTAATCCTAAAGAAAGTTTATCTATTTCTATCTCATTTATTTTAGACTCTCTAAATGAAAGTATGTATATAGTCACAGACAATAAAGCACACTTGACTTACTTCCATTTCTTTTTGTGATTTCATCTTCCTTACAATAAAGTAAGCGGTCAGTTCAATTTCAATTTCAATACATGAAATAGGTGAACAAAAATATTATAATAAAGAATGACATAAAGTAATTTTTTCTGACTGATTTAAACATGTACATGCACAGGGCATTTTAGAGGACATACATAAATAATTTTGTAATTCTTACTGGCATAAAATCACTGCTTTGGTGTGGGAGAGAGTGTTTCACCTTTCAGTTATTGTGTAAATCTTCCCAGTAAAACAGCAAGCTTGTTGGAGAATTAAACACATTAGGTACTATCTTCTACTATTTAAGGACCACTCTCATTTAAAATTACATTATATGTTGACTGATCTTTTGTAAATATTACAAGTTCTGTCAAACTTACTGAAAACTGTAGCTTTTGAATATTATATTCGGAGAAAAAAATGAAACACTTAGTAAAACTAACATGAAGCCAAGCTATACCATCCACAGTACAAAATCTTTAACCTTATGATAAAGAAGAATACATTTTCTTGTGTCAATTTCTATGCCTTTAATATACTATTTCCCATAGAATTTTAATTTAGACATATGAAAGGCTTGGACCGACCTGTAATCAAAGGAAGTCTTAAGACCAGTACACAAAATCTGACTTTAAAATAAAGGAAGATTTGTATCTCCATTTTTTAAAACCACAGCACGTGATATTCTTTAGAATGGTAGTTACCTTTCCAGTTCTTATTCCCTACACCAACATGCACCCTATTTTGAGATGGGAATTATACTATTTTTAATAATTTATGCTGTTCTCCTGGCATATTATTTGCAAAATTAAAAGCTAAGCAAATGACTGCTGGGATGAAAAGAGGGAACAGTAAAGAGGAAAAAGAAAGAATTCCACACATTCTTCTTTACATGCAGTGAAGTCTGGTTCTGTGGTTCTGTCTCATGTGGTTTAGAAATACACCAAATATAAACTCACTGCAGATGCAGTTTCTGAAGCAGCAGTTGGTTTTGGTTTTGATTTCACGTAAATCTAAGGAGGAAAAAAAAATAGGAAACTCTCTCAATTATATAATCGCAGGCATTGCAAATATAACATTTGATAACTCAACAGCTAATATAATGCTATAAGCAAATACAAAACAGCCCTACAGACTTTTGCTATGTGCATCACCTTTGAATCTAGTAAAATTTTCACTGAAGATTGAAGTTACTTCAAATAACACATAATTTTTTAAAAGCTAGGAATACACTTAAATGAATGTCAGGTCACCTTTGCAGAGTGTTAGAAATCTGTAAGTCACTAATCTAAAACTGTACTTGCTTAACAGAGAACTTAAACAGGTTTAGATTCTGTACATATCACTGCTTAGAGCAGAACTAACTTCAGTGACTTGTTATTCTCCTTTGAGGGGGGGGAAAAAAGTCAAGGCAACTTAACTAGAATGGGATACATTCTATTCAAGTATCGTTCCTAAGCTTTTAGAGCCATATGAGCCAGCCATACTTTTCTTCAATGTAAGGTCCTTAAAAATTCAGTCAGGTTAGACTGTATGTCATGAAGTCCTGCCAATGCTCAGCTACTTGCCCCATGCAGTGTCTAAAATTTAAATAAGTTTATTATAGACACATTAGTTCAAACTTAGGGCAGTTTTGGCATTATCTGCAATGAAACATTTTCTACCTGTAAGTTATCATTATCAGCAGATAATGTCATGAAACAGTCTGCACTGTAATTTTAATTCATTTTGCTTCTCACTGATCTGCATGCCAAGCTTTAATTATCTAGAGAAGCCAATTCTGGAAAAATAATGGCTTTCTTAAATTTGAAATTGTCAGACAACAGTTATACAGACGAAAGCTTAAACCTTGACACTGGCAGAGAATTTATTTCAGTACATGTCTTTTAGATATGATTTTAAGTTTTTTTAATTATTTCTAAGTTTGCTTCCAAATCTGCTGGATGGGCTCAAAAGAATCACCATATAGTACAATGCTGTATTGTTTTTCAGTGGAACTGGTTTTTCCCTGACTACAGAATGGAGTTTGCTACATTGCCACTTAGAATTCAGCTCAAAGGTATCCTCCTTATTTTTAATAGTTGCAGACAATTATATTGATCAAAAATATCACCAGTTGCCCATAAATTTTGGGATAACTTTCTGAAGAAATACTAGAAATATTGCACTGCAGTGGTCAACATAGTTTTTGAAATCTTAGTTTCATTATGCACCCAGCTCCTCTCCCCTGACTACAAGATAATAATAGAATAATATGCTAAATTATTTGGTATTTAAACTTCAAAATCCTAAGTCCCCTACCATTTTAAATACTAATGCTTAGGTTTAGAAAAGATGGCAAAAGTTTTTTGAAGCCAAGATGCAGTGGCCACAACAAACATGCGCTGCTGATGTACTGCCACAGCCAAACTGAAGCAGCACTCCACTCCTGTATCCCAACAGAGGGAAGCAGTTGAGATTAACAGTACTGATGTGAAAACAGTATAAAAGGACAAGCACTTCCCTCAGAAAAAAAATAGGCTGTAGCTCTCTTTTAAAGCTTAAAACTACAGTAAATCATGAACTTCAAAGTCAAACGGTAATGATGTGTTGAATCAGAGAAAACTAAAAATGGCAGACCTAAGACCATTCTTGCTCTCTGTATCTTCACTACCTTACTGCACTCTGTTACACATAAGAATGGTTCAAACAACTCTGGGGACTGATTTAAAGCCAAGCCTGGGTCTTGCATGGTTAAGGTTATTATAAATTGTATGCGCACATACACAGATGTGTCTTGTTTTTTTCCCGGATGAACATGCCAAAATCGTCCTTAGCATTTTAGATTCTAATAATTTATTGCAACATCTTTATGTTGTGTTTTAGAAAAACCCCAAAGACTAAAAAAGTTGTGTACCGACATACATAAATGGCTGATCCAGCTTCTTCAGATACTTCCAGGTGACAATTATGTCTACCATCCTCTTTTGCTGTAGGAGATTTTGCCAACTTAAATCCAGCGACTACTATGGTGTCCTGTGGGGTGACAAACACATTATTCCGTAGTCTGTATCACATATGCTATTTCATGAGCATATGATGTGAAACTTCAACCAGAGGACCCGAGACACTTAAACTAATTCCTTAACAAATTCTAAACATTGCCTTTATATTTCTCTATTTAGTTCTTCTACCACACAAAATTCTAACCAATGCCAGCAAGCGTACTTTTCAAATTCTGCTAAAATTGTCACATTCTTGATGCTACAGTGACTAAGTGCTATTTTTGACAAGGGTTAGAGGAGAAGAATCACACTGAATAAAGCAAAATAATCATTCACCTTTGAATACCTGGCAGACTGATTCCTTTCTGGGTAAGCTCAACTACACTGAAAAAGGGATCACATGTCAGATCAGAGGGACAAAACGTTTTCCTCAGAGCTCAGTTCTTACTGAGTTACACTTTGAAGAGCCTCTCCTCGTAGGTATTTTCCAGTTTCTTCTTTAAGGGTCAAATAGGTAGGTCAATCAATAGCTACATTTGTGGTAGCAAAAGAGACATTACAAACTTCTCTGGCAGCACTCCTGAGATTTCAGTTCAGGAAGCAATTGCACTTTCACTTTGGGATAAAGTTCTTCAAACATCACAAACTGAACAAGAATGACTTCAGGTATGACTTAAGGTATATGGATGACCTAAGGTATACATGATTTAAAGAGTAAATGCAGCAGCTCACCTTTTTAGTAGCAAATCTACGAAAATTTTTTAAAAAAAAGGTGAAAAGATACATGCAGAGCTACATTTAGGAGATAAATCTAGGAACTCTAATACAACGTAGTTAGAGATGCTTGTTGTAGAGAGGTTGGACTAGATGACCTTTGGAGGTCCCTTCCAAACCAATACATTTTATGATTCTGTAACGTAAAGCTCTTTCTGGACTAAAACTGCGTAGCAGGCTGTAACTGTCTGATCCATTCCAATAAACATATTGGACTTGGAGACCTATTTCTATTTGACCTTCTACCAAAAGCACTTCAATAAACTTTCACTGAATGACTACTGTTCACATGTTTATTTTACAACAAATAAAAGAGTTTTCTGATTAAAGCTGACAGTTTTAGCCTTTCAGCAATCTGACAATGTTATTCTAAGATCCATAACCTTAATGTGTTGTGCAAGGAAAAAAAGACTGCTGCATTAAGTGACAGTGATATATTTAGTTATGTAAAGGATTTTCCCCTGCCCACCCCCCCAAAAAAAAAGAGTCAAATTCACTTGTCTTTGGTCAGTCAAATACACAATAAAACTACTTAGGGAACGGTAATTTTCAAGTAGTGTCATAAGTAAGAGTACAATGTATAGTCTGACTAAAAGGTAATTTTTAAGTCACCCAAGTGTGAGCTGTACTAAGAGCTAAGGAAGTTAAAATGGGTCAAGCCAATTAGACAATGGAATAGTCCTTGCACCTGCAACACACTGCCCTGCTAACATACATTAAAGTTGTTTAATTCTCTCTGGATACAAACAGCAGCTTCAGCAAACCCAGCTATTTTTCAGAAACCAGGTGTTAGTGTGTCTTCGAGTACTGCTGATGCTACCCATGGTGTTCCTTCAACAGTGGAACAAATCGCCAGCTAAAATCTATGCCCTGCTATACATTATTCCCATTTCAGCATTTCATTACATTATAGGGTGAATAAGACTCTTGGTTTTGATTACTGAGTCAAGACTGGGGCTCCAGAGCTGATGTGACTTGTTTTCCTGTGTCAGAAGGAGCTTTAGAATTGCACTAAAGACTCAAGCTGCTGTGGTCTGAATCTGAGTGGATTTCTTGGCTCTCAGGCATTGGGAAGTTGCTATGGCAACTTGTAACATTTTTTTCTGACTCTGCAAACTGGTACAACTGGTTTGGAACTTTCTGTTTTAGGCTTCTCCTTCACTTCACTTCTTTGTCTAAGACTCTGCTGGATTAAGCACAGCAGCTATCTTGCCCTGGGAAGGTGGTGAATAAAGAGAGAGAGTGTGGAATCTCAGAGATCTTTAGAAGGAAAGTTTTGTCTGCAGTCCATTGTTCACTGAAAACAATCAAATTTTCCCCTCATTAGTGACAACAGGAATTGATGTGCAGGAAATGCAGGACTGGCTTGGAAACACATGGAATAAGGAAACAGACTTTAAAATGCCCACTGACACTGAGGAATGTGTGCACAGACTGGCCTCCATGCTTCCTCAAGGAAAAAAAAACTGTCAACTGTCTCTTCCCTTTGAGGGCATGGAGACACCAGCTTGGCAAGCTATGTAAGAACATGGGATTAACCTCTGCATGTCTTTGTGTGGAGCTCTTCTGTGGGGTGAATGAAATATGGCTTGAAATTTTCCCCAAATTGAGTTAGTTTTGGCTTTGCCTGAAATTTATAAGTGGATTTTTAACCCTCGTTGGTTTGTTTTTGCTTTGGCCCATCAACACATTCACTAAACTGATTGGTAAATTTAATCTCAGAATGAACTTTTAACACAAGCCTTTACACAGTCAGGTAGTAAGTGGAAACTGTTCTATGAATAGACAGCACTAACCTAAAAATCTAGTTTGGCAGGTAGAAAGAACAGGTATATTCTCACATTTGCTAAAAATTCACAGTCAAGTTTGAGAGTATGTTACTTCCAGTTTCTAAACATGCAAAAGTCACATAAGGTCTGCACAGTACTTTGAAATTTAATGTTATATTAGTTTTTAAAATAGGTTCATTTCCATTTTAACTTTAGCGCGTAATTATTAGAAGTTTCCCTAAAATTGGTTTGGGAATCAAACCCATTGACATAAACTGGTAGGTTTTCCTGTCAACAAGAATATTACATCGCATATCTGTATATACAAACTACAAAATTCAACCAGCTTTTTTAAGCAGCAATATTCCCCTCATTCAAAAGACGCAAGAAAGAGAAGACTGTTTTCCCTGATGGTGATTCTGTAACAGAACCCAAAGACTCTCAGGAGTTTTTCAATGTACATATTGCCAGAGTTCAGATTGGAGTGGTCCCTTTCAGTGGTCTCTTCAACACCTACCATTCTGTGATACATTTTAGCTGAAAAAATCTGGAAGAATTCGAAGTCATTATTATTTTCACATTTCAGAAAGCTCTGTACTTTTGTGCACAACAAATACTTCTAAAAATATGAAAATAATGCTAGATTTTCTTCACTACATTAACTTTCCATCTTGTTGGTGGAGACAGACTTTTTAGTAAGGTCTGTGGTGACAGGACAAAAGGCAGAATATGTTGAGTGCTGTGCTGAAAGGCGGTGAGACACTGGAACCAAGCTGCCTGTAGAAGCTGTGGAAGTGTTCAAAGAGTCAGGTTGAATGGAGTTGTGGAACAACCTGGTTTAGTTGAAGATGTCTCTGCCCAAGGCAGGTGAGGTGGAACTACATGATCTTTAAGCTCCCTTTCAGCCCCAACCATTCCATAATATATTGTAAATTTGCATCGCAAATACAAAACCCCTAGCGTGAACTCATAACATATTAGCAATATACAAAAATTATTGTACAATATTGAAAAGTCAGTAAACTGACAGGCAACCAAACAGAAGATGCTAAGTCAAGGTAATTGGTTTTAGCTTGTTTAAGTTTAGCTTGTTAGTTGCAACACTGTCTCACAAACTTGCAGGCTGTCCTTTAGCATGGTGCTAATCAAATCAAGCTTGTATCTCCGATGACTAAAGCAAATAAAGCCCATGAAGCAAACAGTTTTGAATTAATTCTATTCTTTTAAAAAGCTTTTAGTGTAACTGCTTTTTAAATTAATTCTAAAATCCATTTTATCAAACGGCAATAATCAAATTATGGACAAAAATGGATGGCTTCTTCATCATCATCCATATTCATAATCTTTTACTTGCTAAGTAAACTGCACAGACAAAACCCAATTATTTTATTTCTATGTTATTGTTAGAAAGAATTTGCATAATATTTTTTTCCTAGATTTGAATTGACTGAAAAGACTACTTCTAGTTTTTATGATACCTGTAACAAAGAAGTCCACATACCTCTGTAGAAAAACAGATCTTACAGTAAGGGAAAAGAATAATTACCCCATGACACAGAAGTTCTGCACAATCCTTTGCCATTTTTCCATATATTAAAATATTGATGCTGTTGTTCCGTGAATAAAAGTTATCCAAACCTAGGGGAAAAAACAGCTGATGTGATTCCCATCACTATATTCCTTCTCCTAAAAAAAGCCCAACCAACTGCAATGGGAAGAGGATTTCTAAAAAAAATTGATCTACAGAGTCTAAGACTTAACTTCAGTTGAACTACAAACATAATTTTTATTTGCATCTGAACAATTTAGTATCCAGCAATAGTCACATCTCACTAGATATCTAGTCACATTTCAAGTTTTAACACTGATCATATTGCAGGACTACGTAAACCGGAGATATTTCAGGACTATGTCCTGAAATGCCAATAAGTAGTTGTCTAGGAGGACTAAAATTGAAAACACATTATTTTAAGACTTCTCTACCTTTTATTGTTTCAGGAAAGATGATAATGATTCAGATGCACAAACTTATTTTTTGAGGCTGTGTTTCGACAGTTCAGAAACTACCCGCCTTCCTAAACAGCAGCTTGAAATCTGCAAGGCTCAAGGAAGTTTTGCACCCATCTTTGAGAACTCTGAAGCTAGCAGGACAACTGACTCAGGTCACATCCACTTCATCCACTACGCTAAAAAAATCAAGTAGTAGTGATGTAATAGCATGATACCAAAAAAGCATCAAGAATAAATAAATTTAAAACAGTACCTTGAAGAACAACCTTGAAAAAGTTTGTCCCATCTCCAAGTTTTGTTAGTGGGTAGGAAAAAACAGCTATTCCCTGAAAAAGTAAAAATTAAAAGATAATAAAATTTTATGAACTAAGTATGTCCACAAGTTACTGATACACTCATAATAGCCAAAGCTATTTTTGGTAAGCTAATAATAGGTAGAATTGAAGTGTTAAGTGGAAAGTACCATTTAAATTCTTTTTAAAAAAAAGAAACTGATAAAGGCAGCATTGAAGAGCAACATTCTTGGGATCTAAGGAAGGAAATAGTACACATCAACACTACTAAATAGTTTTTATAAACTAAAGAATGAAATAGTAGCTGTGGAAGTAGCTTTTACACCAGTGACAATAGCAAAGGCTACAGTGTTAGCACAAAACCTAAAAGCAACTAAAAAGACAGGATGATAAAAATTTAACAGATAGAGCAATTTCTCCAAAAACACTGGCAAAAGATTAAACATAAAAATCAAACTGAAACCAAGTCAAGAGATAAAAAATGTATATGAACACAAATAATCTTCTGTGAAAAATTAAAAACTGTCCACCTGGGAAAACAGTATAGCAGAGCTTCAAAACTGTAATGATATATTTATGTGTCAAGAAACTGAACTCTCTAGAAATTGAAAAGATTCTATTAATTATGTAAACAATACTCTTTATAGCAAAGTTGAAGATATGAAGGAAAAAATCACAGACCAGCAACTTTAAGGATGTTAACATCTCTTTGGAACAAACATGTTAAGTCAGAGAGAGAAGACATTATCGAAAAAGTTTCTCCTTCAACAGTGGCAAAGATGTCAACCAACTGTACTCTTCCAGAGTTTGGAAGGTAAAGCACTTTACCTATCTCAAGGATAGAACCAAGGAAATTCATTCAAGAAAGGAAAACACTTAAATTTGAAAGCAAACTCCATTAAGTGTTCAAGAAAACTACAGAAGCAGCACAGGAACTAAAAGGTCTCCTGTCAGGAGATAGCATGGGCAAACCATAAATGCACAAAAGCATCTTTAAGAGCACAGTCAAGTAAGTTACAATCATTTTATAGGACATATATTCACTGGGAAGCTTGACTTAAATGTCAGCAAACTCGTCTGAAAACAAATTAAGATAAAATACACAGCAGTAAATTGTTACCATTGACACTTTTCACAGTAGACTTAGTCCTACAACATGTTAACTGAGGAGGAATCCAAATCCAATTCAACAATTTTACTAGCTGTTTTATAAAGAAATATTAAGCCTTCACAAATCATTCTTTTCCAACCCAAAGTAAATTTTTTATGTTATTACACCAGAAAAACAGCTACTCAGATTTAACACATACCACATTGCTTTAGTGCTTTAGAGACAGTAGCAACACTTCTTTGAAGACCAAAATGAAGGTCAATGATCTACAAGCACATGTTTTTAACAGGTAAGTTCCTACTTTTCACAGGGAAGACTGTCTTTTGTAGGGATATTTAAGTATCAAACACTTAATATTTGGCATCTGTAAAATAACACTGAGATTTGTCTGTGAATACTTACAGAAGGGACTGTTACTTATTTTTGAAAGTAGAACTCTCTTTGAAATTTCAATTATATACACAGTATTTTTCTTGCCGAAATTGTCTTGAACTGTACTTACAGATGTATCACACTACATTAGGGATTGGAAGGGACCTTGAAAGATCATCTAGTCCAATCCTCCTGCCAGAACAGGACCACCCAGACCAAATATTACAGGTTTATTTCTTGCAATAAAGTTCTGGCAGTGAAGCAAAGCCACCTCGGCAACGCTCTGTTTTTATGCAGTAGGTAAAGAAATCTCAATCTACACTAGCAGGCCATTTCAAACCACTAGACATTGTTGAGCTAGAGACTGCTTTCTGACCATTTGTACTTTTTGGGGTTTTGGTGTTTTTTTTTTTTTTACATACCCATATATTCCAGCTGGGGACACATTCTTTACTTCAACAGTCTGTCCCCACCGTTTCCCGTTGTAACCCAAACGCCTATTGTCACGGTTTAGCACCAGGTTAGCCCACAGAACCATAATCTGCTCAGCTATGCAGATGGAAATGTCCTCCCACCCCCTTGAGGGGGAGAANAGGACACAGAGGCTGCAGAAAGAGGGGAAAAGGTATGCCCTGTCCCCAGTTAAGGAGCCCAACATCTGTCTGGCCTACTCCACCTGCTCAACCTGTTCCCTGCAGCAGCCACCTCTCCACTTCCAAACTGACCTCTGCCCCCTGCCTGGTGCACATCAGGCAGGAGGGAAAAAGTAAACATCCCTGCAGCCAAGACTCTTTGTATGCTGGAAGATAGTTCAATGCAGGAATACCATATGCAAACATGATTTCACCAAATCCAGAACACCTATGTTCTAGCTCTCCAGCAGAAATACTGCCCACTATCTCTTCAACATGACTGAGTCATGTAAGGGATTGTGATGACTGCATCCAGCTGGCCTTCAGGGGACAAACGGCAACATGATAGCCAAGTGCTGTCTAGAACAGTGATCTAGATGTCTTGCTGATAAACATACATGACTATAAGTCAATCATCTTACTTTGCAAATAGAAGACAGCCCAGTGCCTGTTGAGGCCTCCTACATACAGCAAGCTGCACACCAGGATCTTCCCTTGAGTAGGGACACCTCTACACTTCTTGATGTTACTCTGATATTGAAAAATGTTCAGTAGTCATTAATAGCACATTTAGAATCCTTATAGATATAAACCATAGACCAAGTATGGAACCCTGAGTGGATGCAGATGCATGTAGACTCTACCCATATCTATAATGCACCTAGACTAGGAGGAGTTTAGAGAGGAATGGGGTTCTTTCTGTACCTCATGACTTCATGGGAGGCTCTCCCTGACAGTTTTAACTGACCCCATCCTCTATGCAGTAAATAATCAAGTATACCTTGCCACTAAATCTTGTTAAACTACTGTTGCACTTACCATTGAAACTGGTTAACTACTTTGCATCAATAAAGCTTATTGTTGCTTCTTCCCTACAAGTGAAGGGCATGACTAGGTCAGTGACAGCTCCAACCTTAAACAAAAGCAGGCTTAGCAAAAACCTACTCAATTTCACTCTTTCCTTACAAATCCTGCACTGCTTATTGAGCCTACAGACAAACTTCATCCAAACCCCTCCCCATTCTGTTTACCACTAGACTCAGCATCAAACTGTGCATAACTCCATTAGTGAATGCCTCCTTCATGATGCAGCCTCTCTCCTCAGTCTGGTGTCATCTGGTCTGACAGCTGATTTTAAGGTTTAGCTCAGCTTTAACTCAGGTGAATCCAAAGGATGATGAATTAACGGAGAAGGCATCGGACTCCTTTAACGGACATCACGACTGAGGATGTGTGGATATTGTTTATGTTGCTTTTTCACAAATTTAAATGAAAACTAATATTGTTCAGAGGAATGTCAATAGGCAAGAAGGTTTCAGAAGAACTAAAATATTGAGGTAGACAATCCAGAAAGAAACATCTCGAACATTCTGTGCTGCTTTTCCGAGAAGATGCTTCATAAAAATCCTCCTCTCTCCTTCCTACCTTCTCCAAGCAGGACCTGATCCCTATTTTGGCAGGCCTAGAGTGAGCGTGCTGTGCCACCACTAAGATAACCTAACTAGTGCATTCTAAGGTTCACTTCAAGCTCAGCCTGCAGAACTGGATTTTCATACATATGTAATGGTGCATTAGCACCAGCCTTATCGGCTGTCCAGTTGCACCACTTTTATGCCAAGCTGGTTTAGTAATCTACTAATCCATGTCAGCAGCAAGATGATGTTCTCTTAAAGTAAGGCAGAAGCCTGAGAAAGATTTAATACCTTCTCTTTCAGCAGTTGGTTTTAACACTGCATGCATGCTTTAAACCATAATCTTGGAATAACTGTTCTGCTTTCCTAATGGAAACATTTATTTTGGCAGAAGCATTTTCTAATTTATAATCCATTTTTGTCTGCTTCAACATTAGTTTGTGAACAAGAATCTTTGTTCTTCCATGTCAGGGATTTTTGCCTATACTGCTCTTAAAAGCAGAAAAGCCAGTATGTCCTGGGCACAGGAAACTACACTATAAGGAATAAAAATCCTGTTTACCTGAAGCATTGGTTATTGACATTTTCATTTGTTTCTTTACAAGGCCTAAGGGAGGTTGGGTGATTCTCAATCAAATGACCTCCTATCACAGTCTACTGCTGCCTGCTTCCAAAAAGGGCAGTTTTGCTCCTCTGACCTAATTATACTACTCCTAGCATCTCTTTGACACCATAAAGAACAAGGCCAGAGAGTGAGGGCAGGAGAAAACTACTTTCTCCCTCAGTCAATAAGGATAGTCTTCTGCAGTTTACTTTTCATGAGTGGACTCAATCACAGGGTCAGATAAGCACTAGAGCTGGAACTGGAAATGTAGACCTGAGAAATAAAATGTTTTTTTGGATAGAGAAAAGCATTTAGACAAGTCATATATTTAAAATATTAGCACAATTTTTTTTAACAACTCAAGCCATCTAAGGTTTTCTACAGAAGTAGCTTGCCTTTCTCCATCTCCTTTTTTTTGGTAACCGACTGAAGACAAGCCTGGGTTGATATTGACTTGCTGCCACTTAAGCATTAGAGATGATTTAAAAGATTTTCAAAAAAGTTAAACAGGTTAAAAAAGAAAACCCTCAAGAATGTTCACTTCATTTTACAGAGTTATACTTTGCTAGGGAAGAAAATAAATGCTCTTAAATCCAGCAGTACGCTAGGATTGTACTTCCAATCTGAAATTTAGGTGGGTCTACTGTAAAATATAAATGCATGCTAGGTAATCATAAAAATACCTAAATGTATCATGATATAGGTAGTTCCTACAGAAACTGGATATTGCATTGCCTCACACAACAAAGGAAAACTGCTTTACAAGTCATTACTCTAAAATCTAATCTTCATCAGGATGGTGATGTTTATTACTATTTTTTTAAAAACAGAACACAAGTTCAGATTCCCCATTTTTTACAAAGCCTTCTGCATATTAATGTATTTTTTTACATGTGTTCATAGTTTAGAAACAAAGAAAACCTGCTACAAAAAGTCTGACAATGGAACAGAAAGGGGTAGACCTGTGAACAGTAACAAGCGATGAAGTTGGTAATTTTATCTCATGCTTAAAGGTATGCCACAGATGCACACAAAGACAAGAGCTGCAGCAAGTCTGAAAAAAGACTGGAATATGAAGGTCCCCTATAAATACACCAGGAGCTACTGCAAAGTAAGACAAAACTCCTCAAGTAGTAAGTTACCTGGAAGTACTTATTGCTGTGGTCAAAACCTTCCTGCAAACGACTCAAATCCTCCTCCTTCCAATGGCTTGGTAGTGAAGTCTCACATTTTCCTTTAACGACATTCAGCAATTGAACAGGCATAGCTGCTTCACCTAAACAATGATGAGAAACAGTTTCCTGAATCTGCTCATCCTGTTCAAATTAAAGACTTAGTAGAAGCTTAAGCATGTAAGACTAAAACTCTTCACGGGCATTGGCCTCATCTCTTAGTACCATGCAGAGCAGGGAGAGAAAAAGTAACATTTACTTCCTAACAGACAAACATTGCAAAACACTGCAAATCACAACAAAATATTATTTTATATATGAATACAAAGGGTAAACAATGCAAATATTTTACGTACAGAAACACACAGTAAAAACCAAGCAAAGACTTTATATCGCTCATTCCTCAGTAAAGGTCACGGATAAACAGTCTCTACATTCTGTTCTTTCCCTACAAGACAATTTGATTGCAAACTAAAACTTCTGCCATTATTATCTAACAAACAGAAAATGTTTATGTATAGATTTTATAATTCTGTCTGATGTATCGAGACAAAATAACAAAAAAATAGATGGGCACCTACAAAAGCTAAACCCTGAATGAACTGGAAAAACTAACAGAAGTATGACTTCTCTTTCATTTGCTCTCACTGTGCTAAAAGCCAATGAAATAAATTCTTGGTGACATCACTGTAATAACACTGAGAACGGGAGAGAGGAAGAGAACTCTATTATAATGAAGTTACACATTACAGAAATATAAGAAAATGATTCAGCAGTAAGTAGTAGTTGTACTTTCTAATCACATGGTCACCTTATTCTTCTTGAGACATCTATAGGGGGTTTGCTGTAGAATTTTTAATTAAAGTGGTTGTTTATGGAAAAGTCATAGCATTGTCAATTTTCTGTTTTTATGAAGTTTTAACCAACTAAGAAAAAAAAAGGCTGTTTTTGAAAAAGCCCAGCTGGCAGTACTACAGCCACAGTCCTAATTTCATAGAATCATAGAATCATTACGGATTGGAAGGGACCTCGAAAGATCATCTAGTCCAATCCACCTGCAACAGCAGGATCACCTAAATCAAGTCACACAGGAACCTGTCCAGTCGGGTCTTGAATATCTCCAGTGAGGGAGACTCCACAACCCCCCTGGGCAGCCTGTTCCAGTGCTCCGTCACCCTCACTGGGAAGAAGTTCCTTCTCAGGTTGATGTGGAACCTCCTATGTTCCAGCTTACAACCATTGCCCCTCATCCTATCACTACATGACACTGAGAACAGCCCAGTGCCATCCTCCTGACACCCACCCTTCAAATATTTATAAACATTAATGAGGTCACCCCTCAGTCTCCTCTTCTCCAAGCTAAAGAGACCCAGCTCCCTCAACCTCTCCTCATAAGGGAGGTG
>VXBP01001294.1:68680-116819 GCA_013400115.1 Rhinopomastus cyanomelas
GGGATGTCCCCTAGCAATTGCTTGAGAAGGCCAAAGTTGGCCCTCCTGAAGTCCAGGGTTGTGGTTCTGGTAGCTGTTCTGTCCCTACCACACGAGACCTTGAACTCCACCATCTCGTGGTCGCTGCAACCAAGGCAACCCCCAACCTTTACTGCTTCAACCAGACCCGCCTTGTTGGTGAGGACAAGATCAAGCAGTGTTCCTCTTCCAGTGGGCTCTTCCACCATCTGCATCAGGAAATTGTCTCAAACGCACTTAAGGAACCTCCTGGACTGTGGGTGGCTAGCTGGTCTCCCAGCAGATGTCTGGGTAGTTAAAATCCCCCACGAGGACCAGGGCCGGCACCTGTGAGGCTGCTGCCAGCTGGCTGTAGAAGACTTCATCAACTTCCTCACTCTGATCTGGGGGCCTGTAATAGACGCCCACAACAGTGTCACCCATGCCCACCTGCCCCTTAATCCTCACCCAGAGGATTCAGTCAGAGTTCAGCTTGTATACGACAGTGAACAACAACAAACTGCTTCATTTACTTCTCAAGGGTTACAAAAACTTGGTATTCTAGTAAATAAAAGCTTAAACTATGTTTTAATTTCAGTTCAGAAGTGCTTTCAGTGCTCAGGAGAATGCATTCTTGTAAAATATTCACTGACAACTAAATGTAAAAGGGAAGCCATTGTGATGTGGAAAGAACACTGGATGGTAACATATGAAACTAGGTCAACGCACACAGGTACAGGCACTTACCAATATTACTGATACTCTTAAATACCCCATCACATTCTTCAGAAATATTAAAATTCCACCTTACTCTCACTCCAGTATCAAAAAGATACTTCACTTATTTTTCATTACTGTTTTCCTAGTTGTAAATGTCCATCCTTTCTTCTTACCCATGTTCTAGGAAACTTCTCAGGGATGCTGTTCTGCTCTAATACATAATATTAGAACTCACATTAACTAATGCAATTATTATAAGACTAATTAACCTTTCACTAGCCATATCAGCTTTTGTTCTTAAGAGCTAAAAAAACTACAGTAGCAGAACCACCTCTGGTTTCTTCCATGGGTAGGCAGTATGGTAATTAACTGTAAAATACATTCTGGCAAGTTTGACATATCCTTTCTCAAATAGCAAAAACATTTGTAACTGACTTAATGGTTTTACCTTAAATTGTAGCTTAGACTTTGAATACCAGTCTCTCATCTACTCGAAAATACTGAGCAGTCCCAAGAACACAGGAGATTCATGAGCAGAATAAGAGGACCTCACTGCCATGCACCTTCACAGCTTAAAATACGTATTTTCCTACTTTGCAGAGTAACTTGTTTTTAGGTAACTTTATCTATAGAGGGGTCGTTTTGTGACAACAGATGAATACCTGGCTCCATGCCTGGTGCTATCACAGGGGTTTGGGTTTGTTGAGCATGGATTAACTTACAATAGGTCAGGCCTGTGGCAACAGATGGGAATAGCCTATCCCACAGAGGGAAAAGGGTTTTAAGAAGGGAATTGGCTGAGCTCACGGACAATGCTTTAAACTAGGTATGAAGGGAGACAGGGGTGACACAGGGGTGAAAAGGGGCTTGCCAGAAAGGAGCTTGAATGTGACAGGACAGAAATTGTGGGAGAGGAGAGTATTAGCAGGGCCTTACAGTCTTGTGTCCTGGCTAAAGAGAAGAATGACACCCCATAATTACAGGAAGAACAAAAAGGTTGTTGAGACTATAGATAAATCTGAGTACGCTCAGGAGGGTATTAAGGCTTCTCCCTCCCAAAAGGTGGCCCAGCTGAGGTGTAGCTATACTAATGCACGCAGCTTGGGCAATAAACAAGAGGAACTGGAGGCCACTGTGCACATGGAAAGCTATGATATAGTTGCCATCACAAAAACGCGATGCAGTACTCACAGTTGGAGTACTGCAAATTATGGTTACCAACTTTTCAAATGAGACAGGCAAGGTAGGAGAGGGGATGGTGTGGCCCTCTGTATTAGGGAGAATTATGAATACTTAGAACTTCATGATGGTGATGACAGGGTTGAGAGCCTATGGGTTAAAATCAAAGGAAAGGCTAATATGACAGAAGTCATTGTGAGAGTCTGCTACAGATCACCCAACCAGGATGATAAGATACTGTATAGATAGTTGAGAGAGGTCTCTCAATCTCTACTCCTTGTTCTCATGGGTGATTTCAACTTTCCAGACATATGCTGGAAATAAAATACAGCAGAAAGGAACAGTCCAGGTTTCTAAACTCTTGGAACATGGTTGAGTGAGTCCCTTGGGAAACAGTTCTGGAGGACATGGGAGCCCAGAAAGGCTGGGCATACTTTAAAGAATGAATTTGAAAGGTGCAGGAGCTGACAATCCCCAAGTCAGATAAGACAAGAGAGTAGGTGACCAGCTTGGCTGAACAGAGAGCTTTGGCTGCAACCCAGCAGTAAAAGGAGAGTTTACAGTCTCTGAAAGGAGGGCAAGCAACTTACGAGGATTACAAACATGCAGTGAAGTTATGTAGGAAGAAAATTAGGAAGGCCAAAGGTCAGCTAGAACTAAAATTGGCCACTGTGGTGAAAGATAACAAAAAAAGGTTTTATAAGTATATTAACAGTAAGAGGAGGGGTAGGAATTTTCTCAACACGTTGTTAGATGCAGAGAGGAATACTATGATCAATATAAGGCTGAGATGCTTAATGCCTTCTTTGCCTCAGTCTTTAATAGTAAGATTAGTAGTTCACTGGGTGCACAACTCCCTGAGATGAAAGATAGAGATTGGAAACACAATAGGCCCCTCATAATCCATTAAGAAATCGCTACAAATCTACTACATGAGCTGGATGCTCATAAATCTATGGGACCAGATGGATTACACCCTAGAGTACTGAGGGAGCTAGCAGAAGATGTGGTTGTCAAGCCACTCTCCATAATCTTTCAACCAACTTGGTTAACCAGGGTTGTCTCAATGGACTGGAGGCTGTGACGCCCATCTTCAAGAAGGGCCGCAAAGACAATCCTGGCAACTACAAGCCTATCAGTCTCACTTTGGTGCCAGGGAAGGTTATGGAACAGATAATCTCGAGAACCATCATGGATCAAATCAACCAGATGATCAGGGCAAGTCAGCATGGCTTCATGAGAGGCAGGTTCTACTTGACAAAGCTGATCTCATTCTGTAAGGTGACTTGCTTAGTGGATGAGGGAAAGCCTGTCGATGTAGTCTATCTGGACTTCAGTAAGGCCTTTGAACAAGCTGGCTGCCCATGGCTTGGACAGGCATGTACTCTGCTGGATGGAACACTGGCTGGATGGCCATGCCCAGACAGTTGTGGTCAACTGAGCTAAACCCTCTTGGAGGCCAGTCACGAGTGGTGACCCCCAAGGCTCAGTGCTGGAGCCAATCCTGTTCAATATCTTTATCAGTGATCTTGATGAGGGAATTGAGCGCACCCTCAGTAAGTCTGCAGACAACACCAAGTTGGCAGGGAGTGTTGATCTGCTGGAGGGTAGTAAGGCTATTCAGAGGGACCTCGACAGGCTGCATCGATGGTCTGAGGGTAACTGTATGGGTTCCAGTAGCGCCAAGTGTCAGGTCCTGCATTTTGGTTACAACAATCCCATGCAACACCACAGGCTTGGGGATGTGTGGCTGGAGAACCGTCTGGCAGAAAAGGACCTGGGGGTTCTAACTGACAGGAAGCTGAATGAGCCATCAGTGTGCCCAGGTGGCCAAGAAGGCCAATGGCATCCTGGCCTGTATTAGAAACTGTGTGTCCAGCAGGAGTAGGGAGGTGATTATTCCCCTGTACTTAGCACTGGTGAGGCCACACCTTGAGTACTGTGTCCAGTTTTGAGCACTTCAGTACAAGGGAGATACCAAGGTGCTGGAGCAAGTGCAGAGGGCAATAAAGCTGGTGAAGGGCCTAGAGAATAAATCTTGTGAGGAGAGATGGAGAGAGTTAGGGCTGTTTAGTTTGAGGAAGGAGAGGTCTAGGGGAGATCTCATCACTCTCTACAACTATCTGAAAGGACACTGCAGAGATGTTGGTGCTGATCTTTTCTCACACATAATTAGTGACAGAAGCAGAGGGAGTGGCTTCAAGCTCCAACAGGGTAGGTTTAAATTAGACATAAGGAAAAAATTCTTTCCAGAAAGAGTGGTCAGGCACTGCAATGGGCTGCCCAGGGTGGTAGGTGAGTCACCATCCCTGGATGAGTTTAAAAAACACTTAGATGTGGTGTTAGGGAATATGGTTCAGGGGTAAACTTGTAGAGTAGGGCTGATGTTTGGACTTTATAATCTCAAGAGTCTTTTCAAACCGAACGATTCCATGATTCTATTCTATAAAATGAGGAGGTCTTACCACAAAAGATCAGAATACAGGGGCTTCAGGTAGTGCTGTTACTCAAAACATCATAGATTTAGAACAACAGACAAAGCTTACCACATACTGATTAAGAAGTTTAAGAGATTGACGACTAAGAAAGGATTATTCAGTAGTTTATCATCTAGGATATGTGCAGGAAAAAATTATATAGGGACAAATAATTAGACATTAATTAGTTACAGTTACACCTTCACCTCAGAAATTACCTGTATTCAATGTTTAGTCTTTCCCAATGGCAAAACAGAGTGTTAGCTTACACGTCAAACAATCAATAGACTTACGCCTAATTACTCAAGCTTTTAAGAATCTTTCACCTCATAAACAACTTTATTCTTCTGAGAGGAAACCACAAGTAACAAACATCAACAACTACCCAAAACAGACAGTAAAGCAGGAAGCTTCAACACATCAAAACCCAGAAAAACCTTACCTTTTACTGTGTGAAAACTTAAGAATTACAAAATGCAGTTTAGTTGATATGAAAAAGTAATTATTACAAGGGTCCACAAGTCTGTACCTGGAATCTAAATATCCTTCCCCATCACAGCTTCTGACAACCAAAGAGCTAGAATCAACATCCACAAAACTCATCTGCAATTTTGTTGACTAATTCTGTTTTCACTGTTGGTGCTTTTTTGGTTTTAGGGGGGTTTTTCTGGGAGGGGGGAACCACAAGACATTAATCAAGGGTGAAGTGTCACTGTGCAATAACCTCCCAGATGAGATGCAGAAAACATTGGACAAAAGTTCTACCTTCTATCTGTGCAACTGTGATGGGTTCATCCTGGCCAGCCACAGAACAACTCACTTATCCCTTCACAGCAGGGCAAGGAGAGAACATGAACAATGAAAGCAAAAAAAATTAATGGGTCATTATAAAGCAAGTTCACTAAGTAGGTGAAGAGGAGGAAATAAATACCCCTCGCACAAAACAAGTGATGCAAATAACTCCCAGAAGACTGGGTGAATAGACACAGAAACGGAACGTTGGATGAGCTAAGCAGGGTTGGGCCTGGTTTGTACTTGGATGGGAGACAGTCTGGGTACACCAGGCGCTGTAGGCTTACCCTGCTCCAGCAGGGAGGGTTAGACTTAGATGATCTTTCCAGGTCCCTTCCAACCTTTGTCATTCTGTGATTCTGTGAACACACCACGTATCTCAAGCACATCAGTTCCCTGACAAGAAGGCCCAATTAAAAAAAAAGAAACCCCACGTTTTATTATTCAGTATGGCTCTACATGGTACAGAATGTCCCTTTGGCCCATTCATGTTGCTTCCTAACTTCTTGTCCAACCTCAGCCTACTCACTGGGAGAAGAATGGGGAAGGATAAAAAGCCTTGGTGCTGCACAAGCACTGTTCAGACACAGAAGAAATACTGGTGTGCCATCAACATTGTGGTTTTGCCAGAAATACAGAACTTTTCAGTTGAAAGTATCTGCCTCACATTATGGTCTAGCAGGCCAAGATGCTGATCTATTTCACTTAGGACAGCCAACTTCCAAGTTAATCAGCAAAATTGATCTTTATCCAGCAACACTGTAGTGAGCTAACAAGATGTACAAAATAATGCATTAAAAATTAATTTTTGTGCATTTCTGTTACAGCACTTGAGCAACTAAATAGGCTTCTCTGTTTTGCTTTTCTTTTCCACCCACAAAGATGTCTATGAGCAAGATGCACACTCTGCAGCTCCATTTCTTTCATTTAAAATAAGCCTTTGCCTTGTAGGCCAATGAAAAAAATGTATCATGTGCCTTCAAAGTTACAAAGGAAACTTTCCAAAAAGAAGCCATATGTAAGCTGCTGGAGTGGGACCTACCCATCTTATTTGCTTAATATAAACAATTTTAAATATCTATGTAAATAACATTCAAATAAAAAATGAGATTTTTTTTCATATCTTAAACTTCTGTACCTATAAAACTACAGTCATGTATTTTAACTGCTGTCAGGTTCTTGTTTTCTGTAGTTAAAGAACAAAGACACAAGTATTGAGCAGTATGAGCCGTAAAAATAATATTTCAAAAGCAAACTAAATACAGAAGCAGGCCAACAGCATCAGGGGGTGGATCAGAAGAGGGGTGGTTAGCAGATCAAGAGAGGTTCTTCTCCCCCTCTACTCTGCCCTGGTGAGACCACATCTGGAGTATTGTGTCCAGTTCTGGGCTCCTCAGTTCAAGAGGGATGTGGAGCTGCTGGAGAGAGTTCAGCGTAGGGCAACGAGGATGATGAAGGAGGTGGAACACCTCCCTTATGAGGAGAGGCTGAGGGAGCTGGGTCTCTTTAGCTTGGAGAAGAGGAGACTGAGGGGTGACCTCATTAATGTCTATAAATATGTGAAGGGTGGGTGTCAGGAGGATGGAACTGGGCTGTTCTCAGTGTCATGTAGTGATAGGATGAGGGGCAATGGTTGTGAACTGGAACACAGAAGGTTCCACATCAACCAGAGAAGGATCTTCTTCCCAGTGAGGGTGACGGAGCACAGGCTGCCCAGGGGGGTTGTGGAGTCTCCCTCACTGGAGATATTCAAGACCCGACTGGATGTGTTCCTGTGTGACTTGATTTAGGTGATCCTGCTGTTGCAGGCGGATTGGACTAGATGATCTTTCAAGGTCCCTTCCAGTCCGTAATGATTCTATGATTCTATGACAGCAGTGGCTTCCCAAATCTACACGAAGTCACTTTTAGTGCCATCTTTGCTGTCCACAGCTTTCCTGAACACCAACTAAATGACAAGAAGTCTTTCAAGTATCTTTGTTGTTCTCAAAAGACTGACCTCAGAACACTGGCAATAATCATTCCAATTGAGTCTGCTGCTCAAGAAGTCTGTAAGTGGTGTAAACAGCTAATGATGGGTGGTAAAAAAAATAGACTGTAAGAAAGGTAGACAGTACCATGGACCATTCCTGGAACAGGAGAAATGAACACACACATACAGAAGGAAGAAGGCAGTGAACTACAAACACCTTTTGCCTTCTAATACCTGGAAATGACAAAAACACGGAGATAGAGAGCAACAAATACTTTTAACAAGCGAAGAATTGTATGAAAGGATACACACTCTAAGAATCCAGAATCAACACTCTGAAAGTGGTACGTATCCCTTACTTAAGAAACTGAAATGTAACACTAAGGATGGCTATGGGATAAACTTTTATGTGCTGCTCTGTCCTGTACTTGGCTTTCCAACTGCTAGTTGTCTTCACTCTAAATTTCTGACAGTGGAACAACATACTGCAACTCACTAGCTGTTTTTAATTGCCTACTCAATATTGTTGTGTACTCCAAAAGCTTAAAAAATATCTTGAAACAAAATACACCAGAAAAAAAGTTGCCTAGTAGAAATGGCTTTAAGGAAACGCTAACCTTCAAAAGAAATAAGCAGTCATTTCAGATTTATTTTTTTTTTTTGTCCTGAAGGAGGACATTATTTGATCAAAATATTGCAATCAGGTATCTCTATCTCTAGATCCAGGCGCAAGACTAGAACTTCATCTCATCCTTCTCACTTAGACGTTAAACATCCAGAGACCTGAATCAGGTCAGCTAGGTACAGTTCAGTGGGAATGCACAAGAAACAAAAGCATTCAGGCTCAAGGTTTTTTTCATCAGCAAGCAAAAAAAGAACTTTTCCTTTTAGGTGCAGCATACCTGAAGGCCTGATACCTTCAGTCTTTAACAAAAAGTATACAACCAAAGGCTTAAGCACTTCCAGAATTAGACAGTTGTCCTATAAGAGATTTAGTGGCTGTAAATACTGAGCTTTGCATTGCAAAGAAGCATCTGACCATCTAAGACTTTTTGTAAAAGCTTTTTTTGTCTAGGCATTTTCAATTTTCATTATAAAAAAAAAATCTTAAGTTATTTTTGTAGAAAGATCAGAATTTAAGCTCTTATGTTAGTTATATCAGATTTGAGCATGCACTGAAAATTAGTAAGAAAACACAAGCTTTATTTGCAAGTGAAATTAACAACACACAGCCAACAAATACAGAACTGTTAACATAAACACTAGTGTAACATGCAAGATGGAAGCAGAAGAGCAATAAGCCACACAGGAAAGGCAAATACGTTCTTATCAACACAATTCATCAGTTTCTCCCCTTACTCCACGCTTCTCTAAGTAACACAAAGTGGCCAAATTCTGTATGACAACTAACACAGAAAAGCAGTACAAAGTTGCTAATGTATTTCAGTACAAAAAACTGCAGGCAGCAAGCTCAGTATGCAAAAAGTGTTCTCATGCACTATCGATGTTAAAGACACCAACAAGGCTTGTAATTGTCTAAGCTCTAGAGAGCATTCTAGCAGTTGAAAACATCTTACTAGCCATGACAGACTGATCAAACTGACCTCCTATTAGGATGGGGGTTCACTCCACGTACATTTTAAATATACAAGTTCTGAATTCTGTTGAGCAAGGAGATCTCTAGGATCCAATGGAGACCAACTGAACTGTCAAAGACGGTAACATCCAAAAGGTAACTCATTTCACTAGTAGAAGAATGATGTTTCCACCTCAGGTATATGAGGACACATAAAGAACAAGGAAATCAGGGTATTTACGGTCATAGTTATGCCTTGGTTTCTTCTAACCAAGAGAAGTTTCATCACTTTTAGTTCATACTGACAAAAATTCAGAACATAAATGAAATATTATAGATAATACTACTCCTTTGTAAATATTGCAAGCCCTTAATCCTGGGAAAAATGAGACAGAAAAATAAGCTTATCAATATTCTCCATCCTGACTCCAGAAGGAATTTAATGGAGGAGGAAGACAAAATTGGATGTGGTTTTCTTTCATGGTTTACCATCATAGTACATCAATCCAGTGCACAGGATAACAAGTAGTTAACAACTCTTTACTCAGATCCAACCAACACCTGAGCCTTCGTTCAAGTCAAAGATACACACACTACAGGGTCCTGACTCTAGTCCTTACTGTAAGAAATAGACTATTCCTCTGCAACCTGCACCAGAACACACCTGCTTTTAAAGAATAAGTTACTAGTTCTGGAGCAGAAAAGGACGAAAATAAACAAAAGCTATGAGTGTGAGGCAGACTGGAAAGATTACTCCCTTCTATACAGCTAAGACATACTTCAGTGATGCAGAAAAATGACACATGGTATTAATGTCACATTGCAAAAAGGAACCTGTAGCAGTCAGGGGCATGAGGAGACTTTCTCAAAGCAGATGCTACTTGCAGAGACACAAACGCATTCTGCAAAATGGAGAACACCACGCATGGTTGTGTGGATCTCTGGAGGGAACCCCACCAAAGTTTGAAGAGCAAAGGAACAGCCAAGAGAATGAGAATCTCACTGATGTGGTTATTCAAAGTTTCTGAAGCACTTATGAACAACAGTAGTGAAGTGTAATATCTGGGATAATTGTGCGAGAAACTAGAACTATTCCTATATAGATAATGCTTCACTTTAAACGTGCACGCACATGCAGACAGTCGAACTCTCTTCACATAGTTTCTGCAAAATTGCATTAGAGCTACCACAAATTCAACGTGCAACCAGGCACAAGAGGAATCGTTTGTCTTACAGTAATCTTAATGAAATCAAAAAGGCCATTCATGCAGAATGGAAATTTGCAACACCCTAATCTTCTAATGTATGCTTTTCTTGAAAATGCTTAGTAGAGGAAAACACCACATAGCTAACTAAAACTGGAGAAGAAACCCAGTCAGCTGTGTCCCTTTACTACAAGACCTTTTTACCTGCTGCTGCTACAGATCTTAAAGCAAGACCTTCTGGAAGCAAGTCTTAGGCCACTGTTACTCTTAATAATACAGGTATTTTTGCTAGAATACAACTAGAATTCTCAAAAAAACCAACCCAGCCCAACCCAACCCCTCCTTTGTCAATTACAGATTATAACTTACTAAACTGATGTACAGAAGGGGCCTGAGTGAAACGTTATGGATTCTTACACTGCTGTTTATACCAACAATATTCCAGCTCTAGAGAGCAACCAACCACTGTAAAACAGACCTCAGGAACACAGGGCTGAAAAGTGAATCCTTCCAGGATGAGAACTGTAGTCACTTCTGTAGGTCAATCCCACAACGGCAAGAAGCCAGAACTTTTAAATAAAACAAGATGTAGACATATTAGCACAGACTCACTCACAACAACAAACTCTCAGTATGCTCGGTGCCTGTGCAGAGGGGAGAAGGACGGGAATTAAGTTCTCATGTGTGGCTCGGGGAGGGCAGGCCGATACCGGTACTTCGAGTCTCACATCACACAGCAAGGCTGAGCAAAGCCCCACGGCGGCACAAGGCCGCGGCACGGGCTCTGCCCCGGCGGGACAGCGGCCTCGAGGCCAGGCCAAGGCGGCAGCTCCCCGGGTTCCGAGAGACCGCTCTCCACAGCCGCCCGCCCGGTACCCTAGGCCCCCGGCCCGCGCGCTGCCGGTACCTGTCCGCCGCGCAAAGATCAACGCGCCCGCCGACAGGCCCGCTTCCGCGCGAGCACCCGTCTCCGAGAGCTGGCGCGCACTGCGCATGCGCACAGAGAGCGCCGCCGCCACAACTGTCCCCCGCCCCCCGCGAGGCTCTTGGCTCCGCTGTAGGGCGGAGCGCGGGTTCCCCGGCGTTGGGCGGCTGGCGGCAGCAGCAGCGGGAGGGGGCGCGGAGTCGTAGTGTCCTCATGGCCGAGGCCGGTCGGTCAGGCCCGAGCCGTGCGACGGTGTGGCGAAGCCGCGTCGATTCAGCCCCAGCTGGAGGAGCGGTGCTGAGCCCCAGGCCGCCTCCTCATCGCCGCTCGGGGATGGCTGGAGGCGGCGCCTTTCCCAGCGCTCTGGGAAGAGGATGCCAGGCGCCGTGCAGGCAGATTCCTCGCCGGTGTTGGGGTTCGGGAAACCTTCTTCGTTGAAGGAGTCATCAAGCATTGGAACAGACTGCCCAGGAGAGAGGTTGAATCACCATCCCTGGACGTATTTAAAAGTCGTGTAGATACGGAGCTTAGGGACATGGTCTAGCGGTGAGGCTGGTACAGCTAGGTCAGCTGTTGGACTACATGGGCACAGAATCACGGAATGAAACCTTAAAGGTCTTTTTCAGACTAAATGATTCCATGGTTCCGCGTGGGGATACCAGTTAAATGTAGATGCCATTTGAGGTGCGCTTAAACATTGTCACCTGCAGAAGGTTAAAAAATGCAAGTTTAGAAGCCGTTGCTGATGTGGCAGGAGGCATCAGGGGAGGCTTTGAAAAACAGTGCTTGTCGTTGTCAGAAGCACAGGTTCCCTCAGGCTTGCTGATGTTTGAATGTTACAAGTTGGCATGTGTCAAGATCCTGCTTGTAGTGGTTGTCAGTTGAAATTTGCAGCGTATATAGCTCAACACCAGAAGAGCAAAGCTGCTTCGTTTAGAGATTTCAGCTCTCTCTCACCAATACCTCAGATATATGTCTTCTGCTGGCCTGCACTATTTCTTTCTCTGCAGTCTTGCATGTTTAGCACAGCTTTGTGTTTGTTATTTCTCATATAGGGCCTATACAAAGGCTTGTAGTGATGGAACAGTGGGTAATGGCTTCAAATTAGAGAAGAGTAGGTTTAATTTGAATGTTAGGAAGAAGTTATTTAACATTGGCGTGGTTGAACACTGGAAGAGGTTGCCCAAGGAGGTAGTTGAGGTCCCGTTCCTGGACTTGTTCAAAGTAAGGCTCAACAAGGCTCTGGGCAACTTGATCTATTTGAGGATGTTGTGGCTTGCTACAGTGGGGTTGGATTAGATGATCTTTGTAGGTCCCTTTGGGCGATTCTGTGATCTCTTTGTGACTTCTAAAAAGCCCCACCACAAACAGTTTTCTCCTTTCCCTATCTTTAAACCTTTTCCTTCACAGTCCTCTCCCTACTTTGAAATTGGTTAAGTTCCTGAAGTCTCTTGCTTTGAACTCAAACTAATTTTAAAAAATTGGAACTTAAATGTATTCATGTTCTGTAAGCCTCTGGAGAGGGATTCACTGACAACTTTTGTATTCATTTTCACTGTTAACAACCTTTTCTGGGACAATTTTTTTTCTTTGTTCATCGCTGTTGCCAATAAATTTTAATCTTATACCTTCCATTGGGTATTTATGTAGCATGCTTGCTTATGAGGAAAATATTCAAGGCATGATGAAAATAGCCTACAATCAGAGCTAAAATGGAGCTGAGAGTGAAACACACTTGGTTACCTGGAGGACTAATGGTCTTGCTGTCTGAAGTACAGCAGGCTGTGCTTAATGGGTGGATTCTATTTGTGCCTCTTGCCCATGCCCTTTGTTTCCACCAGGTTTGGAGAAATTAACCCTATTTTTAGACTGTTAAATTCTGTCAAGCAAGCACTTTTGGTGGAATATTGTCTGTCCTCTCTTACAACATCTACACTTAAATCTACATTTTGATTAAAATTATAGCAGCAAAAAAAGTTGATAAAGTGGTGAAGGATACAATCAGGAATTAAGCATTTTTAGTGCCACTTACCATGAGTTAAAAAAAACCCTGGAAATTGGAAAGAGTGCAAAGTGAGGGAATTCTGCTTTAACCCACTGATGTGTTTCTCTGCTCTGTTTCATTTTTCATGTCTGTAAAAGATCTGCTTAGCAATTATAATTATGGTGAAGTGAAATCATGGAAGCTTATACATTATAAATGAAATAAATTAAAATGATTTGGAAACAGCAAGTTGCACTCACGACTAATTTAAATGGTTACTTGATCTTCTCATCTTGCTTCTCTCATCTGCTATTTCTGTTCCAAACAACCTTTTCTAAGTTTCGTGTTCTTCTATAAAGTCATCTCAGACCTAGAGAAATTTGAGTTCTGTATGTACTGCCTTGTATATAAGCAGCATATTGTTTTTCCCAACAAATTCTTCTCTTGAATCACAGGGATTTTATCTCCTTCCACTGTATGCAACAAATTTGATTGGGCAGGGCCAGCTCGGTTGGTGGATCCTCTGCTATTCACCAACCACGTAGTTTCTGCTGGGTTCTTATGCCAATTCTTGAAGGATGCACTGCCCATGGCTTTCAGTATAGGCTTTAACAAGCCATTGTGGCATTCAGTCTTCCCTGATGCTGGTGCACAGTAAGGGATATGAAACATCCATTCCACACCATAATCCATAGCCCATTCATGTACCTGATAGTTTTTGATGTGCGTCCTGTTGTTTGACTCAATTCTTTCTTCAGTACCATGTCACCACAGAATTTTGTTCTAGGCCATGGGTAGTGTGTTGGGTGGTTGCACTGAGTGCTGAGTACGTTTCTAACCATCCGGTGCTTGCTTCCACCATGGTTAACACATGCTGTTTGCCTGTATGGGTTTGGGGAAGAGTGATGTAATGAACCTGCCAGGCTTCTTCACACTTGTACTTTTGCCAGCATTCCCCATACCACAGATGTTTCATCTGCTTAACCTGCTTTATGGCGTCACACGTATCACAATCGTGGATAACCTGCACAATACAATCCATGGTTAAATCCACCTCTCGATCTCGAGCCCACGGGTAGGGCCCACCTGGCTAGGAGCAGTTCACTCTTGAGCTTCTTCCAGTCTTGGCAATCCTGGCTGCCCAATCTACCTGATGGTTATGCAGTTGCTCTTCAGTAGCTTGGTGTTACATGAGCATCTATGTGTTGTATTTTCACCTTCAGTTGTTCCGGTTGGGCGGCAATAGATCAGTAGCCCAAATTGGTTTACCTTTACGCAACCAGTTGTTTTGTTTCCAGTCTTTTAGCCATCCCCACAGGGCATTGGCTACCATCCAAGTATCGGTGTAAAGGAAGAGCATGGGCCATTTCTCCCGTTCTGCAATGTCCAGGGCTAACTGAACAACTTTCATCTCAGCAACCTGGCTCAATTCTCCTCTTCCTTCATCTGCTTCGGCAACTCTCCTTGTAGGACTCCCCACAGCAGCTTTCCATCCCCGCTGGGTTCCTACTATGCAGCATGACCCATCAGTGAACAAAGCACTGTCATCATCAGACAGTTCATTATACAGTGGTGCTTCTTCAGCACATATGATTGGCTCTTGTGGTGGCACCCTAGAGTTTATTCCCTCTGGCCAATGGGTGATCATCTCTGCCATACCAGGGTGGTTGAGAGATCCAAGCTTTGCTCTTTGCGTTATCAGATCCATCCACTTACTCCAAGTGACATCAGTAGCATGATGTGTGCAGGAGCTATTTTCTTTGTACGTCCACCCCAAGGTGGTGGCAAGGAGGAGCTGTGCCTCAGCGCCAACCTCCTCAGATGCTGCTCACACTTCTTCATAAGCTGCCAGTATCTGGTTTTCATTTGGGGTATGTTTGTTTCTGAGCCTCAATGTCCACGACTCCAAAACCTGAGGGGTCAACTTTGTGTTTCTCCTGGAACTTTTTGCCAAAGTCTCCATGTCAGACCATTGTCACTGGCTGCTGAGTATGCTTAGAGTGTGTTCTTGATCTCTGACCCAGTACAGACTGGTCCCAGGGCCATAGCATGGGCTATCTCTTGTTTAATCTGTTGAAAAGCAGTTTTTTCTTCAGGGCTCCATTCAAAGCTTTTCTTCTTTCAGGTTATATCATAGAGGGGCTACTACAATCTGACTATATCCTGGGATATGCATCCTCCAGAACCTAACCACTCCTAAGGAGGTTTGGGTCTGCTTCTTATTAGAGGGTCCCTAATGGCCCTTCTGTCCTTGATGTGCCTAGAGACAGACTCTAGAACAAATTGTTCCATCAGCTATCCTGGGATGGAGTTGAGGCTGACCAGTCTGTAGTGACCTGGATCGTCTTCTTTTACCTTTTTGAAGACTGGAGTGACATCTGCTATCCTCCAGTCTCTAGGCACCTCTCCTGATCCCCATGACTTAAAAAAGATGATGGAGAGTGGCTTAGCAATGACTTCTGCTGTCTCCCTTAGTACATGCAGGTGCACCCCATCTGGGCCCATGGATTTGTGCACATCCAGTTTGCTCAACTTATCCCTAACACAGTCCTCATCAACCAAGGCAGGCTTCTGTCTTGCCTCCACTTCCTCTGGAATCTCATCAGTCTGGGGCTTGATATCAAAACAGCCCCCAGAATTATATACAGAGACAAAGAAGGTGTTCGGTGTCTCTGCTTTCTCTGTATCCTCTGTCTCCAGGGCACCCACCTCATTCAGCAGGGGGCCTACATTGCCTCTAGTTTTGGTTTTACCTGCAGTGTATTTGAAGAAGCCCTTTTTGTTGCCCTTGACCTCTGTTGCAAGGTTTAATTCCAAGGAGGCCTTGGCTTTCCTAGTTGCATCCCAAATTCTCTCACCAGAGCCTTATAATCACCCCAAGTGGCCATCCCCTTCTTCTGTGACCTATAGACATTCTTCTTCCTCTTCAGTTTGCCTAGCAGCTCCCTGTTTAACCACGCAGGTCTTCTGGCTCCCTTCCTTGACTTCTTTCCTGTTGGAATGCTCTTTTCTTGTGCTTCAGGAAAGCAGTCTTTGAATGTTAACCAGCTAACGTGAGCTCCTTTACCTGCCAGTACCCTTTCTCATGGGATTTCCCCTAGCAATTGCTTGAAAAGGCCAAAGTTGACCTTCCTGAAGTCCAGGGTTGTGATTCTGCTAGCTATTCTGTTCCTAGCACACAAGACCACTTAATTCCACCATGTCATGGTCACTGTACCCAAGGCTGCCCTTCACTCCTTCAACCAGACCACCTTGTTGGTGAGTACAAGATCCAGCAGCACTCCTCTCCTAGTGGGCTCTTCCACTATTTGCATCAGGAAATTGTCACCAATGCACTGGAGGAACCTCCTAAACTGTGGGTGGCTGGCTGAGTAGGTCTTCCAGCAGATATCTGGGTCGTTAAAATCCCCTATGAGATTTAAAAAATCCCCTCAGGGCCTGTAGCTGTGAGGCTTCTGTCAGCTACCTGTAGAAGACCTCACCAGCTTCCTCATTCTGATCTGGTGGTCTGTAATAGACACCCACGGGAGTGTCACCCTTACCAGCCTGCACCTTAATACGCACCCACAAACTCTCAACTCTCTCTTCTGCCCCTGGACAGAAATCAATACATTCCAGCTGCTCTCTCATGTAGAGAGCAACTCCTCCACCCCGCCTTGCTGACCTGTCCCTTCTAAAAAGGACATAGCCATCCATGACCACATTCCAGTCATACAAGCTGTCCCACCAGGTCTCCATAATCACTACCAAATCATAATTGCCTGACTGGACACAGATTTCTAACTCCTCCTGCTTATTCCCCCTGCTGTGTGCATTGGTATACAGGCATTTCAGGGAGCGAACTGAGTGCTCCAATTTCACTCTAGGACAGCGAGAGGCCACCTAATTTTCATTAAGACCAGAGCTCTGTCCCACTGTTGCGCACCCATTAGCTATTCCACCCCACCTCGAATCTAGTTTAAAGTCCTCTGAATGAGTCCTGCTAACTCCTGCCCCAGAACCCTTTTTCCCTCTGCGATAAATCCCTCCCATTTCTATCTGCTAGGTCTGGTGTCTGAANACTGAGTGCTCCAATTTCACTCTAGGACAGCGAGAGGCCACCTAATTTTCATTAAGACCAGAGCTCTGTCCCACTGTTGCGCACCCATTAGCTATTCCACCCCACCTCGAATCTAGTTTAAAGTCCTCTGAATGAGTCCTGCTAACTCCTGCCCCAGAACCCTTTTTCCCTCTGCGATAAATCCCTCCCATTTCTATCTGCTAGGTCTGGTGTCTGAAAGAACCCAAAGCTCTGCCTGTAACACCAGTCTTGTAGCCAGGCATTGATGGGCTGAGTCCTTCTATTCCGGCCTGTGTCGTCCTCACCCAAAAATGGAAGTAATGAACATGCTCCCTTATTGGTCAGAGTAGCAGTCATCCTCAGAGTCATTTACCCTACTTAGCTCAGGCTTAACTGACTGTCTCCTTGGTCTCTCGCCAACAGAGGTGACCCTTTGCTTGGAGGAGTTGCCATGAAGACATTCATTCTTCATCAGCTCTTTTACTCTTCCGATCAGAGCTGATGCAGGCTTTGACTCCTGTTTGGTCATGTCCTCTCCATCTTCTTTCAGCAATTTCCACAGGAAGCTTTGGAATGCTTCTGCCTGAGATTAAGCTTGGGCTGGTTTTCATTGGGACTTTTTCTTAATGATGGATGAGATTCAGACGTTCTCTGCAGCACTGGTATCAAGTGACCTTCCCTTCTCAGACATTGTCTCTTGCAATTCCTTGATCTGCTCAGCGACTGACTCTCTGACAGCCTCTATCTGTTCAGCGATCGATGCTTTGATCTCTTTGGTGATTGAAGCCACCCAAGCAGGGTGTTTGGCAATGTCCTCAAATTGTCTGACTTGTTGCGCAGTTTCTCCAACATTTAGAGGAGGGTTTTCCTGCCAATTTGCAATCCACCCTGCCAGAGAATTTACATATGCAGAGGGGGCTCACCGCGCAAACCTTCTCAATATACTCCTATAGACAAGTTCGTTGTCTGGAGTCGACCATTCATTTATTTTATTTAACAGATTTAAGTCTGCCTCTTTTTTAAAATGAGACTTTTCTTCTAAATTTAATACGCTTATTAAATGTGCTTGATCTATTGTTGTGTTCTTAGTTAATTTGCTTAGCTTAGCAATAGGATTTTATTTTCTAATGAAACAGCTACCCAAGAGCCATCTTTAGAAATGTAAGGAATGCATATTTCTTATCTCTTTGCATAGTAATATTTTTGTACCTTGAATAAAACACTGCCTAGCTTTAACAATGTTGAAATACTGTTCTTTATTCTAAAATCTGAGCTGACTATCTAAGAAAGGTTGTGATTCTTTCAGCGATGGTTACAAACTTATACTAGCTAACAAGGTTACTGAAAAATTAGAACGAATGTATATAACTTTCCAAGGTGTTGATGTGTTTGTGGAACCCATATCTTGAGAATAAGATAAGGAAGAGAAACACCTACACTTCAGAAACACTGGGTCTTTATTTGCAAATACAGGATGAAACCCAGGATACTTTAAGGTATTTCTACAAGAGACACCACTCATAGGTGCTTAAAAACAAAATGACATTGAGGTATTTAATCTTTTAACGGGCTTGTACTTAATGGCAGAGCATTTGTTTTGTGTGTTCTAGGCATAGGATACTTCAGCCTGAAGAAAACTTCAATATGTAAAATTAATAGTAATGTAAGAAAATCCAGACTTTCTGTTATATATCAAATACCACAAAAAAGTATTTGTTCTTTTCCTTGAAAAATCTGTAGCTCCAAGTGCTCAATTCTGATAAATCTATACTCATGGACTCTAATGAGATTATTCTAAATTAATTTTTTTTCCTGCTTTCTTTACATTTAGTTCTCACTTTGTTTTTGCATCAATGTATTTTTGTTTTAATTATACGTTTCTTTTTGAAGTGTCTAATTAAGATAAAAATAAAGGGAAATATTAATAAAAATTCATACCAAGTAAATAAATAGAATATGGCTTAGATAGTATGATTTGATCACTAGTCATGTTCACCTCCTGTCTGACATATCCTGAATGTTATCTAGGATATCCTTAACTCAGGTTTTAACTCTAAGGCTCTGAGTGATCACTCAAAGTGATTTTTGATACCCTGAAGCTAAAGCATCAGATATCCACTGCTCTTAACCTATTCAGCTTCAGTGTTTTACAAAAAACAGAACAGAATTTGTTCTACTGTGATTGACAGACCATTTATTTTTAAAACTTTTCTAACTTTGAAGATGTTTGCCTTTAATCTTCCAGACATTTTCATCCATTTATTTTTTTTAGACTAGATGACTATTTTTTAAAAACTCTGCATTACAGAGAAACAGCAACAGCATTTTCCAGAAGCATGGTAAACATAAACATTTTTTTATGTGTGGAAGCAGCAAACTAAGGCACAATAGGCCATATGTTTTTTGGCTGTGACTGAAGTGAAAAAGCATCCTTCAGCAACTGAGTAAGAGTGAAGCACAGGAAAGACTTCTGAGCTCTGTAACAGTATCCGACATTTGGTTAGTGATAATTTTACACGCATCTTTACTTTTAGACTTTGCTTAACTCAAGAATAGTTGTGATTTCATCCATTACTGGCCACATTTTTTTTGAGTGCAGATGTATGTTACTTGATGGAATAAACTCTTGTGGGCTTCAATGGGTCTTAATGCAGCACAGAATTTTGCAGAAGTTTTGTTAAGACCTTGTTTAACAGACTACTGAGGTACTGCACGAGCTCAGCTTCCATGAAAGTGTCAGAACAGGTATTCAGTGTCTCCAGAGTTGTGAGAGAGCAGAATATGCTGCTATACTCTTACAACGTTAGTTATGGAGTTGTTGCTGTGGCCTCTAAAATCGAGCATACCTGTGAAGGATGGTAGTCCAAAGAAAGACTCTTAAATAATATCAAGCACTGAGGATGTTGATTCTTTGTTGTTATGTCCAAGTATTAAAAAAAAAAAAAAAAAATAGAACAGATGCAGTGAACAGGGCCAAGAAAAAACTACTCTTAAGCAGAAATAGTCAGCTGCATAAATACATGAGGGCACTAAGCGTCGGTTCTTTACAGACGAAAAGAATGCATCACAAGCTGATTGTGAGTCATCCAAGTCATTCTGTTCTGAGCAAAGAACAAATGGCTGAAATAACCTGTAAAATACATAACAATAACCTTTCTGTTCAAGAGCTCTGATAAGCTGCAATAATGCGTTCAGTTTCTGTTACATAACTCCAAGAAAGACATAGGTCTTTTGAGAGGTTCTGAAGGACATCAGTGAGAGTGATGAAAGACTTAGGAGACTTGACCTCCAAAAGTGGATGGAAAGACATGGGGTCATGTAGCCTGAAGATAGGGGTATGTTTTTCACATATGGAGTCATGTGGCTTATAACAAGTACAAACAAGAAAGAAACAATGGTGTCTGTGTGTCCATGGTACACAGAAGTAATAAGCTTAAAATCTGAAATGAGTTATTTGACAATATGACAGACTTCCTGATAAAAATAAATAAATAAAACTGAAGAATGGAATAAGTTTTCTGAAATCTGTGTTACCAAGTGGATTGTTTTAGACCAGTTTCATAAAATATTTAGTTTAAGTAGCTGATCTGTCTCAGACTAAATGGATGGATGAGGTACCTTCCAAAGGTCATTTCAAGCCTATTTTTCTACAGTTCTCTAAGAGCTATAATGAAACTTCTGCTTAATTTAAATTTATTCACTTAAAGATGTATTATTCTCAGTTGAATGGCATTATTCTAAGCTTTAAGTGAACCAATCGTGGTTTGCAATGGTTTGCAATCGCCAGCCAAAGATGGCAATCTGTTCATGCACAGGCTTTGAAATAAACACAATCGGTTTATATTTTTGTGACTTAATACATGTTGATTATATGTGACTGCTTGTGGTTAATAAAACACAAAAGCTGTTAAAAGCTGTTATTTGGTTTTATTTTACACAGTCTTGCATGGTTGTTCACTACCACACTTTCATGCTGCTTAATTATCTCTTTATATATTGACAGCATCATTTGGTTTTGTGATTTGTGCGTTTTAAAGTTATTGTCTCACTTTTTGTCTTTTGCATAAAACATAAAAATCTAAGTGGTTTCAAAAATAAATTTCAGAGGTTTTTTGATGATTTAATTAGTGGCAAAAGGTAATGAGCATTGTAAACACTGTTTGCTTGTGTATGATATTTTCATGTGCATTCAACTGAATTGGCTAAAACTAGGTGCTCATCCAAGCATCTAATTATTTGGAAGAGCTGGAGCTGGATCCTGCATTTGCACCAAGTATAGACAGGAGTTCCTTGTGTGTTTTCTGCATCTTTCAGGAAGCAGCCAAGCATGAAGGAACATAATAGCACACCAAATTTGGCACTTGCAACTCCTGCTAATACAATCTTTTCTCTATTTTATTTTTGCATATGGTTATTATTTTTGTTACAATTTATAGTCTTAGAGAAGATGTCCAGCATTGTCTAAGAAAATGACATTTTTCCAAGAGGACACATGAGGAATAGTCCTGTAAATCATATTTGTCTCAACCTTGGTGAATATGAATATTTGTTTTGTGATTTTATTCCCAGGTAAACATTACCATTGATCATTCACCACGTATCTGAATATGGCTTCTCAAATGTGAAGCTGTCTCTGGAGTATTTACAGCAGTGATGACTGCAGGAGTTGAAACTTCTCTGGGGCTTAGACAGCTGGATTCTGCTAAACAAGGCTGATTTCTTTTTTTAAAGTATGGACTGCTGAAGAGGTCAGCAACATTACCAGAAAAGGTAACTGCCAAGAAATCTGTGGTGACAGCCAAGCCACCCAGCTGCTCACTGACTCTTCTCATCTTCAGCATGGTGGGAGACAAGAGAACAGGAATGAGAATGCTCGTGAGTTGAGATAAGGTCACTTACTAGGTGCTGTGGTAGGCAGAATAGACTCAATTCGAGGAAATTAATTTATTGTAAATTGATATTTAATTACTCTTTCAAGTGTTAAGGAACAAAAACCAGAACAACGAAACAGCATTATAACATTTAGGGAAAGCACAGCACTGCTTTTCCCAGGCTTCACTTCTCACATTGTTACTGCCCCAGTTTACAATTGGTGCCTTAAGTGAGGAAAGGAACAGCAGTGGTGGAGCAGTGGTGGTGTTTGCAGTCAGAGAGCAACGATTCCTTGCTCTGCGCTGGTATGGGTCTTCCACAGGCTCTGTTGTATTGGGAATGCAACTCCTGGCTCTCTGACCTTGACATTTGTTGCTGTTTTCCTCTGATTCCCTTCTATATCTGTTTCCTCATTATTTCCATGTTTCCTCCTCTGGAGGAGAGCTCCTCTGGAGCTTTTTGTCATTTCTTAAATACGTTTTCACAGAGGCAACAATGACTTTGCTTTTGGGCTCAGCTTTGGCCTGCAATGTGTCCAAAGCCAACTGTAACTGACTCTTCAGCACAGGACAATCCCTGCCCTTCTTCTGCAGAGGTCACCCGTGCAGCTCCCCAGTACCAAAACTTTGCCACAGAAACTTAAATTCTTACTTACTAGGTTTATTACTGTAGCAATTAGGTGCTTTAACACAAAATAACACCACATTGTCCCAAGATGCTGACAATTTATTCAATCAGTAGAAGACAAGAGAAGTCCAGGGAAGTAACTAAGGTCATCCTGATGAGACATAGTTTTAGTACAGCAGCAAATTAAGTGTTGCCAAGGTCAGTAGTCCAATTTCCTAGTGAGTCATCTGTCCATTTTCCTGTTGGTCTGACAGAAGCCAATCTCCATCTGTGAGAAAAAGTCAAGGAGATAAAAAAGGCAGAAGGCTTGAGCTGTGGTGGAAAAGATTTTAAAAATTAAATGGGACAATGAACAGTGTAGGTCATTACTTTCATTGGAGAAATATCCAATAACCATTCCAGAAGATTCAAAAGTTACACAAGAAGTGCATTTGGCTAAACTGTAGTAGAAATCACAGAGTTAATTAAAAAAAAAAAAAGATAAAAAGGGACTGCAGTAGTGATTAAAGATAATTACTTTGTAGAGCTCTGAAAATGCCATTGCTACCTATTAACTCAGCCTTTTTTCCCGTCTACTATTCCCAATACTATTTTCATCAAAATCTTGGGGTCAGCAGAAGAGAATAAGAAGATGAGTGCTTCAGTATTCAGTAATCGGAGTGATTTCCCACACAATGTGCTTGCAAAACAAACTGTCCCACGCTCCTCAGAATACTCAAAATCTTCCATTCTTACACCAAAGTCAGGAATCAGATTGTTCTGGAAATGTTTATCAGGTGGCTCTGGTAAAATGGAAATTTTATTGGTACCACCTCAAGTGATAACATATAGCTTCCACTGATAACAACTAGAGTTGCATGTAAACATCTGAGAACTGATACAGACTCTCTGTCTAAAGTGATATTCCAGAAATTAATGTTTATGAAAAGTCATCAACAATCCTTACACGAGTTATTTAACTCTCATACATGTATCTACACAGAAAACTAGGTAAAGATGGTATGACAAACCAAAATGGAAACTAAAATAGGAAAGGATCAGGAAAAGGGAAAGAAAACAAGAGGTTTTGTAAACAGTAAAAGATACATTTGCTACTTTACTATCTTACCAGACATCTATAAATTATTGTAAAATTATACTATCTCCCTTAGGGTGTGAACTAGGATGATTAAGAACTGCAGGAAGGAGGAGAGAAATGATTATGTCTTAGGTTTATTGCTAACAAAGGGGAAGTGAGGGTGACGGAGCACTGGAACAGGCTGCCCAGGGGGGTTGTGGAGTCTCCTTAACTGGAGATGTTCAAGACCCGACTGGATAAGTTCCTGTGTGACTTGGTTTAGGTGGTCCTGTTGTTGCAGGCGGATTGGACTAGATGATCTTTTGAGGTCCCTTCCAATCCCTAATGATTCTATGACTCTATGATTCTAAGTGTCCCTAAAGTAGACTTAAAATTTTAATTTATAGGATTCTTATAAAAGCCAAAGGTTATCACCTCTTGGTGGGTCTTATTAAAGATCAGAGCACATGAGGTGGGCCTGAAAGTCTGACATAATGTTTTCCCTTTCAATTGTTGCAGTAATAATTATATCCTTTCTAAATACTGCTGAAAATTCTTCACAATTTTCTACGTAAAGGGAAAACATCCTCAGAAAGTAAGAATCAGTAACTGTCACTGGCTGCCATAACTGTAAGAATAGGAAAACTGTGGAAAACCAAGAATTGACATGAGAGAATAGAAAACATGATCATCTGTTGGCTGTTCCAGGTGAAAAGTAAAAATTAAATGTACTTATTGGCTGACCAAAGTGCTGGTGTCCTACGCCCTCGAGTGTCTCTATGATATAAAACTGAGTTACAGTTTATCCAAAATGGAGTGTCTCTGTGAGAACTGCTGTGCGTGCATTTGCCACACAGACTTTGTGCAGGAGCTTGGACTCTCACTGGGTAAGCCTGGCTGACTCCAGACCTTTTTACACAGATAATCTTTTCAGTGAGACTCGGTTATGCTGTTGGTCCACCTCTGGGCCCACACATTTGGGGTGGGCTCAATTTGTCTTCCTACCACTGGGATAGTTGGTTCCCAGTCTGGGGTGATGCGTCTCTTCCTGAAGTTGTGTAAGTTCTTGATACAGATATTATATATCCATGTGAGAAATCGTTCATATGCATATGAACATGAATGTTATGTTGATGATGTCTGCTTCACTAATGAAATGTCAAGTAATCTGTGATGTTACGTACCTACTTAGTTCTTGCTGTACAATTAGTTGTTGCTGTACTGTTGACTGCTGCTGTAATTGATTGGTGCCATACAGTTGATTGATACTGTATTACTGATTGCTGATAACAATTTGCAATTGCTTAATTTGTGTGTACTTTTTTCATTATTACTCATAGCAGTTACTGGGTAGCAGTGATTTTTGTGGTAATTTGTAATAGAATAATTTAAAGGATTGAGCCTCTATGTCCTCATCAATAGTGGAACCTTAAGAACTCATGATCAGGATCTCTGAAGAGCTTGGCTGAAAGGATTGCAGTCAGTGAGATAAAGTTCTGTTGAAGGACAGTTGCTAGTGGTGAGCCCAAGGACCAATGTGTCTTCATTAATGGCCTGAACAATGGGACAGAGTGAACCCTCACTGAGTTTGAATATGATGCAAAACTGGCAGAAGTAGCTGATGCTTTTGGTACCTAAGTTGCAGAGACTCCTTGATAGACAAAAGAAATAGACCAACAAGAATCCAGAAGACAAGTCATTTTGGAGTGAATTCATGAAAGGAGGCTCATCTGTGATCTCTGAAGGAGTCTGAAAGAGCCTGCTTCTCACCATGGGCAGAGAAAGTAGGAACCTGCACAGTTTGGTCTCTTGTGCCTGAAGTTACACTTTGTGAAGGCACACCTTTTAAGCAGCCAGCTGGTAGAGCCCTGACACATAAAATTAATCTGACAGGAAGGATATTTTCCATCATATGACAACTGGTTCTCAAGAAGTGGAATACTGAACTGAAATGACATTAATTTCCTCACCATTGTTGCCGTTTCTCTCCTGAGTAGCGCTACCCAACGCTCGTCCCACCAATGTCCTGACAGCTTGTCAAAAGGCTCCTTGGAAATAGCTCTCACATGAATTACTGCATCAAACAAGCTGTCTTTACATTCCAGTTCAGGCTTGACAAATGTGTCAGTTTCCCCAATCTTTTCACAGTTCATAAAGTCAACATTTCTTGAAGCAACTAATTCTGAGACCAGCAAGGAAACCCCTGGTGATAGCTTCAAGTGTGACTGCTTTAGAAACAGCATAAGATATTTTAAACATCTCAACCAAAGGAAGGCATTCGGAAGGTGACGAGAAGGCTTTATTCAAAATTATCTAACAACCTCTGAGAGTGTGCTGTGCAATAAAGTGCTATTTCTGAAAATTCTTACTGATTGATTGGGGAAAACTCAGTGCTTCCCTTGAGAACACAGTTGGTCCATACTTGTAAGTTCTTAGAGTATGTTTTAAAAAATGATGAGACTGCAATCTTTAAAGCGCTTGGATGAGCAAAAAACTCCATTTGTTTTGCTGGCTGGTTACACAACTTGAGTCCTGCACTCCTCAAATACCGCCAACCTTTGGAAGTTGTGTTTGCAGAGAAGTTTTCCACTTAATAGTTTTTGCTATTTTTATTTCGCTGTTGCAGAGAAGAGCAGAGTATTAAGCTGTTACAACACATATGGCAGTAGAACCAGAAAAGGTAGGTTAGATGTTAATAGCCCTGCTGCTTCCTTTTCACGTATGTGATTTGTGTTATGTTAGTGAAATTGATTTTTGCTGGGTTTGAACAGATACTACAAGTTAAAAGAAGCAAAACTATCTAAATTACTAGGGTCAGAGAGAGTGAAGAGGGAAAATAAGATGCGAACATATAAAACAATTCTGACTGTATGGAGTTCTGATCTGGAATTCAGTTTCATTCACATGGCTGTAGTTAATGGAATGCCAGTAGCTCTGCATGATGTCATGCTGAAATTTTGAGGGATTTATTTTTTTTCCATTTTCTGTGCAGATTTAATATCTTGCATGAAGTGGAAAAATCAGTTCATATTTTTGAAAACTGCACTGTTTTTTCCTGCCTGACGAAAACAGGCTCTGAACAAAGACAAAGCAGATTTGTAGCTTAGCGAAGCAACAAGCGTGGTGCTGCTTCAGAGGGCAAGTGATCTTTCACTGCTGGCCAAGCAGCATGATTCTCTCAATTGTTGGCACAAGTGTGAGCCCAAGATTACTCAAATGTGTGGCCAGAGATCTGTAATCAATACCCACAAAATCAGGAAAGTCCTTGCAAGATTTATGGCACAAACAAGATTAGAAATGTGACTTTCAATCTTTTGTACAATTTCTTCTGCCTCACAGTCTCAGCACTAAGCAGTGTGCTTGGCTCTGCTCTGGCAGTTGCATGTCAGAGAGCCCAAGGTAGCAGCACATCCCTTTTGTTCCTGCTACATGGCTGGAAACATTACCTGAAGTAGTTTGATTTTGCTACCACACCTGACATTTTCTCTGTCAGCAGAGAGAACTACAGAATTTGACAAATTGAACCACTCTTGCTCAAAACACTTTCCTGGAAATCAATTTGACTGTTTCACTTGACAGGTTTGTAAATTCTTCAAACCTGTTCCATCCTTGAGGTGAAAAATACTTTGAATTAGGAGAATGGGTTTTGACTTTCTTTTAGTCCAAGACATTTCTTCTAGCTTGCAATTTGTGAAGCAGTTTTTTTTCACAAAATCTTCAACAATTTAGTGTGCCTTGAGACAATGTCACTTGTCTGGAAACAGCTATAGGGCATGACCATGGCTGGGCTTGACCAAAAGGAACCATAGTGGTCTCCTTTCTATTTTGTGTTACCGAGAAGGAGCATTTAGTAGTCTCCTGCAGCAAGTTTTCTCAGCTTGACATCAGCATCTGTGCACTCAAAAGACCAGTAGCTGGGCATAATGAGGTTCCGCCTCAACACAGGGGGGAACAACTTTACTGTAAGGGTCACAGAGCACTGGAACAGGCTCCCCAGGGAGGTCCTTCTCTGGGGACTTTCAAGGCCCGCCTGGATGTGCTCCTCTGTGATCTGTGTTAGATAGTTTGGTCCTGCTCTGGCTGGGGGGTTGGACTCTATGATCTCTTTGGGTCCCTTCCCGCCCCTAACATCCTATGATCCTATGATAATAGAACAAGTCAACTGCAAGTAGCTGGTGCAGCTACGTAGTTCAAGACTTTGCATTTGGTTGGAGCAGCAAAGGAATAGTTTTATATGTCTAGTCCAGCTGTGCTCCTTGCATACATTTTTTTGCTGACTTTACACCGACAGAGTTTACCTAGACAGGAGGAATTCACAGATTGCTTTATGTTATTGTAGCGTATCCTTACTGTGGAGCCTGCTAACAGCTACTGACCATCAGCTCCATATACTCCAGCTTTGTTTGTGTGAGGTGCTGTGCAACTGAATGCTGTGAGGGTCAGCTGAGGGAGCTTGAGAGTGCTTTGTGACGAGGGCACTGTGATTTAGTTTATTTGCTTTGAGAATGGCAGAGCTATAAACAATGCTAGAAAATACCTGACAAAAAGGATGTGCACTCCAGAATGTTTCACCTCGGTGCAGTGCTCTGTGGTTTGTTTCAGTGAAAATGCAGCAGGTTCCTTTGCCAGAGGACTGTCAGCTGTCACTTTAGGCTGAAGAGTAATGCTTCAGATCAATAGCATGTAAGTAAATGTAATGTGAGATTTACCCAACGCTAGGACATGATGTAAAGTTGAACCAGTGTGAATAGACACAGTGTTTGAGACCATAATCTACATAGGAAGCCGCAGGAGCTGTTTTCAGGTTACATGGGTGTTGCAGCATTTATTTTCTATGTGGTTTTTTTATGTATACATAAAATTTTATATTTTTTCCCATGCAATCCTAGTACTGGACACAAACTACTAGCACTTTGTGCAATATGTAGTGCTTTTTGAGTCTTGGAACAAAACTGCCTACTCTACCAAGCTTTTGGCTTTTTAGCTGGTAGTTTTGGCATGATTTTTTCATGTGCCATCAGTAACTTACCCAAAGAATTTCTGGACTTGATGCTGGAATTAGAAAGTTCTAGTGAGGGCTGCCAGTAAATAGTTTGCATGCATTCACTCCATGTCCCAAGACAGCAGCTCATAGTAACACAGAAACTGCCTTTTCCATGCCAGCTGCTTTCAAGAGTCTAAATAAATTTAATTTGCTAATGTAATTCTCAGGCGTCTGATTTTTCTTTTTCCTTTGCCTTTACTTGATCTCTGTGAAAATCTGTCAGATCTCTTACAACGCAGAATTACTGAGCCTGCACTGAGAAATAGTGCGTTGGGTCTTTCATACTTGGGAACTGGCTGAAAGTTTGATTAAGAAAACAGCTCAAGATTTCTTTTGTGCCTTCAAGTTGCCGTGTTATATCTCAGATGATCAAACTTTTCTCTGCAACTACCTAGGTCTAGGAATTTGATAAATTTGCCCCTCATGAATCACCAGAATCCATAAACTGAAGCTTTTGAAGAAAATTGTCTAAAGAATTTCCTGTGAATGAACTATGCAACAAAGCACCATACGAGGCAAGCAGCTCATAAAATTAATTGTAGAGGTGCTTAAAGGCATACAGTAATTAATGTAGCACGTTACTGGAAATTCTCTTGTCATCAATGCATTCATATTACTGACGTAAAGATTCCTTCTGGATTCAGTAGCACATCACACAAGGGCTGATGCTAAGGACAAACATCGGTGCTTGCAACAGCATTACCTACAGGAAGAGAAGAAGAGTCTTTTTGGAAAAAAATCCCAGTCAGATGGAGAAGACAGTAAAAAAATGTACATTTTCATGACTGCAAAAAAACCCCAACTAAACAAAAGTCATCTCTCTTAAAAGGCAGTTGTGCCTTTGGCTTCTCCCTCCGGTTGAAGTTCTTATAAGAAAGAAAAACCTATCCCCTCAGAATTTTACCTCAGGTTTTCAAAGTGTAATTTACAGATTCTCATGCTGTAAAATTGTGATTTCCCTCAAGGGAAAACATCAGGACTTTATTAAGGAACAGAGGTAAGTTATTACAAGCCCTTCTGGCTAGCCTGGTGGTTTTTCTTTTTACTCTTCTTCTACTCTGCTTGTTTGATGGAAAAGTAATTGGCAAGTGTTCAGAGAGGTATGGAGCCAGTGAACAACATCTAAAGTTAAACTGACAGTTGAAATAGAAAAAACCATTTTTTTTCTATGGCATGTTTACTTTTGAAAAGATCTGTATGGCTGGATTAACTCATACACTAAGCTAAAACCAGTGAGTAGCTGTTTGAGCTAAGTAGTTTTGGTGTACTGTGCTTAAAACCAGATTCCTCTTTTGATGGTTGTACTCCAAGAGCCTGTGCAGCTTCTCCTATGAATGAGAGTAGCTGGAGGCTGTCTGAATGAACACAGCAAACCCACTTCTTCAGTACTCCAGTGTTTTGCTAATAATAAGGCTTTTCTAATGACCTTCATTCAGCATCTATAACACTATAGTGGCCACAGCACTGTAGAGAGGAATGAAATAGAAGATATTGAGTGGCAATTGTCAGTTGAAGAAATGGGCAAAGCTGGAGAAAAGAAGATAATTTAAAATGTATCCCACAGGGGATGCACAAGGGATGCACAATACCTCGGAGTAGCCTTCATGAAAACCCCCATGCTGTGATGATAAAAACACCAATTTCTTCAAGCACCAAGTCATCTATTAATTGTGTTACAGAACAGAAAGCAGAGGGCTGGAATCAAAGCATAAGGAGGTCTCTTTTAATCTACAATTCTTCGGTGTTACTCACTTCAAATTTAACCAACATCAAGCATAGGTGAAACAGGCAGGGTGGGTCATACTGTTCTATCAGGAGGGAAATGTGAAATATATGGTTTGTGTACTGTCTACCTTCCCAGAAACCAGGTGGTATCATAATGCAAGCACTATTTTTTATGGCACCAGGATCAATACTGAAAATGGGAGAAGTAATAAGCAGCTCTAATTCTTCCCATAAAGTCAGAACACCATCTACCAAATAATAAATAGGCTCAACCATAGCTATGTTTTCTGGAATGCTACTTATCCACAAGGACCTATTTAATTATTTCTCTGGTTTTATGGGTCTGTCTACAGTCATTTACTTTTCCTTCACAGTCAGTTACCCAAGGTAATTCTAACTCTAATGAGACTGGAATGTTTTGCTACAGAAGCAGGAGAACAGCTTAGAGGTCCTGCTGAGAGCATTTTCCTTTTGATAACAGTGAAAAACTCTTCTGCTGAGACTCCTGAATCCCTTTGTAAAATAACCTTAGTTCCCTTATTTATTTACTTGGAACACTCACTCACTCACTCACAGTTTACAGCTGGTAGGTCCATTTCAGCTCCAGCTTAGGCCCCTAGTCTTTGCCTTATCCTTGTCTTCAGCCTTGTTCAGTGAGGTCTCTGAGCTGTTGATGAGATTTCCTGGGCTGATACTGGACATGACTCACTACCTAAGCTTTGTCTGCATTGTATGTGGGACTCATTGTAGTGGACATCCCTGCTGTGCTCACCCTGCTCAGATGCTCACTGTGGGCTGTGTTCTGCTAGTGAGGAGACAGTGATACCTATGCAGACTTGTGCTTGGGCCTCCTTGTGGAGCAGCCTGACTCTTGCTGCTCTTCAGCAATAGTTTTGGCAAGGAGTGGGGCTTATTGTTGGGGACATTTGTCATGCCTTTGTTGCTTCAGTTTTGCGAAGCTAAATTCAACAGATTGCATACCCTACAGCATCCTGGAAGAAGTGCCCATACCCCTAGAGCATCTGGGTTCTCGTTGTGTAGTTCAGCCACATCATGAGGGCAGAGGACTAGAAAACCTCCCAGATCTGCCATTTCATTTCAAGATGAAAAGCCTTCTGAATTCCATTCCTTGGCCCACTATTCATGTAATTTATCATTACAGAATTATTTTCTTAACTACCAAATGTCTAAAACAGGATATTTGTGTGTCACGTTAGCACCCACTAATACCTGTGATAGACCTTGTTGTTCCAATGGGATTGTATGATAAGCTTTTGAGTGCTTTCCAAGACTTCATCCATACTAGCAGTTATGTAATCTCCTAGTTTAATTGATCGACTTGATGGTAGTAGCATTACAGAGGAGGCTGAAACAGAGTTTGCTGAATAATTTGCACTGGATGTGAAGGAGAGCCTTAAATTTTTTGAGATAAGTGCAAAGGTGAATGTTTTATGTGTATGCTCTAACTACACTGCGTATGTGCAACAATTTCTGTAGCGTGATGAGGAAAAAAGTTTGCTAAGCACCCTTCAAGAAACCTGCTTGTAGAAGATAAAACCAGACAGACAAACCTAATGGAACGGACAAAGAAAATTTAAGACACATCTTGCATAGCATTTCCTTGTTGAGGGGTGAGAACAAATAAGTAAATTTTGCACATTATTGTTTTCTTTTGATTTAATTTTTGTGTTTCAGCCCTTTTGGTTTAAGTACTTCAACATCACTTCCATCTTATCATCATTCCTTTTTGCTATTGGCTTAAATATCTTCATTTAAGACAATAAACCGGTGAGTTCTAAAGTGAATCGATCCTAGCCAGGCTATATGAGAGAATGATTAATCACAACTAATAATTTTATCTTGAGAGAAGTAGCTCTCCAATTATAACTAATGATTATATCTTGAGAGAAGTAGCTCTCCTCAGACTAGAGACTGCAAATGTTGCTTTGTACTAATGTTGTATGATTGTTGCTTTATTTCTTAATTACCTCTGAAAAACAGGCAGTCCTGTCTTGTTGTCAGGAAGTTCTTTCATCATAAGCATGTAGCACATAGGGGCCCACTTCAAAACAACCACGAAAATACAAAGTTAGCACTTTAAACTTCATTCTTCAACCATTTTATTACAGTCACTGCCTAATACACCGCAAAATATTGCAGCTCCACTTTGTCAATGTAGTAGTAATACATGGGAAGAAAATAAGTCAGTTTCCATCACTGGGCTTATGAGGGCTAGCTAAAACTTTAAATGTTGTTTAAACACAGATTTCTTTATTTTCATATTTTTCAGCACTGCCAATGTTGTCAGGCATTTTCATGTGAATAAATGACATAGACTTGGGGGTTTTCCTTTATTTTATTCTGGCTTTATTTTTGTTTGCTTCAGCAATCAGCCTAAAATTCTCAGTCCAAATACTTGGGGTGATCATGTTAAAAGACAACTATGTTAGATTATTTGGGGTTTTCTGTTGACTCTGAACCCTATAGCATTGACTGAAAGCATCTCAGAAAACTCAGATAACTGCAGTCCAGCCCTTCCTTCGTGGTTGTTGGAAAGGAAAGAATAAACAAAACAGATACACAAGAATTTCAAAGTCTGAGGAGACAGAAAAAATATTTGAACAAGGAGAAGGTTTTGGACTTCCCTTAATCCAGTTAACCAGTTTCAGTTTCCTGACAGTGTTATTTTAGTTGCCTATTGGTGCCCTTCCTAACACATCTTATCCCATCCCTATGGAGATGAAGACAACTAGCCAGAAAGACTAATTTTTTATGGTTGCATTGTCAGTGTTTTTTCATATAGTAACGTCAGGAGTTATTTTCTTTAGTTAAAATAATACTCAGAAGAGGAGAAAATTTTGAAGATTACCGTAATTCATAATATTTTTTTATTAACTGATTAAAATTGCCCAGTTTGGGTGCTTCAGCACAAGAGAAACATCAACAAACTGGACAGAATCCAGTGGGGAGCCACTAAGGTGTTTATATGCCTGGAACGTGTTAGGAAGAGGGGCTGCAAAACTGATTTTATTTAGGCTAAAGGGGGTCTTCTCTTCCTGAAATGAGACTAGAGATGATGAACCCAGACTCTTCCTGATGGTGCATAAAAAAGTCTTCAAAGTGAGTGTAGTTAAGCACAGAACAGGGTGCACAGAGTCTACCCACGGAGGTATTCCTGCTCCCAAAGCCTTGGCACTTACAACCAGCACTCTCAGAAATGGTGTTTCTAAGACTGACGGAAGTGATCCTTCCCCTCCACTTAGCACAAGTAAAACCACACCTGGAGTACCGAGTGTTCCCTGCTCTCTGGTATAAGACAGAGATAGAGGGCCATGAAGATAATTAAGGAACTGGAGCATCCGTGGGAGTCTATGAGAAGTAGAACTACTCAATCTGGAGAAACCATAAAGAGACTTTTATAACTGTTTGTAAATATCTGATGGAAGAGAACTAAAGACAAAGCCAGCTATTTTCAATTACGTCTACCAACAGGACAAAGGTCAGTGTGCACAAAAGGCTTCTTGCAGACAGGTTGTTCCCTTGCAGTCAGGGGACACAGTTCCACAGAAACCAAAAGAGAAAAGGAACATAGATCTGGTGATGGCAAACAGTAGAGGTCTGTAGTGACGCAACAGCCAGACAGTTGAGCCTGATAAGGCTTGTCACTGCTCTTTTTCACAACTTAGTTGTGTTCACCTATGTCTGAAGGAGAGTTTCACAGCTAAATCACAGTTGACATTGACAGTAGTGGCTGATCCTTAGTCAAAGACGTGACAGACAATGAGAGTGACAGAGTGGTCATGGCAGTTAAGGCCTTGTGATGCACGTATGTACCTGCTTAGAGGAGGCAAGTGTACTACTACATGAGGGACAATGGTTGTAAGCTGGAACATAGAAGGTTCCACATCAACCTGAGAAGGAACTTCTTCCCAGTGAGGGTGACAGAGCACTGGAACAGGCTGCCCAGGGTGGTTGTGGAGTCACCTTCACTGGAGATGTTCAAGACCCACCTGGACATGTTCCTGTGTGACTTGGTCTAGGTGATCATGATGTTGCAGGGGGATTGGACTGGATGATCTTTTGAGGTCCCTTCCAGTCCATATGATTCTATGATTCTATGTCTGAAGTTCATTTCCCAGGTGAATTAAGATTCTGTATCTGCTCAGTCAATTATTGGTTTTGTTTTTTTTTTCCTTCAGGTAGGTCTTTGTTGATGTTAAAGCACATTCATGGTCTGTCCTTGTTGATGACAGTTTAATTGGTGGAAGAGCAGAAGATTAAAAACAGTGTGCCATTTCTGAATGATAAACTCTCTTCAGGTCTGGGAAGTGGAATGTGGGGTAGCAGATACGCCTTGTAAACAATATGACTGAAAGGACCAAGGCAATGTAATTCATTTGTTGCTACACTGAAAGCAGGATCAGTAGGAGCTAAAGCATTTCCGACTGGATTGACCACTCAGAAACCTCTAGTGATGAAGAAACCAGAGCTTACACTTGCAGTACTTCATCATCTTTATTAGTATGAAATGTTTTCTTGCTGTCTACCCTAAATGTGCATTAGAATCATAGTGTGGCTTAGTTTGGAAGGAAACTTGGAGGTCATCTAGTTTCAACCCTCCTGTTGTGGGTAGGGGCACCTCTTACTAGACCAAGTTACCAACAGCCCAGCCTAATCCAGTCTTCTGGGGAAGGAGCATCCACCTACCTTCTGGGCAACCTGTCCTGTTGCCTCACCACCGTCATAGTGAGGAATTGTAAGTCCAGTCCAAATCTACCCTTTTTTATCTTGAAAGTATTGCCTCTTGTCCTATTATTCACACCCCCTGTAAGAAGTCCCTCTCCATCTTTCCTGTAGGCACTCTTCAGGTACTGGAAGGCTGCTGTAAGTCTCCCCAGGCAGAACAGCCCCAATTCCCTCAAACTGTCTTCATAGGAGAGGTGTTCTGATTGTCCTTGCGGCCCTCCTCTGGACTCATGCTGATGGTTCCAGATCCTTGTATTGAGGATTCCAGAACTGGATGCAGTACTTGCTGCCACCGAAGCGCATTCTTCCTAGCCACTGTAGAAATGGAAAGCAAAGCACTTCCTTTCTCTTCTCAAAAATATTTTGGGTATTTGAAGACTGCCAGTATGTCCATTCCCTTTTTTTTAAGAAATCCTGTGTCCTTCAGTCTTTTTGAACATGTGATGCATTTCTAGATGTTATTCTCTCTTCTCTGCCCAATCTGTATCTGGTTTTGAAGTGCAGTGCTCAAAATGGAACATTACAATATGCCTGAATTCTTTTCATGACTGAGCAAACCGAAAGACTCTATTTCATATATTTTGGAAGTTACACTTCTATGTACTTGAAAAAGAAGAACTAGGAATTGACAATGAGGTAACAGAAGTGTTCTACAAAATATACTCCTGCTAATGGAATTGCAGAAAATCAATCACTCAGCGGGAATGACTGTTCATGTGCTGGAAGGGCGTGCTTCCCAAAATAGGAATGTTTTCTCGTCCTTGCGTTCTCACACGCATATATGCGCAGATACCACTCCTTTCTGTTGTATTCAAAGTATGAATTCATCACATTCACTTTAGCTACAGTTGTAAGATAGATATCCACAGCAGGTATCCAATTACCAATCAAAGGAGAACATAAGAATTTATTTCAAGGTACCTTCTCAAACACGAGAGCACACAATCTAGAATTGCCATCTTTTCACTACTGATTATAAAATGAGTTTAAATTACTACCTTATGTATAGTCAGTGAAGGAATTTACAAGCGGTTAAATGCATCCCATCGCCTATGTGATTATTTCCAGTACACCAGTAACCAACAATAACACTTGTCCGTAAAGGTCAACGTAGTCAATAAACGTATGTTCCCTAAAGTCAGAATTTATTTGACTTGCAGGCTATTTAGTAGACATCTGTGGCACTGTTACTAGATGCAGTTTATTTTGAATAGCTTATGTAAGCTAGTAATATTGCTGCTATCCCCAGCTCTTTCTCACATCTACAATTCAAAAGACTTTTATGTGTAGAGATTACTAGTTTCCTCCTGACACTGTAATATATTTCATGCCTCCAAAAGACATAGGTCAAATTCTCTTTGCATCCTTATATATCACAACATCATTCAGTCCGAAGACTTCTCCATAAAATGTAAATAAGCAGACCGAGGAAGATGAAAGTGTTCTGCTTTAAATCCTTTCCCCCAGGTGTTAGAAATGTCTGGGTAATTAGTGAAACGTGTCTTTGAGCTTAGATTAGCTATTTCATGCTTCCTTGTTGGACAAGAGTGTATCTTTTGAAAAGATAGACAGCTTTTCTGTTTGTTTTTCTGTCTGTATCATTACAGTTCCAAAAGAAGAGGTTTTTAATTGATTGCTTGCATCTTCTCACCCTTAGCATACCTCTTGCTGATCTGCCAGCTTGCTGCATTTCTCAGTGGTTCTGTCAATACTTTCCTGCCAAGCCTGTTAACGACTGTCTCTGAACAGCACAAAGTCAGAGGAGCTGCTGTTCTCTCTTGTATTAGGTAACAATGTGGACCTTGCGACCTAGTACAAGTTAAAGTCATAGCATCTGAACTATAAATCATGGGCTGTCAACAAAATACTGTCACTTTATACTTACTACCTAATCTTACTCTTGGTGTGATCCCAAGTTTCTAAAGAATCACTCTGTGTGGAGGTTTTTTATTTCCAAATGTAATATCACTTCTATCTTTTTAATTTAATTCTCTCAGTAACTACTCTGTTTCATCATTTAACTCAGAAATTGGATGCCTTAGGGCTTGACTTTATCAAGCACTAATAAAATGAAAAGAAACAGACCTTTAAAAATAATTGTCAGGATAGAATCTGTCAGCAAGCATTAGGCTCAGCTGTTGCACTGGCTTGAAAAGGTTATTTTACTTTGGAATACATTAAACATTTATTAGCTTCACCTCAGGTAAACATGCAGCTGTTTACAAATTTGCAAATTTGTCCAGACACAGTTGTAATTGAATTTAGAAAGGAGCACCGCGTTCATAAAGGTACTCCTTCCTTATCTATTAGTTGAAAAATAAATAATCAGAGTGTTCCATTAGTAATTGGCCAGGAATAGGGAGGTAAGGTATTTGGGGAGCAGGACACATTTCCTTAATCTGCTTAATAAAATGTGTTGTTCTCATTTGAGTTGTTTTGTCTTCCTTCTGCCTCAAGCTTTTTCTCTCCACCAGCAGTGCAGATTGCCCTAGAGGAACGCTATATGAAAAGAAAATGAATTCCACCTTTCTTCATACTTACCAGTAATAGGAAGTGAGCTAAACCCACAAGAAATGACTCTTCTGTGATGGAAAGAAATCTGGGAAAATGAAGGTCTCAACAAATTCTGTTTTTAAAAATCTTGCTGAGGCCAGGTAAGGTTCAGAGAGTTTTATTTGGTATCTAAGTTTTTACTGGGATGTGGACAGGTTGCTGGATCAACCAGTACAACACTGTTATTGGGAAAGCTTATTCACAGAACTTGTCAGTTAATTAGCTGTCAACATTTTGAATGTCAGAGCTCCTCAGGTGCCTATGAATCATACAATTATTTTGACTGGAAAAGACCTATTTAAGCTCAAGTCTGACCATTAATCTGAGTTTACCAAGCCCATCGCTAAAGCTTATGCCTAAGCTCCATACCCACATGGCCTTTAAACATCTCCTTGTCTGGAGATGTCATTTTAGCCACCTCAAATTCTGATGAACCTTTCAATGAAGAGGTTTTTCCTTATGTCTAACCTAAACTTCCCTTGGCGAAACATGAGGCCATTTCCTCTTTTCCTGTAACTTGTTACTCGGGAGAAGAGAACAAGACTCTTAGTCATGCACCGACGCAGTCCAATCTGAGGAAACCTGCAGCTAGCTCATGACCAGAGTCCCCAGATTTAACCAATGCACAGAGACGTCGTTTGTGCTATGACAAACGTGCAAACAAGAAAATGAGAAAGAACGGAGTGTTCAAGTCTGAGTTCCAGCCTGAGTTCCTGCCTGGCTTCCCAGGACATTTTCAGTCTTCTGCATAATGTAAATGAATCATAGAATCATAGAATCACTACGGATTGGAAGGGACCAATCAAGATCATCTAGTCCAATCCGCCTGCAACAGCAGGATCACCTAAACCAAGTCACACAGGAACTTATCTAGTTGGGTCTTGAACATCTCCAGTGAAGGAGACTCCACAACCACCCTGGGCATCCCGTTCCAGTGTTCCATCACCCTCACCGTGAAGAAGTTCCTTCTCAGGTTGATGTGGAACCTCCTATGTTCCAGTTTAGGATTTGGGATAGCATCTGTATTTAAAGTTGTTTCTGGACCTTGAAACTTGATTCTCCGTGCTAATTTCCAGTGCTTGACTTACTTTTATCTGCTCTATCACTTCCCTCTGTAACATTATTTACTTAGTGTTTCCTCAGCACTTTTATTTCTAGCTGTCTTTAATAATAGATATCTTTCAGAACTATGTTCTATGAATCTTGTCTGTCTGCTGCTTGTAAAATATAAGGTTTTTACATCCTGTGTCAGTAATTCATATTCTTCAGTTTTCTTCCTCGGAACAGAACACAAAATTTCGGAGCTTTTTATTTCTCACACCAAATTTTCCAAGTAGATTAGGTTTTATTCCATCAATGATTGTGTTCCTAGTATCTATCTCCTGTAAATCTTGCTGTTTTTCTTCTTCCACAGTCTTATCTTCCCTGTGTCTTTAGTTGTCTCATTTTCCATTTCCTTTGTATGGCAATCGGGCATGGAGACCACACTAGTTTTTTCATGACTTTTGTCAAAATTTTAAAATGAAAGTTTGCCTAGTGCGTGTATATTCCCAGATCAGTTGAGAGAATAAATCCTTAAGTAAATTCACCTAGTAAATTCTCTAGAAAAACATTCTTGGCCTACACTTGTGTAAGCCCCTTCTGCAGACCTGTGTGCTCCTCCATGCGCCATTCCCGTGGGACACAGGCAGTAACACACCGCAGTGCAAAGGACACTCAGGACACCTGTAGTTAACCTCTTCAGCTATGACACGTATTCTCAGTCATGGCTACAACAAGTGCTTTGAGAAAAATTGTCGTGATAGATTGAAAAATTACTTCTAAATATGAAGTTTCTTCACACAGGTATGCTTCTGCCAAGTGATCTTCTCCCATATACAGATCTTCAACTTTACATCTTTTTGATCTTATTGAGTACTCTTTGTTCTAATTTGTACCTCATTGAGTGATATTTTTACCTCTTTTTTAGTTTAGATTTTCCATATATTAGTATAACTGTAATTTAGGATTCACAAGCTGACCACCAGATGTGGTGAAATCCAAGAGATTTCATCTGTGTCCTCAACTTTCAAGGCGTAGTCCCTGTTCCTACAAAACTTCTAAGATTTGAGCTGGAGCAAGTCACCAATACTGTCAGCTGCTGTCAAACAAATCACCAAACAGAAATAGAAGCATTTTTTTTCCCCAAGGAACAAAGCCTGGGCTCTTGTTCTTACTCACTGTCATTTCATTTAAGTACTTCAATGTGCTTTAATATACTTGATACTTTAATATACTTTGATGCTTTCTTATTCAGACGTTCATCATGTCTATGAACTAAAACTCAGCATGTAAAGAATGACAAAGCATCCTTCTGCCCTTTGACTTTTAATCTGTAGTGAAGTTGTTGACGCAAACATCCCACGAGTACAAATAAACAACTTCATAGAAAATACTAGTGCCACAGCATCATAAGTGTGTTTGCCTCTAAAGCAATTAAAAATAGTGGCATCGTTTTAATCAGAGGACACTTTAGCCACTGTAGAGAAGAACTGTTACCAAGATATCGTTCTGTTAATACTTGTTAATACATAGGTATTCATTGAAACCATATTAACACCTCTCATTGCTCAGCAGCTGTGAGTTGAAGCTGAAACCACTTTATTCATGCCAGTTGTATCTTCAGTAAGGCATTTGACACAGTCTCACACAGCATCCTCACAGCCAAACTGAGGCAGTGTGGTCTAGATGATTGGGTAGCGAGGTGGATGGTGAACAGGCTGCAGGACGGAACCCAGAGAGTAGTGGTCAGTGGAACAGAGTCTAGTTGGAGGCCTGTATCCAGTGGAGTGCCCCAGGGGTCAGTGCTGGGACCAGTCCTGTTCAATCTATTCATTGATGACTTGGATGAGAATTAGGATGCACTGTCAGCAAATTTGCTGATGACAAAAAGCTGGGTGGTGTTGCCGACACCCCTGCAGACTGTGCTGCCATTCAGCGAGATCTGGACAGGCTGGAGAGCTGGGCAGGGAGAAATGTAATGAGGTATAGTAAGTGTAGAATCTTGCATCTGGGCAAGAACAACCCCAGGTGCCCATACAGGTTGGGGACTGACCTGTTGGAGAGCAGTGTAGGAGAAAGGGACCTGGGGACCCTGGTGGCCAGCAGAATGACCATGAGCCAGCAGTGTGCTCTTGTGGCCAAGAGGGCCAACAGCATCCTGGGGTGGATCAGAATGGGGGTGGTTAGCAGATCAAGAGCGGTTCTTCTCCCCATCTACTCTGCCCTGGTGAGACCACATCAGGAGTATTGTGTCCAGTTCTGGGCTCCTCAGTTCAAGAGGGATGTGGAGCTGCTGGAGGGAGTCCAGCGTAGAGCAATCGGGGTGATGAAGGAGGCGGAGAACCTGCCTTATGAGGAGAGGCTGAGGGAGCTGGGTCTCTTTAGGTTGGAGGAGACTGAGGGGTGGGTGACCGCATTAATGTCTACAAATATGTGAAGGGTGGGTGTTAGGAGGATGGAGCCAGACTCTTCTCAATGTCATCCAGTGACAGGACGAGGGGCAATGTGTGTAATCTAAAACATAGGAGGTTCCTTATAAATATGAGAAGAAACTTCTTCACAGTGAGGGTGATGGAGCACTCGAACCGGCTGCCCATGGGGACTGTAGAGTCTCCTTCACTGGACATGTTCAAGACCCACCTGGATGTGTTCCTGTGTGACTTTGTGTAGGTGATCCTGCTGTGTCAGGGGGATTGGACTAGATGATCTTTCGAGGTCCCTTCCGATCCATAATGATTCTATGATTTTGTAGAGCTTCAACCATGTGCATGTACAGTGTTGTCTGTCTTTGTGTTACCCAGGCTGACCCCACTCTCCCAAGTCAACAAAAAAACCAACAAACCACTGTGTGTGATTTTTCTCTGAAAGCAAAGAATAGCTGAAATGCAGGTAATGCCAGGTCTGCACTGCTGAGCTGTACCCCTTTGACACGCCTCAGACAAACTGAGTTGTAATTGTATTTCTGTAGCTCAGGGCAGATACCTTTTCAGAAGACAGGAGGCACCTCTTGGCAGTGTGAGACTTGAAATATGCATGAGCATTCTTCTGAGATATTTCACTCTTCTGGAGTTAATGCAGTAAGTAGTTTAGTAGCTACACCAGATTAAAAGAGTAAGAAAAGACACTACCTTGGTGTAGTGTCGCCCAGGAGTAAGCCTTTTACACAGTGTGCAAGAAGGCACCGAAGGGGACAGTAACACTTCAACCAACATTTTTTTCCAGGTCCAAAATGTTAAAGAACATCCTTTATTTGCAAAATATCACCCCAAGCATTTAAAAGTCTCAATTCTTCACCCTTTCTTATCTTATTGTTGCCACAGCTGTGGCACTCTAATGCACTGAAATTCATACTGTGAATTTCCAGACCTCTGATCATGAAAAAAATACAACTTGGTCTTAACTCTCTGCTGCACCAGCTTTGAATGCCATGTAGATGAGGCACAAAAGGCGACACCTAACACACATTACCCAGTGGGTAACTGAAAGAGAAATGATTTGTAGTATGTGTCACCATCTGTGCAGAACTGTGTTGACTGGTGCTGTCATGGCAATAGCATGACACACGCTTCGCATTTCTTAGCTGAGAAGCAGGTTTGTGATGTGGCTGTCATGTGCAAAGAAGTACTGTATCTGCTGCCTTCCTCTTTAGCAGAAAACCTTGCAGTGACAGTGCAAATGATTCCACAGGGGGACTGGCATAAAAGTAGCACCATGAACTCTCTCTGGTTTTGGAAAACAGTGATTTTTTTAAAAAATAATTTTTGGCTTGCAAAGTCCATATTTAATCTTCCAGTAAAATCATAGAATCATAGACTCATTCTATGTAAATGTGCATCATAGTGTGAGACTCATTTAAAAGCATGCTCTGTATAAAACTAGGTTAGAGAGAGTGTACCAAGATTGTGCTGTGTTTGGAAGTAAGAACAAAGTACCTTGAGCTACCGCTACACGATACTTGCATACAGAAATGCAGGGCACTTGGAAAAGGTAACTCTGCATTTTCTTAAGAGCTAGCAAGTGCTGTGTGTTACTCGGAGGGTCTGATGGCAGAATAAAGCCATTTTATTCAATAGACAGTCAATAGATTTGTTTTATGCTTTGTAACTCTATAAATGCTGCCGTGAACTGAAGGGCAAATTAAGACTTTAGCTTTGCCTGGCTTACGCTTCTGGAAGTAAGTGTTTTAGCCTTTGTCCATAATGCCTGCACAAAAGGAGGTAGGAGAAGGTAGTTAGGGTCCAATGTTACTATGAAATTACGTCATTTACCCTTCTTCCAGTATCCAGATGTTGTTCAGTAGAATTCCATGCTGAATACATTACACTGAAAGACTCCAGAGTCATGATTTCACATCAACCTGAGAAGGAACTTCTTCACGGTGAGGGTGACAGAGCACTGGAACAGGCTGCCCAGGGGGGTTGTGGAGTCCCCTTCTCTGGAGATGTTCAAGACCCGCCTGGATGGGTTCCTGTGTGACTTGGTTTAGGTGATCCTGCTGTTGCAGGCGGATTGGACTAGATGATCTTGATTGGTCCCTTCATAGAACCAGTAATGATTCTATGATTCTATGATTCTATGATTCTATGATTCTATGATTCTATGATTCTATGATTTTGTATAGATTGCTGTAGCCATAAAGCTATTAGTGATGGAGACCTGCACATTTCCAAAGCAGATGCTAGCATAAAAGTAGGTGGCTTAATATTTCCTTGACAACTAGTGAAAACCTTGATTTAAAAGATGTTATTTGTTGATAACACAGATCTGTGCATGTAATTTTTGTGGATGACCATTTTCTAACAGTCTGGAAAATAGTGTGAAGCCAACTTAATTGACAATTTAATAGGACATGTCTCACTTCAATTTAGTTACATGAAAATGGCACGTTTAGCCTAAGGTGATTGTCTAGACAGCCCTTCAGTCAGTGGGCACGTTTTCAGAGTTTGGGTCATTATAGCTAGAAATAGAGTTCTAATGCAGAATGGGATTAATTTCTCTCTGGGTGTGCCCATTTCTCTCCACAGGTTACAGAACAATGACAAGCCCAAACTAGGCTTCTAGTTAAGTGAAATAAATCCTACCACCAAATGAGTGAAACGCTCAGTTGGTTAAAGTAGAGGATGAAGTTTGTCTTAATTAACTGTCCTTCCAAAATTTCTTTGAATATATATTGTCCTGAGATATTTGCACACCACAACCCCTTATTTAAATTATTTCATGACTATGTGTTTGCTAGACCACTGAAATTGAAATTCTGTCCTCTGTTAAACAGAAAGTAACCACTACTGTAAACTGAGGTGATGAGGGAGAAGAGATGGAGAACTTCAGCACTAGGACACTCTGAGGAGCATGCTCCCAGTACTGCAGTCGGGTGATGAAATCCAGTCCCATTAACTTCAAAGCAGGTAATGGTTTAGCCATGGAGTCCGTTCTGTTAGTCCCACTTTCTACCACAGAAAAGAAGAGCCCGTCAAATACACCCTAAATTGTGTCAAATGGTGTTGCTCAGTCCTTTCCCAGTCAGAAGCAGAAGATGAAAGTCCTCCAAAACAGAGGAGAACTGAGAAGAAATCTTGGCTAATGACATGCCTCTTTGTTTCAGGTCTGTCGATCCTTTCTCTCCGTTGCATGCAGAAGGAGATAAAGAAGAAAGCCTGAAGAATCCCATTTTCTCCCCCTGATTTCCAAGCCTGCTCTGTACCAGTCTGCGTAACACAGTTTACCCCTGGGCCTGAAATGATCTCTGTTGGTTGGAAACAGGCCTTGAGAGATTGCATTAGCATTATAGCCTTTTCCATATCTCTCCACATAAAGCAGGTAGCCTGTAGAAATACTGAGAGATGGCTACATGGTCACACATTTGCACGATACCGAGAAAATACATGAAGCAGAATGAGAATGTGGTCTTTTATGTCCATCCACATCACTTGCCATTTCCCTTGAGCTGTGAGGCTTGAAACGCGTTTATAATGCACATTTACATTTGGTTCTTTTTTCACGCTCGTGGTGTACCAGCAGAACTTCAGGAGTTACTACCTCGTTCAGACATTGGGGATATAGATGTTATTTTTTGTTATATTACAAACCTTACATGTAGCTATGTCTTCTCTTCTAACTAACAGTAAACTGACCCCATCAGGTGGAGGAAAGTATAAACCAAAAAAAGACAGGAATAAGGCTTTTACCCCCTGTTAGCACCTCAAATCCAAAGGAAGAGCAAGTACTCAGAGGTCTCTGGGTTCTTGCTCTAATTCTCATTCTCCCACCGTGAAACACTGCAGGTAATATTGAAGTTGTCCTCCAAATCTATATTTTATGATGAAAATTAAATAACCTAGCATTTAAAACTCTTGCTTTAAAAATTTACTAAACCTAGGTTTGGCATCCAGGGTTGATTGCACTGCAGGTCATGAATCTGAGCCACTTGCAGGCACCAATTCATCGTCTACACGATCAGTGCTGCAGGACTGCTCTGATTCTGCCTGAAGTTTCTTTTGGGATTTTGCCTTTGTGTTTTGGATGTATGTGGGTGTGGTGTTGAGTTCTTGGGGTTTTTTGTTTGCTTTTCCTCAGTAGACCATATTGTATAGACTCTATAAGTATCACAGTCTCTCCTTGTAATTAAATCTGTTAGGTTTTCCTTTGTAGAAAAAACCCCGTTATCTACATTTAATTTTTATCCATTTTTGTACAATAAAGTAACGTTGGTTGATCTCGTTTGACTGGTAGGAGAGGAGGTTTAAAAATAACATCTAGTGGAAAGACCACCCCTTCGCTCCCCTTTGTGATCATTTAAGTAGAATTTCTTGATCCTCATCGCAGCGCTGCCTCACGGGGATGTAGATGTTTGCACATAGTAATGAGTTGCAAGCAGTACTGAAGATAAACCTTGTGACACAAAAGAGAACACGCTGTAAATGAAGAAGAAAAAACTCTACTAGAAATTCAGATTAATACAATGGTTTTGCTGCTTTTTTGAAATAAATATATTTGAGTAGTCTTAGGCCAAATAATTAAAATTGTAAGAGAGAAAATGTAGAGCAGTGTTGCTGGAAGTGATCCAGACCCTGGCCTGCAGCTTTCTTCTTTTGACCTACTGTTTTTTATACAACTATACAGTAATTTCTTTTCTAATCCAGCTTCTATAGTAAGATGTAGAACATAACGTGTTAACAGACATAGAGTGAGTCCAGCTTAGGGCAACAACGATGATGAAAGAAGTGGAGCACCTCCCTTATGAGGAAAGGTTGAGGGAACTGGATCTCTTTAGCTTGGAGAAGAGGAGACTGAGGGGTGACCTCATTAATGTCTATAAATATTTGAAGGGTGGGTGTCAGGAGGATGCAGCCAGGCTCTTCTCAGTGTCAGCTAGTGATAGCATGAGGGGCAATGGTTGTAAGCTGGAACATAGGAGGTTCCACATCAATATGAGAAGGAACTTCTTCATGGTGAGGGTGACTGAGCACTGGAACAGGCTGCCCAGGGAGGTTGTGGAGTCTCCTTCACTGGAGATGTTTAAGACCCGCTCAGATGTCTTCCTGTGTGACTTGGTCTAGGTGATCCTGCTGTGTCGGGGGGATTAGACTAGATGATTTTTTGATGTTCCTTCCAATCCCTAATGATTCTATGATAAAACTAGACTGAAGTCAGTGAAACAGTGAAATCTGAAAACCTCCAATGTAAGGATAATAGGGAGAGTTCAGGCTGGCTTCTTGTCATGGACTTCAATGGACACTGGAGCTGATCTAACCCAACCAAAGAGGAGAGATGTTTTCTTCAGTGAAACATTAAGTGTACTCCTACTGAAGAGAAATGCGCTGCGCAATGAATAAACTGTGTCCTGCTGCATGTTGGAACTTGGTGGCAATGCACTTACTCTTTGATTTCAGTAAGTACAGTTGTACTGAAGGTATTTTGAGGGCTGTTTTCCTGGGTTGCAGAGCAGCATTTGATCCCTTATAGTCATGATCTTTTGAGGTCCCTTTCAATCCCTAAAGTTCTGTGATTCTGTATGTCAGCCTGTCAGCAAATGAGTCTGGCTAGTAATTGTCCTAACAAGCTGATCAGTGGATAGCATAGTGGAAAGGTGTTTTCTCTGCCTGGGCTCATATTCCATCGGGGGGAAAACAAAGAAAAAGACAGGTACTGGTTGTATTATTGAAATGACAGCCATGGAGTGGAATTGTGATTTTGTTCTTTTCTTTTAGTTACTAGAATGGAGACATATATATATGTATATGTATGTACACACACACACACACACATACATATACTGACAAGAGTCAGAAAGAACTTAAAGAAACATGAGTGTATTTCAAATCCAATACATTAAATGTAAGAAAAAAGCAGAAGTAGACAAACACATGCCAACACACACACACTGCTGAAGGCTGTCTTTCATAGGGTTATGTGGCTGCACTGCAGCATCTGATCTCTGTATATCTTCTTCCCCCAGCAAATCTACCCATTCTCTCAGAAAATCACACACAGAGAAATCTACAGAAAGATTATCAGCTTGATATTTAATTGTGTTTACACAAATCCATGTGGTTTCTGTGTTAAACCCTTCCAACTGATAATACAAAAAAAATATTAAAAATAAGGAAGGGTGCAGAGGAGGCGGGGAGTGGTCTGTGAATGTGCTGCTGGCGCTGCGTGGCTGTACCGACTCACAGACGTTGAACCCTCCATCACTGCATTAAGGCTCAACACATCACTGCTTTCCTAAACCTTCTATGGAAAAGAGACAATATTTGGAAAACACCACTTTTTAGCTACTGAGCTAGATGGCTTTACTGAAGTGATTCTGCCAAATGAAAGCCATCCCTTGTCCTCAGTATCCTGATTTACTTGTCAAAGTGAGTTCAGTAAAATAATTCCATCCATCAGTTGTAGATTGCCGTTGAGTGCGATGTCTACCAGCTGGCCCGAAACACTGTAGCTTGGATTTGATGGCTATCAAAGAAACAACAAAACAAAGAACCTAACAGAGTTAGAAAGGGAAATAGTATTACTGAAGTAGAAGGAACTGCACTTCTGTAGAGCAAGGTGTAACTTTATCATGATTGTATTTGCAGATGGTATCTGTTATTGTACAAAGATAGAATCACAGAATCATAGAATCATTACGGATTGAAAGGGACCTCAGAAGATCATCCAGTCCAATCCCCCTGCCACAGCAGGATCACTCAGACCAAGTCATACTGTCAGTCTGGGTTAGAAGGGACCACAGGACCACCATGGGCAGGGACACCCCACTCTAGATCAGGCTGGCCAGAGCCCCATCCAGCCTGGCCTTAAACACCTCCAACGATGGGGCCTCCACTACCTCCCTGGGCAACCCATTCCAGGCTCTCACCACTCTCACGGTGAAGAACTTCCTCCTCATTTCCACTCTAAATCTATCTGTCTCCAGCTTTGCTCCATTCCCCCTAGTCCTGTCGCTACCTGACATCCTAAAAAGCCCCTCCCCAGCCTCTTTGTAGGCCCCCTTCAGGTACTGGAAGGCCACAATAATGTCACCTGGTAGGCTCCTCTTCTCCAGACTAAACAGCCCCAACTCTCTCAGTCTGGCCTCATAGGAGAGG
>VXBP01001294.1:118632-149893 GCA_013400115.1 Rhinopomastus cyanomelas
TCAGAGACACCTAGCCAACCCTATGTATTAACTGCTGGAGACAGTCCAGCACAGAGCCATGAAGATGATGAAGGGAAAAAGAAGACCTCCCTAGTGAGGAAAGGCTGAAGGAGCTGGGTCTCTTTAGCATGGAGAGAAGGAGACTGAGGGGTGACCTCCTTAATGTTTATAAATATGTGAGGGGTGGGTGTCAGGAGGATGGAGCCAGGCTCTGCTGAGTGTCATTTAATGATAGGACAAGGGGCAATGGGTGTAAACTGGAACACAGGAGGTTCCACGTTAATATGAGAAGGAACTTTTTGACAGTGAGGGTGACAGAGCGCTGGAACAGGCTGCCCAAGGGAATTGTGGAATCTCCTTCTCTGGAGACATTTAAAGCCCACCTAGGTTCCTGTGTGACTTGATCTTGGTTATCCTGCTCTGGCAGGGGGATTGGACTAGATGGTCTTTTCGAGGTCCCTTCCCATCTCTAATGTTCTCTGAAGTAGGGTTTTTGTATTTCTCTAACACTTGCATCTTTTTTATTCTACTAACTCACTACTTTTAAGCAGAACAAATACATTTGTCTCAGTCAATCATTTTTTTTCTGGGAATAAGGTAATTTGATGAAGTGAAGCTTTTGTAAAAAGTGTTTTTTTAATGTTTGGCTCAAATAATGTATCTTAATCTCGCATATTGTTACTGCTTATGACATTCATGCTGTTGCAGGCGGATTGGACTAGATGATCTTTCGAGGTCCCTTCCGATCCGTAATGATTCTATGATTCTATGATTCTATGATTCATACTAAAGCTCTTGGAAGTACTTTTTTTGATTTGTGAGGCTGAAGTGCCCACCTCAGCAGGATTTAGCACTTCATTTAGGAATCTAGTGTTCACACCACTGGCTTCTCTAAAACCACTGNTGTTTGGCTCAAATAATGTATCTTAATCTCGCATATTGTTACTGCTTATGACATTCATACTAAAGCTCTTGGAAGTACTTTTTTTGATTTGTGAGGCTGAAGTGCCCACCTCAGCAGGATTTAGCACTTCATTTAGGAATCTAGTGTTCACACCACTGGCTTCTCTAAAACCACTGCCAGCTGGGTGAGAAAGACCCCGAGACACAAAACCCAATTGCAAAATGACCTGTTCAAAAGAGTAAAAATTGTAAGAAATACACTGTCAAAAATTATAAATAAATTACTTCTAGGGAAAAATGTGATAAATATGCAACTTGTCAGGGCCAGTCCCTGTCTCCAGGCAGGTGCCTGGTGCACAAGCCTGCGGCTGCTACTTGCCTGTTTGGTTTGCCCTACTTCTGGTTGGGGGCAGGCAGAGCAAAACCCCACAGGCAGAGTCCATCCTGCTGCCAAGAGGAACTTGTCTGCCAGGTATTGCCCTGCCCACCCTGGTGGCAACAAGTGAGAACCAACATGTTTGGTACAAAGAAGGGCAACTCGATTGGTTTAAGGGGCTGGAAGATAAACCCTATGAGGAGAGGCTGAGGGAGCTGGGTTTGTTTAGTCTGGAGAAGAGGAGGCTCAGGGGTGATCTTATTGCTGTTTATAACTATCTGAGGGGTGGTTGTAGTCAGACAGGGGTTGGTCTTTTCTTCCTGGCCACTGGAGACAAGACAAGAGGTCATAGTCTTAAGCTCCATCAGGGGAGGTTTAGACTTGACATTAGGAAAAAATATTCACCATCCCTAGAGGTGTTCAAGGTCAGGCTGGATGAGGTGCTGAGTGGCATGATCTAGATGTTAGATGTTAGGATTACTGGGTTTCTTTGGATTTAGGTTGGACTGGATGATCTGTAAGGTCTTTTCCAACCTTATCATTTCTGTGATACTGTGATACCATGTAATACCACTAACCACTATAAACTCTTGTAGTTTTGTGTTGGTTTTTGTTTTTAACAACACAAAAAGCTTAGGAATCACTATGATGCACCAGTGAAGGATGTGAAGGACCTCGATGTGCCATGGAGCATGGCGTTTGGCAAACCACAGGCCCTTCGGTTTGCAAAAAGCAGGAGGATGCAGGAAGGGAGTCAGAAAGCACAAAGAGGTTTCACAGGAATTTTCTGCAGTCCAAGGATAAGCACAGGGAAAATAACATTTTACAGTCTGGGGAAGAGAAGGCTCAAGAGGAGCATTATTACAATCCATAAGCACCATCAAGGTGACAATAAAAATGAATGAAGAGAATTGCACTGTCTCAGAAGATGGCATGACAAGAAGTGATGGTCTGAAAACAGGAAGGAAAGGCTTGAGTTACACATTAAGAAAAAGTCTAACACAGCAATTGGACAGTTTGGGAAATCACTGCGAGTGGCAGCCAGATCACAAACACCATGGGGGGCGTTTGAAAAATACAGTATTTTTAGTGCTTCACATAAAGAAGTGGGGAAAGAAAGTCAGGGGTGAGGGGAGATGACCAGAAAACAAATTCACGTCTTTTGTGACTGAACTTGTGAGTTTATGATTTTTTATAGATATGAGTCTGTATGTTTATAAGAACTAGACATCGGTATTGATTTTGAAAAAGAAATAACCTTCTTTTATTTCCTATTGATTGAAGACAGCTTTGGAGTCTGATTTTTTTTTAAAAAAGCTTGGTTTTGAAAACATCCTTATATTAAGATTTCTAGCTCTAAATTTGTGGAGATAAGTAGTCAATTTCTTTAATAAGACATGGACTATGCTATTAAATAGGAACAAGTGACAGATGTGCTAATAAATGCCTGCATTCTGTTTCTGCTGATGTGAGACATGAAAATACAGATCATAATCATCTAGAGTAAATCTCAGGACTGGAAGTTATGGGAGAAAACTGATTTTTTAATAAAGAAATGTTGATGACATAGAATAAATCTCCTGTTGGTGACTCTGCAAAGGCATACAGTGAAATTGCTTGTATTTCTCAGAAAAAGACAACTGAGAACTTGATGGATTAGGAAAGACAGACTGGAAAACTCTTTTACAGAGCAACTCAGGATTCCCACAACCTGTGGGTGCCTGTAGCTGTTACAATTCCAGTACTGCCAGAACTGCACCTGAGTTTCTCAGCAGCTTCCCATGTAGGAAGTTCCAGGGATACACAGCGTTATTTTATCTTGCTGATAATGCACCTCATTTTGATAGGTGCAGTTTGTTTTCTCCTCTTTCCTTCTACTCTTTCTCCATCAATCCAGCAGGAATCGTGGGGTCAGTTGGCTGGCTCAGTTGGCAGAGTACAGGACTCCAGATCCCAGGGTTGTGGGTTAGAGCCCCGTGTGGGACAGCATATCAGTCTGGGTACGCCAGATGCTGTGGGCTTACCCTGCTCGAGCAGGGGCTGGCTGGACTTAGATGGTCTTTCTAGGTCTCTTCCAACCTGTAAGATTCTGTGATCTGTGAGTCTTGGAAATCATAACCATTGCAGTGGCTTATGAGACCGAGAGTTAGAGTACTGGAAAACACAAACTCTGGTCTTGGATTTCTGTGTGCTTCACTTCAGGTGATTCAGCATTCTCGGAGTCCCAGCTGCAGAGATGTTTCAGTATGCAAAATAAATCAAAAAATAATACGAACACTTGTCTCCAGCTTGTCAAGAGGCAAACCACAGCCATTTCTAAGTGCTCCTGCAGTCTGTATGTAGAATTTATAAAGAATACAGGTCTTTTCTTTCAAAGACCTATTGTTATCTTGAATTTGTGCTCCAAGGATGACTGTTTCTGGAGTGTTAGGATGTGTTTGGAATTGATCTGACATATTTTACAGTGATGGTTGAACTGGCTGCTCTAGATGTTAAAAAAAATAACAAGACACACAATTATAACGTCATTATTTTCAGCTTCATTCAGAGAAATGTTGCTACAGGACTTTTAAACTGAAGACAGCATTAAGGACACTGTATCAGGATTATTGTGATGACTGAAGGGCTTCTTTAAAAACTGGTGATCTCAGAGAGCTTCTCAAGCTGCCGTTAGGTACCACAAATTCATGAAGGTCCAGGTAAATAGGATTTATTCACCCACCCTGGGCATACAGCCATATTCAGACTGGCATACAGCAGCTAAGAACAGGCAGCAGAGTGACATGCAATTTTGCTCTGAATTAATATTGAGTAGGAGTCACCAGGGGGACTAGACAGCATGAAACCTGAAAATAGACTACTATGAAATGAGTAATGGCATCTATGTTTGAAACATTTGGGTAGGCTGTAAGGACCGATAGATTCCAGCAACTGCAAATCAGTAAAGACTCTTTCCTGCTCTACTTGAATACATTACCCTTTCCTCCCCAGTTCCCTTATTATCCCACATACCTGGTGTTTAGTTTGGGGAATTAACAATGATTACAATCTTGATTTTTCCAATGTTCAGCCTTTCTGGAATTCTGTTATTTAATGGTGACCCTGATTAACATTTTAAAGGATTGCTGTACATTGTGGTAAGGATGTGATAGCAAACAGAAGAACTAGTGGAAGGCATCAGAGTGGAGGTTGCTTAACTGCTCCTGAGACCAGTAAACACAACTAGTGCTTTTCAGGAGCTTTTTCAAATTAATGAAAGAAGACCAGTGCAAGATTTAGTGCATCAGTGAGTGAAGATTGGAAGCATTTTATATGAAGATAAGTTTGGCAATGACTAGATGAGGATTTTAAACATGAGCAGGCTGGGATATTGATGAGTCATGTGGGAAGGATAGGTGACACCTGGAGTGGAAGCATTTATGTATCATAGAGTCATTGAATTTTGAATGTTGGAATGGACTTTCAAGATCATAGAGTCCAACCATTCGTTTACTCTACCAAGACCACTGCTCAACCACATCCTGAAGCTCCATATCAGTATGCTGGTGGGTAAGAAGTCTATTTGTAGAAAGCACTTTAGGGGCTGAACTTAGTCTTTTTACTTTTTCATGTATTATAAACATAGAAAACAGCAAGCCATATTCAAACACTGGCAGATTGGTGGCAACAGGTGCCAGCCTGTGCAGCCAGGAGGTGAAAAACTGGTGCAGAGCTTCTGAGGCTGTTTCATACAACTAGGGAGGCAGCCTAGCAGAGCATCAAAGATGCCCTTGTTCAGTGCTTCTCTCAAGTAGCCTCTGCTGCTCAGGGATAGAACTGAAAGCTAGTATCTGGCTAGAATTGCTGTAAGAGGGCACTGGAGCTCGCTTCTCCCAGTGTAAAACCTGTACCTGTAGTTTGTAGCTTGAGTAGGTTGTTGTAATGTGTTCTCAGAGGCAAACTGCCTCACCTTGTTTGTATAGAGACAGTCAGCAGTTTAATCCCTCTCTTTGGTTGTGTCTCAGGACCTGCCTGATGCTTTGGAGAGGGGCCTCTGACCTGTCCATTTATTTGAAAGAAATATTTCTCTTACTTGAAAATTTTTTGAAAATTTGAAATAGTTCTTATTTGAAAGAAATAAACTAATACTTGCAGAAACTGCAGTGCGAATATTTTTTGCATGATTGTTCCCAAAAATATAACTTTATTTCAGTATAACTGAAACACTGGCACAGGAAATAAAGGGAGGTAACCAAAGTTGCTAAACAGAAATTCCAGTAAAAAAAAAGACAAATACTTTTGCAACCTTTACTCCATTTTCTTGTAGTAGAAGGAGTTCATCTGAGAAACACTTTTTTCTATTGGGTTCATTTGTGAGAAGGATATTGGTGTAAAACAGCCTTCTCAAATGTGCAGTAGTAATCTAAGGAAGAAACAACATGAAAGAACTGGATCAAGGTAACCAGTATAAAGCCCGCAGAGCTAAGCCTTGCCTTAACTCACAAGCTATAACAACAACTGTATTTATAGCAACATTAAAGTATAATACAGCTTTGTTCTCAGTTCTTCAATGAAATATGCAAGCTGCAATAGTTTCACTGCAGAATTCACAACTACAGGTATGGATTTTTTTTAATAGTTTTTTTTTACAATAGATTCAATCAGTAACCAGGCTTTGCTTATAATATTTGCCATGTAGCATGTTATACTTCCTGTGAATTTGCTTCTTGTGTCTGAGTGAGCTGCAAAATGTGGAATAAAATGTGTATGAATTTTCATTTTTCCTGTAGAGAAATCATCTGTGCATTCTCTACTGGCACAGAACAGTGCTAATTTGGCTTCTGGTATCTCCTTGCAGTACGCAGGTCTCCTGCCCTGCTCAGCTGTGCTGGGCATACGCTGCAGTGCAGGGAGCTACACATGCCCTGAGAGGAGCCCCCAGACTCCCGGTGCTGGGGCAGCCTCTGTGTCTATTTTCTTCTCTGGCCATCTCAGCCACAAACCAGGAACAAGGCATGCAGAGGTGTCCAGACAAGGACAGTATTGATACACCATGCACATGGTTTTACCTTTCCTCACGTGCATTGTGATAGATATTTCTGGTGAAAATGTAAGCTGTGAATGAATTCAGTGCCTGAGGTTTTGCAGACAGAGTGATGCTGTGTAAAATAGTAGCGTGGGGATCGGTGCTCAAATACTGACTCAAACACTGTAGGTTCTTACTGATCAAAATGTCGAGTTTTGCAGGAAGACACGAGTGAGTAGAGGGAACAAGTCCATTTCTATTCTCTACTGCTTAGCATTGCTGATGCAACAGCCTTGCTAGCCAAAGTTAACCCAATACCTTTATTTGAATTAACTCATATTTCAGCACTGTGCATTATTCATCACACTGAAAAAGGAGGTCATTGCAGGTCTTTCAGTGACTCCTCTGCAAACAAAAACTCCAGAGGCTTCTTTTTGGTGGATACAATGCATGGCAGCAAGGTCAACCCTAACCTCCTAGACCGCTGTTAAAGAAAATGAAATCAATGTGAGGAATGTCGTATCATTTCACAGCGTGCCTGAATGTTAGGTGAGAGCTCAGGAGGTAGGGCAGGGCTTCACATCGCTCTTTATTTCCCTCACATAAAGCTCGCACATAGCTGGGGCTCAGCAGTTTGCTGTGGGTGGTTGTGATTATTTTTATTCTGTTAGCCTTCTGCACTTTTGAGTGATGAGCATGGATGTGTCAGAAGTAGAGGAGAGTAAATGGAAGACATCTGCACTTAAGAGAGGCTTGGGACCCCTGCAGTTACATTTTACTTTTCCTGCACAATTCTGATCTCAGCACCGAGAGCTGCAGCCCCTTGGGCCATGATCCCTCGTGTCTGAGGTGAGGGTAAGAACTGGGTGATTGTCTGCACTTTGAAAGCAGCTCCCTCTGTCTCTATAGGGTTGAAATTTTACAACACAGAAGAAGTCAGTCGGTGGACAGCAACTGCATTGCTCCCTGTGGCTCCTGTGTGCAGATGTTGGTTGGTGGCAGTGTAGCTGCGATTTTCCCATTGTAGATACGCGATGACTTTTGCCTTGAAACAGCTGGGTGTTCACAGCACTAGAGCCATCTGTCAAGGCTGTGCAAGACAGCTAAAGGTCTGTCTTCGGCTGAGCACTTTTTAAAACCCTAGATGAAGTTGCTCTTTTTAACAAAATGCCAGGTGTTTTAACTTTTTACTAACTCTAATATGTGCATTTGTTTGTTGTGTTCTGCTTTTGAGGGATGTGCCATTGTCAGAAGCAGAACGAGTCCGTGGGCTGACCATGAGCTCCTGCTAGCCAGAGAGCACGTGGTGATACAGCTGGCCAGTTTGTGATAGGGTGCAATCTGTTTTCTTCTGTTTAGTTTCTTTACTATCTGGCATGAAATTCCTCTGGGTGAATGGTTTTGTTGTCTTCTTGCCAGATCTGTGGCCGGTTACAATTACACATTTACTGACAAATTAATACGTTCTCTTGGCTTCAGCCTTGTGTTTGTTTTGCACAGACATGCAACCTGTTATTTGCAGCATCTGTGTATTTCTAATCAGTTTATTTTCAGTATGCAGCCCCCCTCTCAGAGGAGTAGAAAGAGAGTGGAAAGATAAAACAGGCTATGTTGTACAAGTACATTTTGATGTGCATAATAGACATTGGGGTTAATCCTTTACGGAGCTTTCCTGTCTCATAAAAACTATAAATCTCTCATGCTCAGTCCCCCTTTCTGACAAGTCTTTGTTAGGTTTTCCAAACTATTTGAATATTTTAAGTATTCAAGGGATTTTGTTTATTCATTTGTTATTATTTTTCTCCCTGATTTTCTTCTCTTTCCTATTTTCTAGGAGGTTTCCTTTTCAAGTTGCTATTATTTTATCATCTTCAATATGTAATTGCTTGATAGACTGTAAAATCAGTCCGTGAAGCTCCTGTAATCAATTTGCCCCTATTATCCTGCTTTGGTAGTCCATATTAAACAAATAAAATGGAAAGGAGATGCAGACTTTCAGTAGCAGGTCCTGTTGTACTGTTTCTGAACGCTGCAGTTCGGAACGCGTGATTCCAGGCACGCTTAGAGGTGTTGCTCCTTGATGACTCTGCAGGACAATGGTTTATTTCTCTTTTGGCCACGATGATTTTCTCAGAGCAGGGTTTATGTATTACAGAGTTTGTCTGAAGGGTTTCCATAAGCTACATAAATTATTCCTACTACAGCTTTTCTATCCTTTTTTCCATGACATTCTCCTCTTCTAGCTCGCTCATGAGTGTTGAGAGCTCTCAAAAGAGCCTTCAAAGAGGAGATGGGACATGATAGAAATCTTTGGAGAAGCGGTGTAAACAAATCTGTCCATCTCTAGGATTTCATATGAATCAAAGACAGTTAAATCAGAAGTTATCCGTTGCAGAAAAATCTACTACTGCTGCTCTACAAAATATGGTAATTTCTGAAACACCCAATTCTTAATCCCTCACACCACATTTTTTTTCCATCTGTAGAGGACAATCATATAACTGCTTTTAAGACTCTGAGTACCCACAGGGACACTTTAGTGCCACTGAAGAATCTGAGAAAGCCTGTAAGGTGTGAATCATTAAAAATTGTTCCTGTTGGCCAGTTTAGCCTGTTTAGGGCAACTATAGGGCCCAACATCGAGAACGGCAGACTTATGAAGGTACCTGTAGGGTTGCCCAGAAAGGGTCATATGCCTCTTCACGTGCATTATTTTGATGTATTATTCTATACTGATTATATCTATTAAGTAATCACACTATTAAGTGATACATAAATTCAGCTGCTTAATACTTGTGTGTGATGGGCCACTGGTTCCCAGGTTCTGTCTGAAGCTGAGCGCTGAAGCAGAGCCTTAGCTTTGCAAGACTGCCTCAGAGACATCTTCTGAGCCAGCTATGCCATGTCACCTTAACTCCATTAAAAGGAATAAGTAGCAGTAATGGACTAAACATCTATACTCTGGGAAAATAAGATCTTTCCATAGTAATTTTCAAATTTAGAAGCAAAGACAATTTAGAGCTGATCTGAGGTGTTAAGGCACAGCACAATGCTTTACTGATATAATTTGTGTGAAAAATTAATGCATTTAATAGAGAGAGAGCTGCTGTTTCCCTCTGTCTCTGAAAATATTTTTATATCTGCAGTTAAAACCACATCTAGTGAAATGTGATTTATGAGAACATTTTGTACCTTTATCTCTTTCTTTATGTTATCACAGAATCATAGAATCATTAGGGATTGGAAGGGACCTCAAAAGGTCATCCAGTCCAATCCCTCTGCCACAGCAGGGTCACCCAGACCAAGTCATACAGTCAGTCTGGGTTAGAAGGGACCACAGGATCATCCAGTTCCAACCCCCCTACCATGGTAAGGGACAGTCCACCGTAGACCAGGCTGGCCAGAGCCTCATCCAGCCTGGCCTTAAACACCTCCAGGGATGGAGCCTCCACCACCTTCCTGGGCAACACATTCCAAGCTCTCACCACTCTCACGGTGAAGAACTTCCTCCTCACATCCAGTGTAAATCTACCCATCTCCAGCTTAATCCAGTCCCCCTAGTCCTGACATCTACCTGACATCCTAAAAAGTCCCTCCCCAACGTAATTTTCCCTGAATTTTCCTCATAGATCTGCCATTTTTTTAAACTATGCCATGAGATGCCATCTTTCCCAATTTTTAGGCATGTAAATTCCTAAGCTTCCCCACTCTTCTGACTGTATATACAACCATACCATTGAAATTGCTTGGAAGATGTATTTATTGTCATCAGTCATTTGAATAATGATTAATGTAAAGCAGCCCACTCCAGACCCTGATGGCACCGCTGAAGCCATATACCTGTAGAGAATTCACAGGGCAGTGTGAACAGGCTGGAGGACAGCACATAGACACCCCACAGCAGGAGAGCTTCAAGTGAGGAATGACACCCAGACTGCAGAGTGCCTCACAAGTACTCTACTCACTGAGTGAGTCTGACCTCTTATGTGTTCAGTTTCCACTGAAACACTGGTATGTTCTAACATGCTTTCTTTTTCTTTAGAGGGGCAAGTTATCACCATTTTTCAGGGGGAGAAACTGAAGCAGAGAAAATTAAATACATATCCATGATCACCCAAGAGACGCAAGACTGGGATCTCGTTCTTCCTGAGTGTGATCCTTCTCACACACTGTATGTACTCTGGGCCTAAGTTTATTAGAACAATCTATCTTTTCTTCGTTAAAACCAGTATTTCTCAGAAGATTACATCCTTCGCTGTTTTCAGACCTTCATAACCCTCTGAAACAAAAACAAATTTATTTTTTGAAAGAACATGTGCAGTATCTGACAAATATCTGACCCCCACACAGTGTCTGTTTTCTTTAAACACATGTGTTTTGCCTGAAAGACTTTAAATACATAAAATACTGAGCAGTGAGAAGACCAGGTAACCACCTACTAAACAACGTAGAATTAATAATTCGAAACTTTAATGCTGTTTCCTACTTTTTTTCCTTCTGCAGTAGACACAGTAGGATAACTTGAGAATAAATGGGGACTTCTGTAGCCAGCCACTCTTCCAAACCAAACTGAGATCAGAATTTCATCACTTCTGATTTCTCCAGTATTCTAAGAATAAACCTAGGATGATGAAAGCTCCTTCAATCTTCATAGAACTTTCCATGCGTATCATATATGTAGTCGGGAAAGTTCTGTCCAGCTAATACTAGTGACAAGAAAGTACTTTAATTATTGGTAATTCAAAATGATCTGTATTTTGGGGCAATTCACTATGACCAATCCCTTTAGCTTTGAGTAATGACGTGTCACAATTTGCAAACCATTCTGGGTCAAGACATGAGCTTGACCAGAGAGGTTGTCTAACCTCTGCAGAAAGTGTGAATGACTGCAGATGTTGCAGTTCTTTGGATGGACTCGTTAAAAACAGTGTAAAAGGAGACAGTACAACACTTCTTACTAAATCTAATACAGTTTTGGCAAGTCTACTTTAAAGAACTGTCAAATATACTAAGAAGTTAGAAATGGTGAGACGTTTCAACCACAGCATCACCTGAAAGACTTTACTGCTTGGGTTTTAAAAATCCTTCCTCTAAATTCCAACCTAGACTTGGTTATGGCCAGTTTATCTGCAATCAAGTGACACGTCTGTGGCTTTAGAGGTATCACTGGGAAGTGGAAAAGCTTTTTTTTCACTAAGGGCAGTTTTAGATACTTTAAATTAATACAGAATTGAGAAAACTATAAACAAGAGCACCTGACAGATTAAGTTCATTATGGTTTTTTCCTTGTCTATTTTTCTAATAATATTGCAGGGTGAAAATTCAGTTATTACTGTACTGAAACACACTTTTCATACAATTTGTCAGGATGTCCAAGTAATTACTAACCACAGAATCACAGATGATGAATAATGATGAAATGGTTGTCAAACAATATCCATTCCTATTTCATTGCTGGTATTTGCATTTCTCTGCAAGGGAAGCTATCCCAGATATTCAATTCCAAGCTTTCAAATATTCAGTCTTTCATTTGGCAGTTGTTTCAGTGTTCCAGAGGTCTCTGAAGAACGTAATCAGCAGTCAGACATCTCTTCATTAAGTGATTTCTTTTCACACAGGGCTGATTAAAAAAAATAGAAGTTGTTATTTTAATCACCATTTCAGCTTTTCTTTATGTGAAGACTCTTCACTATAGCAAATCTTCAACCTGTTAATGCAACAGAATCTTTTTGTTCTGTTTACAAATATGGTGAAGAGGGGTGATGAGTCTCCTAAGCTGCTTTCCCCTCAGGTCTGTGATGCTGTAACACCAAGCAGTTGTGCTATTTTTGGCAGAACATAGGAGAAAAACCTGTGGATTCATCTTTTTCCCCCTCCATCACTGCCCCTTAAGAAGCCCCAAATGAGGCAAAGCCCCTTAGTAATAAAACCCAGGGTGAGGCAAGTGCTAGAAATGGCAATAGCATAGCATAGAGTCTTCCCTTTTTGGCATTGCTATCTTAAAATATTGAGCTACTGAAAAGTCAGGCAGACAAAATATGGAAGAACGTACTTTTCATGTTTGTTCTGTTCTTTCAGAAAAACAGAACTAAATTGTCCGTGCCTTTTCACCTTTCTGTCATCTTGTTTTGTTTAAAGACCACGCTGAGGAGCTCGACGCAGAGTGTGGTAGCACTTTGTCCTTCTGTGATTATGTTGCTGTCAGCATATACATTCACTCCCCTTCCTCGGGATTGCTCCAATATGCCACCGTTTAGCTCTAATTCGATAACCACTAAGATTCCTGACAAAAGGTTAGCAATCAAGGTTAACAAGTAACAAATTACTCTAAAACAAGAGTGCCACAAATTCTCTGTGGAATGCTGCTGCAGACATCGGTTGCTCAGGATCAATTTTTCATTAAATGCTGCAAATGATTTTAAGCCTGCCTTCTACATCTGTGAGAGGATCAGTTGTTTAGCAGGTGCCAGAAGATGGAGCTCTCTTAATAAGCCATGATGCTGGCATTTGGGGGGAAAAAAAATAAAAAAGGAAAGAAAAAATTACATAGAAAAGCTTTAGGAAAAATATTAAGAATTATTTCAATTTGCTTTTTTATGAAGGCTTAGGAAATACATTTTAAGGCAGGCAACAATTGTTGTCTGCTGCTGTATATCTGAAAACCAGCTTAGCATATTAACTGTATTTTCAGGTTATTTTAGATTTAATCTTACATCTTAAACGCTCTTCTTTCCCCATCTTCTCGATGTTTTAAACATTACTGAATAGGCCAGAACTTGCCCTCCAGTTAGGTTGCATGGAGCTGTGAACGTGCAAAGTGTGTGACAAGTCCTTTTTCTGTGCTTCCTGTTGCTGGGCTGCGCAGAGCTTGCAGGGCTGTCAGACTGGATGTGTTTCACAGACGTTGCTGACAACTGCTAAGCAGGTGGGCTTCAGTTCTACGGACACAAGCCACCTCAGACAGCTGACAGTAAAAGTGAGCTAAACACGCCTGTGAAGGTATCCCTTTGTCTGTCCTGCTGCGTTGTCCATGGAGGAAAGACAGGCAATTAAGTTACACTGGGCATCTAGCATTGCACAGAGTCAGTCCAGAAATCTTATTAACAGAGTCTGTGAAGAAAAGATCAAATCTTTATGCATTGTCTCACATTTCTTTAATACAAGCTGTGATGATGACAGAGTTCTCATGTAAATGAGACTTTAGGAAGACAGCTATGTACCATGGAAAGTAGTTGGAAAAAAAAGTGTGATCACTTTCTATCCAATGTCATATCTTAGTTTTCCATTTAAAATTGGAATAACCTTTCCATGAGTGTCAAATCTGGATGGAGCAATCATAAAATAGGGATTGTGTTACCTTATATCATTCATCGTTGATAGTGAATAAATGATGGACTGAAGAGTTCTCACACTGGCACAGCGCTTTAAGGAATTTAGACCTCCAAAGGTTGCTCAGTTTGACAGGGTTGCATTTTCCATCTATTTTAGGAAAACTTCTTTTGTCTGTCTGTATGAAAATGAATCAGCTTGTGTGATCAGCCAGTCAATAGCTCTCACTGAATTTGTCAATCAGCTTGGATTGCATTGAAAGTCACTTTAGGTCTGAATTTTAAAATGAAGGCGTGCGCGTGTGTGTATTTGCATGCGTGCCTGTCTTTACCACTCTTCAGATCCAGATAAAAGTTCCTTTCAGTTGAAATGAACAAAGCCACAAAGGCTTTTGCATTCTGGCCTGGCATCAGTCAGCAATGCTACTCCTCACTTTGCAAAGCCTTTAGCAGCGGTAGACAATAGCAGTTTTGTCCTACAATTTCTCCTCATTGTATTATGCTTCTGTGGGTGTACCTAAAAGCTTTGCGTAGCTGTTCTACACATTAGGAGCATTGACTGGAGATTCACATATTTTGAAACCTTTTCTAATTCTCAAGCCGTGGAATAGAGAAGTACCTCCTACCATTAAATGCTGTCATACTCAGAGCATTGAATGAAGAGCTTAACTACTGTTTGCTCTGTATTGATTTTGTAGGAGGTTATGCACCTCGGTTCAAGGTAAAAGTTCTGATAACCCTCCCACATTTCCCCAGTGCACCCTCTAACCTACACTCTGGAAGCGTGCTATGATGATGGGTTTCAGCTTTGCTCTGGTTACTGCTCCTCTGATACTATGGCAGTCCACACTTGCATTCCAAATTATGACCTGAATTTCTGAAGAACTTAAAAAAGACATGATTTTAATTTTCTTCCTTTTTAGGTTTGTTTTTACAGTCAGTTTCAAAAAAAATTCCTCTAGCTTTTGGTCTTCCTGCAGGTTTCTCTGAGTGGCAACGGAAGAATCACATCTACTGTGAAGGAGAGTACTTGACAGTAAATGGTCCTAATGGACACACGCCAGAGGATTCAGCAAGAGTGCAGGTGCTGTCCACCCGGAAATGATGGTGTCTAATGATGACAGAGAGCGTGTGTGGATTATTCTCATCTGAGGCTTTTATTACTTACAGCTTTCATATTTGTGCTGACCCAATCTCTTGCAGCGTCTGTAACCGTGTTGTAGCACTCTCCCTGCACTTGCACAGCCATATAATATATTCTCAACAGTTAAGTTTTCTGTAATGTTCTACAAGGTTATTCATTAGAATGGTTAAAGTTATGATCTCCTGTGTTTTAAAACCTAGTGCAAGAATGGTGTAGAATCTGACCATTTTCGCTACTCTCATTCTTCCCTTTGCCCAAACAAGAGACGATTTGGTGGGTGGTTAACAGGTAGAAGGGTTTTGTCAGGGTTTGTTGTGTTGAGCCTTGTAATTCTTCCCGTGCATCTCTCCTACTTCATGAATGTTGCTATTACTAAAACTAAAGCCCACCATGCGTGTGTTGGAACTGCTAGATTTTACTAGTTGGCTCTTAATTTCCTTTGCTTATTTGAAGCAGTGTTAATCAGTTGAAGGCTAGTCAAATCCAGAGGGGATTCTAAAACATCTTTTGATACTGCACATACCAGTGGTACTTTTGGATGAAAACTGGTGCATTTTCATCAATTTAATCTTATTCTAAAATTGTCTTTTATTTCTTACTGCCTCTGCAACAGACCACAGATTAGAGGAATAAAGACAGCATCACACAAAATAAACAAATCCAAGCTGCAAGGCTAGAAGAAGAATAGAGAAACAACATATTTATTTTTTAAGATCTTCTTTGCCTATTATCTGCTATACGACTGTGACTGTCGTGGCAGGTAAATCAGGACTAGTATTTCTGTGTGAAAATCATTAGAGAGGTCTTTCAGGAGGGGAGTATTCAAGTTTGTGGTAATCTTCAGGTCTTTCCTGAAAATATAAGCAGATCGAAAATGACTAGTATTGTTGCAGAGTGTGGTGCATCCAGTAACAGGGAGTTATAGAAAAATATTTGGTCTGATATTAAGTGAGAAAATCTGTTAGAATGTGAAACATTGATTCAACCTAAATGTTAATCTCTGACACGCTCTGTCAGGTAGTCCTGACTCGGCTGACATCATTTTATTCTGCTGGAGGAAGGCTTCATTCCAACCAATCTAGGGGAATAGTTAAGTATTGCCACAAAAAACTGGTGGCAAAAGATGTACCTAGCTAGATAGATATATAGATGATGAAAAAGATAGCTAAGACGATTGTTTACTACACTTTGAACAATAATAGAATGAACAGAATGTAGGAAAATAGCAGCCATTTGTGAAGGAAATGTGCATCGAGTCACTGATTACAGATTTTTTGATATGGGTAAAGACATTTATAGTGGGTAGGTCTTACGCTAACGTAGAAGAGATATGCACTGTGTTGCTTTGCACCTTGTGGTAGCCCACAAAGGCAAGGGCTAGACTGCCATAAGCCTAGAAAGGTAACCTAAAAAATCACTCCAAGAAGCTAGGTCACATTTTCCTTACAAGAGTGCAAGACCATTCTTTGATATTTCGTTTAAATTTGCTCACAAGCTTACACCCTCTGATCTAGTACCACATTTTGCATGTGATGCAACATGCTTGTGTTTCTTTTTAAAAATAACTCCTAAAATATTTAAGGAGTTTGAACCGGATTGATTTGCCAGATTCATTTGTCACTGTGAGCAGAGATTAGAGCTCAAAGAAGAGTGACTCATGATGTCTGTGCTCATTGCAGCATGACTGACAGTCTGCAAGTAAAGACAGACATACTTTTTTCCTCTGGGAAGTCAGCAGAGAAAAGGCCATTTTATTCAACTAAACCGGGGCTGTATGTTGAAGAAGGTTTCTTTTGGTGGCTACCCTGAGCACACTCTTTTCCCTCATGTTGGACCTGAAACAAAGCCTCGTTAGGGCAGCAAAGACCCCCTTACTGACTCGGACAGAATTTGGATCCATTGCTAGTTTTTAAAATGAGGTGACTTTTGGAGTCCTTGGTTCCAGAGCTAAGAATGGGTTTTGACACTGCTCATTTAACCTTCTCTTTTCAAAGATCTTCTTTTTGAATTGCTCAGTTTCCCATAATCCACTTCTAACAGACTTCAAACTCATCCTGTACAGTGAGGTGACTTCGTATTTAGTTGCTTAACCTTTGAAGTGGCAAAGTGCAACAAACTAGAAAAAAATCCTTACAAAATGTTTTGGTTGGTTTCAGCAAAAGACTGAGCCCACTAACCTTCTACAGAAGAGGGAAACATACTTCCCTTATCTCGTTTTTTTTCTCTTTCATGTAATTATAGAAAAAAAAGTGTTGTAATTTGCAAGAACTAATTGCCGTATTGATCGCATTAAACGGACTGTGGACTACTACAGAAAAAAACCCAGAACATGACGACCAAGCCCCAAACCTTCCATTTCTAAGACCGTGGAGTTGCTCATTGCAATCACACTGAACAAAACCTTCACTGGATTTACCACATATCTTCTCTGCTTATCGTAAGATCATACACAGGTCCAAGGAACATCACTTTTGCTTCCCAGTTCAGGACACTGGTTGGTTTTTTTTTTCAGCATTTCATATCACTGGGACATCAGCTAATGAAGATCCTTGTTGCTGCCAGAGAGAAGAGAGATATTCCAGCAGACTCAAATAATTCAGGAGATAACCCTGATTTTACAGTGTAATTGTACGTTGATTAATTTGATTGATTTTCCTAAATCTGATTTGGGACTACAGAAAAATATCTCTGTTGTGAAGATGTGAGGGCTAGTACTGCAGCAACAGAACTGAGCTACTTTATTCCAACCCACAGAATATAGGACACTCCTTCTTTTTGGAGGATCCATAGTAGAAGGCTAGTCAGGCATTGAAGGTGGCAGAATGGCTTTGAAAAACCTAAGTTTCATACAGCTGCAAGCCACAGAAGAAAGCAATCTTTGAATACTATGGCTGGTGCAGGAGCTTTAGAACACAAGGGCATATATAATTTAGCAGTGACAGCAGGAACAGCAGGAGAAAGAAATTCACTTCAAAGGAAGAGGGAACAGAGGGAAGGAGGTGTTTAAAAAACAAACCAGGGAGCTTTTTCTGGCAGCAGTGCCTTACAGGATTCCGATACAGAAGGCCAGACTCTTCTATCGATTGCTGACTGATATGTATTTTTCCTCCTGTCAAAGTCAGCCTACGCTCACTTTTCAAATCTAAGGTCTGCCATTAACTTTAAAGGAGTAAAGGCTTGAATGATTTGTCTCAAAGAATTGCTTTTCAAGGGAAAAAAAAAGGTGACACACACAGAGAACAAACCTTGGTGCATTAATGCCTTTTCTTGTCTCTGAAGTGACAGAACAGACGGCTGAACTACCCAGAATCTCCTTTCATCCACATGGCAGTCACCTTCTTGTAAACATCCGACTCCTCACTGCTCTGATGGTCTGAACATGCTCTAGGATAGCCTCACCGTAGCTGTTCTGAGCTGCAATTCAGGGCTCTCTTTTGCAAAGAGTCACAAGCACAGGAGAAGGTTGAACAATTGGTCAGTGGTCATAAATTGAACAAGCCTGTGTGCTGAGGAGTAACAGAAAGTACCACTCTTCTGTTGTTGTCACATGAACTTGGACTTCTTATGGCCCAAGGGAATGCCAGCAGGTACGAGGACTTGCACAGTCATCCTTTCTTGCCTGGTTAAAACTCTGCTGATCATTATGTATCTCCCTTCAGGCTGGGGAAACCTTTGACAAACATGATGAACATGTTTATTATATCCTGCTGGTTGTTTATAGGAAAAAAAAGAATTAAAATATAGTTCTACTTTCCCTGTGGAATTTAAGTGCTTTCCTTGTTGCAGTGGGAATAATAACATAAGAAACTATTAAATCACTGCAGGATATAGAATCATAGAGAAGCTGTTTGTCATTTTCTGCTGCTGAGGAAGGCTGGGGGTGCTTTAAGTTTTGGGGGAGAACTCCTTCGTGCTTAGTTGAAGAAAGCAGAAGGACTTGAGAATCCTTAAACCTTGGATCTGAAAGACAGACTGGACATTTTGTTGGGAATGCATGTCCCCCACACCAGGGGTGCAATGTGGGCGTTAATGGAGAGGGCGGTGGCACTCATCTCTGCTCGATTAGCATGCTCTTGTTTTCCAGAGCTCTGATGTGACCCAAGGCCCAAACAATAGTGACCTCCCATTGTATTTTCCTCAGATAGTGTTGTGGCATTTGTGACACTGTTTCTAGTTGGTGTGCACTGACTTGCTTGGTTTTTCCTTTCTTTTTTCTTTTCTTCTTTTCTGTATACAGCTATTGAGTTAATAAACTTCTTTCCAGTATCCCTAAGCTACCCACTGTCTGGCAAATTTATCCGAGATGTCTTCGAGACCTTACTGCAAAGCAGTTCCTTAGTTTCAGCCCGCTACATCATCAGATTTGTAGAACACTAGAATCATCAGATATGCTGAATATATTGCGTGTTCATCTTGATCTTATGCTCGAGGTAGAAATAGAAGCTGAGATTCTGCCTGGAATTCTCCTTCAGTCTTCCTCTGTAAGGATCAGCATGCTGGTCCAGAACCATCAGGTTTCTAGACTAATTACTCCGTTCGCTTTGCACAGTTCTGCTCACTTTGAGGGTAGTACTTACAGAAATAATGACACTACAGACTTTATTTCAAAACAGAGGTTAGCCTCGACTGGAATTTAGGATATTTGTGACATTGAGAATCTGGACAATGATGCCTTTCTTTGCTAAAATAACTTATTTTATCATAGAATCATGGAATCATTAGGGATTGGAAGGGGCCTTGAAAGATCATCTATGAAAGGTATCAAAATGTTTTGAGGTGATGCTGAGGAACCACGTTTCAGCAAAGTGTCCAAGCTTACACTGTTTTCTACCTACTAATTAAATTCAAGAAGTTGCAGTGGAAGAGCCCTGCCAGCCTTACTGAGCAGTAATAACGAAAGAGGGTTTGTCTTGAGAAGGCTGTTGTTTTCGACAGCTGTGCACTCACATTAGCAGTGCCATTCCCTGTTGTAAAACAAAAACACTTGCAGCTGTATTTCTGACACTCTACATGGTAAATACGTATCAGTCTGTGGTAAGTACTTATATTGTAAAGTGCAGTTATTACGTAGCAGCTATTAAAAGCAAGTGTTTAGTGGGCTATAAATTACAAAAACATGAGAAAGCAATTATTTTTACTTTTTAAGAACAGTGAATTATTGCCGAACCTCAGATGTCTATTAATAAAAATTCTGTGTTGTAATCCCATAAAAAAGCTTTGAAAACTTGTAGGGGTGATGGTAAGCACAATTCCAGAAATAAAATCTTAAAATCTAGATTAAGTGACTTATTTTAAAAGAACACTATGCAAATGCATCAACAGATTGTATTTGCTCATAAAAATCCCCAGTATTGACGATAAATGTGTAATGGGATTTTCAACATTGCTCATTTTTTTCATGCTTTAATGTCACTGAATGATTTGTCATGATCTAATGGGAGCATCTGCCCAATGACCTTTAGATCTCTAAATCACTGTAACATTGTGCAGTAACATTGGCTGGGAGGCTTCCATCACCCTGGAATTTGTTTTGGTTGCCTGTGTTTGCCTTCTGATCATGCTTCCTTATTCCATGTATTCAATTCCATTCCTTATGTTTAGACATAGCTCCTTCATTTGGCCAAAAAGACAACTTAGTTTTGAGGTAGCAAAGATTTGAGGAAAACTTTCAGCACATGTATGAAAGACACAGAAAACACTGGTGGAACTCCCAGGCACATTTAATCCTTAAGGGGGAAGCCAGTTCGAGGAAAGGGATGAATAAATGTTGAGGTTTTGAAGTCACTGAGTTTATTGCATCAGTTCCATTTTCCTTTAACTGTTAATTAGACAGTCTATGCAAAAGACTATTTACTTTAAAAGTCTTCACAGAAGCTGTAGGAATGAGGGAATTGTATCCTGTATGCATGGTCAGAAGACTTAATGTTCAGATTGTAATTTTCTCTCCAGTGTACTCAAACATGGCAGGTAAAACAAGTTTTTTCTATCCCCAAGATCCTACATCCTGTATCCCTGGGCAATAATCGCACCGTCCTTTTTTTATCTAAAAGCAGCAGCTAAAGCAATATATCAACTCTTAGAGCTGGACAGCTAAAAGATAAACATCTGAGTGATTACATCTCTGTGCATATTTTTTTCTTGGTTTTAATTATATTTTTTGGATTCTCCATATAATGAGGACAATGGCTATGAAAGAATATGATGCATTTCCAGAACACCTAGTGCACAGCCCATAAATTATTGAGGGTTCCTCCTTATGTGGAGGAGGAATATTGCTCCTCTGGCTTCAGCTGCACAGTAACACAAAGTCTAGCTCTTTATTCCTTACTTATTCTGTTATTATTCTTTTACTCATCCAGACTACTTTCAGTCTCAGAAGAATAGGATTTTATTTTGTTCAGCTGAACGTGAAGTCGCGGCGGTAACACTTCATGAGGGAGAGACTTGGCTGGGTCTGGCTGGCTTGGCTGGGTCTGGTTGGCTCAGCTGGTAGAGCATGGGACACTGACTTCCTCGGGTCATGGGTTTGAGCCCCATGTAGGACATCTTGAGACAGTACTGTAGGCTGACCCTTCTCCAGCAGGGGGGTTGGGCTTAGATGATCTTTCGAGGTCCCTTCCAACCTCTAACATTCAGTGATTCTGTAATTCTGTGACTTATACAGACACGAAGAAAATTTCAAAAGTTTTCTTCATTACCAAAGTCCATAAGAGTTTTAGCATCCACTTCAAGAGGAGTTGACTCAAACACAAGTGCTTTCAGAAGTTCCCCAACAAGATGTAGATTTTTTCTTCCTCTTTTGCGTCCTGTGCTGCTTTCCTGTGTCCTAACTTACGATGCTCAGTAAGTTTCTTTTGAGAGCTGTTCAGCACACACGTACCTTTCACTGGAATTTCTAGAATGCACCAAGTGTGACCTGCCTTAGTGTGCTTATTTATACATAAAGTAGTCGTCATACTTATGTTGTTCCAAAAGTCTGTTAAACCAGTATCTCTCAGAGCATCAGCGAGAGTTACATGGTTTAAGGGATCTTAGCTGCTGAACTCTGAATTTCATTATCTCAGCTTTTATTTTTGCATTACTCCACTACATGCATACAGCACTGCAGATTTAAAAAAATGTTTCTGTTTAGTTTTAAATTTTTTAAATATGAGATTTTTTCAGAACCAAATAATTTGATTTATTTTTGTCTCAAATATTCTGTTGATTTCAATATTTCGCAGCTGTATTAGACTGTGTATTCCAAAAAAAAGTGGCTGTTTCACTGTTGTATTTATTTTATATACTGAACACAGAGAAATAAATATTTGAAATTAAGTTTTGCCTGAATGTATCTACTTAGTGGAAGTGACTTAATTTTGTTTAGATGTGTGTATACACATACGTACATGCCTGTTTTCTGTTCATCACCTTTTATTCTCTGTGTCACCTCTCCCACTTCCTTAGATGTTATATCTAGACATTTTCCCATCTGCTCAGGAAACTGCTGCAGAAGTTCTACATCATCATCTGTAGGTCACAATCATAACAGCTAATGTTGCCAAAGCCTGCATCTGGAAGTTAGTAAGAGATGCGGGAGCAGAGCCTTATTTAGCAAGATAATGGGCAGGATTCAGATGTCTGAGCATAGCATCTAGTGACATTTTAGAAAACCCAGAGTGTCTTGACTGGATTCCAGATGGCTCACGAGAGGGATATGCATCTTGCAGGAGCTGTATTATATTTCCCAGCCCTATGTATGTTCTCCACACATCGAGGTTTACACAGGACAACTGTAGCCAGCTTTTCCATACTGTTCCATAATGTTTTGAAGGGAGTGGGGAGAAGGGTATGTCCAAGCATAGGAAGTAAGAAATCAAGAAGTTTCTAATGACCACGTTGAAGAACCTGTGGAAGCACCATTTTTTTTTCCAGTGTATTTCATTCGCAAGTTCTTTTTGTACAGAACTTGTGAGTTGAGCTTTTCAAGGTGACTTTGCAATCAAGTTAATTCACAACCTGTCAGAAACTGCTTCTTAAAATAACTGACCCTAGAGTTTTTCCATTCTGTTCTAGAAATAAGTAAATGAAAAGGTATATAATCTAAAAAATAGCTCTATTTGCAATTTTAAGCTTCAGTTCAGAGAAATTTTGCCAATTAAGACTATGCATGTTGACTTACAATGACCTATTTCTTTTGATATTATGTATGCAAATAGTGTTACACTTATTGTGAATTAAAATAAGGTAATAAAAATAACTAAATAAAGCTCCTGATCATTAGAAGCATTTGAGCTTTGATGCTTAAGGCACCAATGGACTTAGGTTCTGTACCTCCAGTGTACCCAGAAGGCTCATCAAGAAACCTCATTCTGTTGTTTTTAAATTTATCTCCATGGAGGGTCAGCTCCCAAGACATTTTCCAAACACCCCATTCAGGGGTGATTGTTTCACCTTTTTAGATTCATATTTCATGTACAGCCTTATTTTTATTCCTCCTTTCCAGTCTTACAATGCACCTGTTGGCTCCAGGTGACTCCATTCCAAAGAGTTACAGGATTTTGGTGTGGCGGAGGGAGGAACTTGCTGTGATTTTTAAGAGTAGCTGTTCTACTACTACAGCATAAAGATGTTGTTTTCTGGCCTTTGATGTTTCTGGGCAGTGAGCAGCTGTATCGGGCTTTCTGGGTGATTGATAGTTCTTTTCAGCTCAGCTAGGGGAAAGGGTATTACTTGTTGAAGAGGTCTGTCTGTATTTGTGCACTGAACTTTTGCAGAGACTTCTGTTACTGGAGTGTTCCAGAAAGAAAAGGATTTTAAGCAAAATACAAATTCTGGCTTTTAATTCCACTCCAACGGAAATTAGTAGCATCAATTATTTTTATTTAAGAAGCAGAACCATCATCAAATTAATTTTCATCTGTATCTTGGACCTAAATCAAATAGATTTATCTTTAGGAGAAAATCCTTCTTGAAACACATTGGATTCACTGCCAGTAACACGTCACATGTCAAAGACTTTTCAGAGTTGGAGAAATCAAGTATTTGTAATTAGGAGAAAGGTTTCAGAAAGGATTCTGAAAATGCTGCTATATTTTTCTATGTGGGCTGTAATTGCTCTTGTCATTATAATCCCTGGCTACTTAATCCTTTGGAAAATGACAAAAAGATCTGTTATGGAAAGACATTCCCATATAGCTCTTTCATGTTCCTGTCAGCCAATTTGTCAGGCAATAAACAAACTGGACTTTAAGACTTTGGGCAGCATTGGATGCTAAAGGATGAGTTGACAGATAAGTGTTTGTGATTGTTTTTAAGGAAAGCAAGGTTTTTGAGGGAAATAAACTTTCTTCCCCCTAACTTAAGAACTTTTTCTTCAAACCCAGTATAGGGGTTGTAGGAATAGGGAGTAGGGCATCAGAAGAACCACTGGTTAAGAGAAACAAACAGAATTATGAGACTTACCTTTATCTTCTTTTTTACATTGAAATTCAATATTTGAACACGGGTCTTCAATGTCAAAGACAGGCTTTAGCCACTTATCATCCTGACCAGACAGTTTTTGTAAGAGTATTCACTGAGCACTGTAGTATTACTCCCTCTGTAGTACTATAGGTAGGATACCTAGCTAGTAAACGGAAGATTTGGTTTTGGGTAACAAAGGACCCTCATGTTTGAAATATTACAGTCAAAACAAGTGCCAAAGTATATTGAAGTCAGAGTAAAACACTCTTACACTACCTTTAATTTTTTCTCATGGAAAAGAAGAACAGTTCATGAATCTAATGACCACTTCAATGATCGTTTAACCTATTTCCATTGTTTCAATTTAAAGTACAGTGTAAGTGTGAACAGAAATGAATAAATTAAAATCAACCCAGAAAGTAGCCCAGTAATTGAAGACCAGCAAAACCAGTTTTTAGGAGCAGTTTCCTTTGTTTCCAGGTTAGAGAAGGAACTACATTAAGAAGCAAGAACTAGTGTCAGCACCTAAACAGAGCAGTGAAATAGGCAAGTAGGAAAACTTCTGGTAACCAGCTGCCACTCCAACACCTTATCTTCATTGATTCATGGACCATCTTCAAAAATAAAAAATAGTTTGAAAATAAGCTGATGGGTGATCAGACAAATGGCTCTGGAAGCTGTCACCTCAGCTGAGAATACATCAGGCTTCAGTCCCTGTGGTCTGCGTCCCTGTAGTGCAGAGATAAAGGTTTCAGTGTCAAATAACCCCAGAAAACCATTTGGAGTCAGGAGACCCTTATGTGCCAAGTGCTCACAGTCAGAAAAATTAACTGTAGAATTACATGGAAACAGTCACCAAATTATTTAATCTCTTTAATATTAGGATCTGGCCACTATGGCTTTTGTGATAGAAATTTGCAAGGACTGAGAAGGCAGTCTGCAGCAACTCCTCCAGATTGCTATATTGCGAAGTGTTTCACTTCACTAAGTACGTGACTGAGGAATGATACGTGCAAAAAAGGCCTAGAAGAGCTCAGAAATTTCCCTCCCATTTAATCTAGTTTAGATAAAGACAAATTAAGACCTGGTAAGTACGCTTACTTCTGTATATGCGTGTGGGAAATATATATATCTCTCAATATAAGTGTGTTTGTTTCTGCTGCTCTAGGAAACTTCGGCACTCTCTTCTCGTAAGGATCATCACTTGAGTTCCCAAAAGACTGTGACAAGACATATTTTCTGTGGCACTTTATGGAAGACATTTTTTACATTGAGAACTGCTATATTAGAGAGCCTCAAATTACAGGAAAAACAAGAGAAATGGTAGTCATCAGATGATCAGTAGATAACTGACTGTTTTCTTTATTGATGGGCTAGTGAGAAAATGGACTGCTTTCAGATGGATGTAGCAATTAGACTTTGCGTTTCATCCTATAAGTAAACCACTTAGAATTTGGCTTTAAGTGACAATTATTCTTTATTTCATTATGAAAAAATTGCTGGGAAGATATGATTTTGTTGTTTAATAAATTGCTGTGCAGCTAATCAAGGCAGCCTCCCAACCCACAAACCAATAAAAGCGAACTACGCTCGTAGAGCTTGCTGCACAGCAGACTGCTGACAATGGTACTCCTCGTGCACACAGAAGTGAAGGGCTGTTGTGCTTAGTTATGGAGGGAGCTTTCTGAAGGGAAGTAAGCATGAATAACGGCATTTCTCCTTCCAGCTACCACATTTATGAGATTAGATGGTGAAAAGTATGTTTACGTGATACTTCCTCAAGTTCTGTACACACAAAATTGTTTTGCTTGCATTCTGGTTTAACAGTTTTCTTCAGGGAACTTGAAATTTTCTTTGTTTTGCCCTTGGAGAATATTCATTGCCATTCTCTTCAGACAATTCTTGCTGTGCAGGTTTAAAATATGTCTGGATACTTAATACAGAAGAATGAGAATGATGAAGTTCATGTCCCTAACTGTAAGCCTGCATTGTGTCCTTGCTCTGTGCTCTCTCAAACCAAATGAGTTTGCTCAGTGCTATTTTCTGGGTATACCGTGTTTATTTTTGGTACAGCGAATACTTGACTATGAATCTTAATGCCCCAGTAATATAAAGACTATTAATATTCTTTCTTTTCTTTCCTGAGAACCTTTATAACTGTATTTGTTTTGGCAGCAACTATGATATATGAGCATGTATTGCCAGGAGACTCCTTCTGAAACCAAGCTATTGCTGAAACGCTAATCGAAGGCTGTATTACTACTGGTGTGAGGGAGAAAACACAACCTGCTGTGTCATTTTCTTAGAGAATTACTCTTTATTTTGCAAAGCTTCACGTACTCAAATCCTTGAACATGGAGCTGAAATGTATTAGCTGAACGGGAAAGAATGGCAAGTATAACAAAACACTGCATATGAGAATAGAAGCAAATCCTATTGTTAAGAATGTGGTCAAACTTACTTCTCCATGAGTTCATGAGTTTTGTGGAAAAGTGAGCTATGCAGCCTGTCACAAGAAGAACCAGCTCTGTGACACCTTAAAACTGTGATTTGAGGAGCATCATGTGTGTCTTCTCTACTTCTGCTCTTCAGGTGTGTGGTGGGTTCAGGACCAAAATAAAAGAAAGGAAAGCAAAGCAGTTAGGTCTTGATGACATCTCAGATAAATTTTCCAGACAATGGATGGCTTAGGGAAACTGCAGAAAGGTTTATTAACATTATAACTATATACAGAATGGGAGAAAAGGTTACGCAAGCCGGTGCACACAAACTAGAAACTGTGTCATAAATGCCATCACACAACCTGAGGAAAATATAATGGGAGATCACTACAGTTTGGGCCTTGGATCTTCTTCTAGTTTAGAGACCTGGGAAAGACAGCATGGCAGTCCGGGATGGCCTGACTTTCTCAGCGCCCACACCTGCATCCCTCGGTGCAGCTGCATGCGTTTCAAAGAACCCAGTCTCTGTCTTTCAGATCCAAGATTTGAGGATTCTCAAGTCCTCCTGCTTTCTTCAGCGAAGCACAAAGGAGTTCTTCCCCAAAACTGAAGCGCTGCCAGTCTTTTCTCAGCGGCAGAAATGACAAAGAGCCTCTGCTCCTGCTGATCTCTCTTTCCAAAATGGCGGCTTTGTAGCCGCATGGTCACACATGCAGGATCCAAGATGGAGACCAACTGCATGGCTGCGTCAGCAGGGCCGCACCCTCCCTCACTCCACACGTGATCAAGAGGGTCTCCCAAAGATCCTCTCCTCTCCTGTCTCAGCTCCAGGGGGAAGAGGAGTAGTCCAGCTCACCGATGCTGAAGGCTGTCCGTGGTGGAGAGGTCATGATGGCAAATCTGCACCAGTCTTGCTTCTCCAGTCCGGGTGTGGTGCAGCGGCGAGTAGCAGTGGCACCGCGCTGCCGTGGTGGCGGGAGCTGCTTTGGTCCGGGGCCCAGCGGCATCCGTGGCTTCTCTGGTCTGGGGCCGTGGTGCGGCAGCAGCAAAGCCGCGATGTGGCAAGACCGCGGACCCACAGCAAGTTGTGGCCGGGGTCGCTTCAGGACCGCATGGCGGCAGGTGCGCGCTGGCGGTGGGGTCATATGCTGTTCACCTCTGTGCTGCCCATCTCACTGATCCTGTGAAATAGCCAAAATTAAACCTGTACTACACTAGTCCACCCAGGTTGTAAAGGCTAATCCAGACCAGTTTTTCGCAGAACCTCATCATGTAATTATTACAGAAAACATATGTTCAGCATGAAGAATCCAAGGCGAAGTTCTATGGGAAAGATGTACTGGCCAAGAAACAGACTCTGTATTCTCCCGTAGTCAAGCTCAATGCTGTTTTAATATCATAACCTGCTACCTAAATTGATGATTACGCTCAGCTTTCCTTAGTCTCTTGCATACTCCAGAGCACTCCAATACCTTGTGAGGGATCACACAACTTGTGCAACATCAATAAACAACATTAAAGTTCATGCAAATAACATCTTGGTGGCAAGAACAGGTTTCAGACATGTGGTTGCTGAATTCAGGATTTTTTAAATTCTTGCCAGAAAGTTCCACTTCTCTGCCCATTGCATATCTTTCCTCATCTTTTATAAACTTGATGATTTATTTGAATACCACTGGGAGGTAAACACAAAAGGATCATTTGACACATTAATAGAATTTTCATGAGAGGGAATACTTTCAAAAATTCTGCACGCTGTTTGGCGTGTTGTATTGAAGGGAAATCTTGAAGTACAGTGTTAGTGTCGATATAACACCAAGAGTAGGGTGAGAATTCACATCAATAAAATAATGCAGCAGGTTCTGGAAGCCATTTTGGCAGAGGGGTCTGCCACTCTCATGCCATAAAGTAAGCAGGAGGCTGATTCAGCTGGGCACCTGAGGATGCTCTACAAGAGAAGGGAAGCCCATGGGGATGGCATAGCGGCAATTGCTGTTTGGAATATGTTCAAGGAAAAGATAAAATGCCTGGATTGCTCATCCAGTCCTTGTTGTCATGACAACTCTGGTAATTTAGTTCCTTTTTAAGGCTACTTTATCAGCTTCAGCAGAGGAGGGTACATAAGACCACTTGCATCTACTGGAGAAACCAGTGCTAATGATACAATGTCTGCATGAATCCATTGTATCAGCTAAATAAAATACTGAGGTTGCTGTCATTTGCCTTCAGAAAAATGTTAGCAGTTGTTGATGTACTCCTGCAAAAGTAGAGCCTGAATCTGTAAGAAGGGAGAGGGATCAGGTTATTTCTTTGAACCAGACCTGTAGCATCACATCATGTCTGCATTCTGTCCATTGTCTTCCTTTTCCTCCTCCCTGGCTTTGGAAGCTGCTTCTGCTGTACACCACACCAACCCTCTTCATAAGTGGTGGCAGAAGCAGCAGGAGGCTGCAGGGATTGAATGTACCTCCTCCTGCGTCACAGAAAAGGACCCCTGTCCTCTTCTAATGAGGCAATCCTCATGTTGCTCTTTCACTCTGGCTGTGCCATCTCAGGGACTGCTCCAGGGTTTGCTCATGGGCTCACAGGCTGTTGTAAGTTTACTGAATTCACTGCTTCCTTTTTTGTTGCTCCTCAGGTAATCCCTTTTTGATGTGGAATGCCTTCTGCTGCAGAATCAAGACGGTCCTGTGTCATTCACCTCTGCCTCCATGTCACTTCTGTTTCCTGTCCTCTCCAGAGCTATGTTGGGAAGCCGGCAGCAAGGTCTGGCTGATTCCCATTCAGCTGCTTTCACTCTGGTCAGAGCATGTATCACAAATAGTGATCACGGGCACTGTTAACACATGCTGCTCTGTGACAGAAAATATGCAAGCAATCAGACTTTGTTTTGTAGGTCAGGTTTAATGCATTCACAAATGCACCTTTAACACTTCAACGAGGAGAACGTAGCTGACGAGGCTGTGTAAACAAGAAGCACATCCAGAGTGTTAATATAGGTCTTTATTTTCTTCCCTTTTAGCAAGAAAAGACTTTGGAGAGATGAATGCACAACATTTGTCTCATTATGCCTAGCATGCTGCTGCTTTGCTGTTTCACAATGGCAAGGTAACCTGCTGACACAGCTTGCCAAGCTCCTGCCTCCCTCAGCAGATATATAAGCCGGCCTGGTGCAAATGGACTATTGAATTGCATCCACTTGGCAGTCCTCCCACACACAAGATGAAGAGCAGCAACTTTGATTTGAAGGATCTCTTCTTATTTACTTCTTTTGTAGTGCAATGTCTTTTGTTCAAGGAACATACAGTCTGAACTGAGGATTTAAGCTCTGTCCAATTATTCTGTAGTGTAAAAACCTTTTGCTGCGGTAAGAGCTAGCATTCCTCCAGCAGGAAAAGATAAGCAAACACATTCCTGAACTCTGTGTCTCTGCATAAGTATTTAAGCAGATCAGGTGTCCAGCTGTTGTCCCGTGTATGGCTAAACCCTGCAGAACAAAGTTTACATTTGGAAGAAATCAAAGGCTGCTCTCAGAATGTCTCTGAGCGCCGTCGTGAACGTATTCATGTGCTTAATCACCAAAGGGTTGAGTTTGTGTGGGATCCTTTGATATACTTTGGGATCCTTTTGTGTTTACTGTGTAGGTCTGCCAAGACTAATCAAAGTAGAAAGAAATGCCTATAACTTGTTTTGAAAAACGTAGTGGTTTTGTCTGTTGGAATAACTCAACTTCTGTTTAGACATCTCATTCAATTTTATTGCCTTTTTCCAGTTAGTTAGTGGAAAAAGAAGGAGATATAGATCTATCAATATTTCAGATTTTTGGCTATTACCTCGTGGGGTAGTGGGAACCAAAGTGGGGAAAGCTGTATTTCTAGAAGAATGCAGTTGTTTTTGATGGGAAGGGATGGCACGTGAATTGTCTCTCAAATGTGTTCATCACCTTGCTAGTGTAATCCTCCTTTTCATGTACAGTTAGAAAACATCCTATGATGTATTTCATCACAATATAATACAGAATATGAGGCTTGCATACTTGTGACACCTGCCTCTGGTTCAAATCGCTCCCAACTAACAGTAGTGCCCGACATCAGGTTGGAGCTCGCAGTAACTGCAGTGTCGCAGGCACGCAGGAACCTGCGTGAGCAAGGTTTTAGTGAGCAAGCTGAGGAAGTGTGGGATGGAAGAGCAGACAGTGAGTTGGGTTAGGAACTGGTTGCAGGATAGAGTTCAGAGAGTGGTGATCAATGGTGCCAGGTCCAGCTGGAGAGCTGTGACTAGTGGTGTCCCTCAGGGATCGGTGCTGGGACCGGTCTTGTTCAACATCTTCATCAATGACATTGATGAGGGCACAGAGTGTCTACTCAGCAAGTTTGCCGACGACACCAAGCTGGGAGGCTTGGCTGATACGGCTGAGGGCTGTGCTGCCATCCAGAGAGACCTGGACAGACTGGAGGGCTGGGCACAGAGAAACCAGATGAAGTTCAACAGGGACAAGTGCAGAGTCCGGCATCTGGGGAGGAATAACAAACTCCACCAGTACAGGCTGGGAGGTGATCTACTGGAAAGCAGTCCTGTGGAGAGGGACCTGGGGGTCCTGGTGGACAACAGGTTAACCAT
>VXBP01001294.1:149970-167577 GCA_013400115.1 Rhinopomastus cyanomelas
TTTTGTCCTGCTGCGGCAGGGGGGTTGGACTCGATGATCTCTTGGGTCCCTTCCAACCCCTAACATCCTATGATCCTATGAACCCTTGAAGAAGTCTGAAGCACAGGCCTAGCTGTGTGTTCAGGCACTTTCAGTGAGCTCTGTAATGCGGTTCCAGAGTATTTTTAGACCATGTTTGCTGTATTTAATTCCCCTAGCCCCCTTCCCATCCAAAGAGGTGCTGCTCCTCACAAGGATAATTGCTTCTCCTAGGCTGTGCTGAGCAGTTGTTCTGCCTGTAGAGCTGCAATTAGAGTAACAGCATCCCATGCTCTAAATGCAGCTTCACCAGAGAACACGATCTTAACATTTGCCTTACCAGCTTCCAAAGGGAGGGAAGAGAGTGTCTGCACAAAAGAGCCAAGAGCTTTAGCTGTGCTTTCTTTTCATGTGCTTCTGCGGACCATCAATAAATACCACAGAAGGATTTGTCCTTACCCCATTTCTCTTAGAAACGTACCTTTCTCCATTCTTGTCCCAGTGTCCCTCCTACTCCTCTCTGTCCACTTTAATCAGAAAATTTATGCACTGAAGCTCAGGACAGTATCTGGGATCCCAGTCTCACACAGGCACTAGATCTGCAAACTGATTTTTAATGAGAGAAGGAGAGGACTCCTGTCCTTCCCTTTCTTTGATGCTGATTTTTCTTGGTGTACTTATCTTCACTAATTAATCTCTGTCATCTTTTTCTCCCCCAGACTCTGTCGGGGTCATATGTTTTTAGGCTTCTGATTGTCAATTCAATTCTTATAGTTAGGCACATTAGGATCCCACCTCCAGTACTTCAGCTGACTGGCATGTGTCATCTCCTGACTCACCATCACAGCCAGCCAGTCTTCTTCTGAATGAAAGGCTACTATTTTTGTCAGTATCAGAAGTGTCAGATGTCAAATAGGTACCACTGAATGCAGTAGCTGCTGGCCATGTGCTGAGATATTAGGACAACGGCAGCTTTAAAATATCTACCATGAAGCTCAGAGATATTGTTAAATCTCCACTGCATTCCTTTCTAGACCTGTTCTAACACTGGTGTGTACAACCACTAGCCTATACTTCTTTTAAATTGAAAAATCTAAGAATTGCTGTAGCTGCTGTTCCTGACCTGACCAAGTTATCTGCCTTTTGCTGCTCAAAGTAAAGATTACTTTGCTTAGAATGGACTTTACCTTAAAGTGCCAATGTCTGACTTTGAAGGCTTTGGCCAGGTAGATTTTTGTGTAAGGGCAAATTAAAAGATTTAATGTAATAACTATTACATTAGTTTTGACTTTAGAGCATGAAGAATTTGGGATGCTGCAGAGATTCTGACATAACAGTATTTCTACAGCTGTTCCTTGGACTACGGCATCAACGCAAAATCATGTTGCAGATCTCTGAAGCTGCTTCTCTTCCAAGCCGTCAGGCTGAAGGAACAGATGGCAGAGAGGGGCTGCAGGTCAGATGCCTGGTTGAAGCTGTATCTTTACCTTCCAGCAAGGTTCCAATGACAGAAAGACCCCAGTGGATGGGCTCTTTCCCCTCCTGAGCACGAGGAGTAGCTAACCGCCAGACTGACCAGCTGTTCCCAGCACACACACACAGTCGCAGAGCAAGCAGGGGTCACACTGCAGCACTGCGAGGAGTGTGGCACAAGAGACAACGGCGCAGGTCTCTCCCAGCGACTTGACAGATCTGGATCCTGCTTCTGCCCTTTTGCAGCTCCAAGTGGACGAACTGCTTGTTAATTTATTTATACCAGCTTATTTGGTAAGAGAAGTTGACTGAGCCATTAGTGTCAGCTATGTTAGAAGACAACAGCCGTGGAAGAGTTTTACTGGCAGATTTGGGACACATAAGAGAGCACTCTGAGGCTAAGAGCACAGAGGTATTTCAGATATCTCAATTCTCTTCTTTCAGCAACTATAGGCGTGGATTCTATGTAGCAGAACGAAAGAACATGTACAATTGAGAACAGACTATAAAGTTGCCACTACGAGTAGATAAGCAAAATATATTTCAATTTTGCATTCTGCTTAAGATATTTATTGTTCTGTTCTTCCTTTTCAAAGAAGAGCTTTCCCTTCCACCCTCACACACCCACTCCCCCCTTCATTCTGTAGCATCAATATTAAAATCAAGAGGCTTCTAGAGTAACGCTATGATACAGCACCTTTTGTTTCCCTCCAGGTACTGAAATCCTAGGCTGGAGGAGGACACGAGGAAATTTTGGGTTACTGAAATCCCAGCATTTGCCCATTGCTTGCTGGTTTGTTTTATTTCATTTGGTAAAGTCACAATTAGTAAAAACCCTTGTTTGAAGAATTTTCAATGATAATTAGAAAATGTCATCTTTAAACAGGAAAGGCTGAGAGGAAACTTTTTTCTCTCTTACATGTAAGGAATTTCTTAGACTGGGATATATATATATATATATATATATATACACACACACATACGGTGTTCTTTCAGACATGATAGCAGAGAATACTTTTACTGTCTAAAAGCACAGATTTCTTTCAGAAATATTTGTGTCTGAGGAATTAGTGCTCAATAAGTCATCTATGAAGAGAAGAATGTGAATGGAGTAATAAAGTTGCATATGTTTGTAAAAACAGACCAGAAAGAATTTAAAACTTACTTGTTAATTTGTGTGACTTGGTAAAAATGAAATGAGAGATGGAATGTACTGTGACTGTCTATATATCTATAACTGAACATATTGTGGAACAGACTAGTGGCTGCTGGTCACCAGCAGCAAAGGTTTAAACCACGGCAACCTGTAGCTTGCTTTAGGATTCACATACGCGAAGCAAGGTTTGCTACCACTTGCAGAGAGCAAGTCCTGCTTCTGTGAGGTGGTAAAATTAGCAACATTCATAAATCAGTTTTCAGTTTTGAAAGATGTGTAGTTATAGCAACAAAAGCTTTCAACTTTTGTGATGCCTAGAGAAGGCGATTCTGTGCGCCGGCCGTGGAGGGGCTGAGCAAAGCCCTGCTTGGGAGCTTCCCCAAAACAAACGTTTGGTTTTTGCAGACAGCTTTGACCGAGCTTTTAATGCCTCAAATACTGTCAATCAGTGCAGAACTCAGCACCCAATTTGTCTAAGTCTTGACCCACATAACTCAGATCCAGGAACAGCTCTTCTGCCGCTCAGATCTTTTCACTTTTTCAACACAAATAGAAGGGCAGCGTGCAAGGACACTGGTGCTACGTAAGGTGCAGAGCAGTCATGAGATACCTGTTCTTCCTTTCAAAGACAAAGTCCGGGTTTGAACAGCTTGGCTACATCCTTACAAGCCTTTACTTTATTACTAGCTCTACAGGACAGATGGCTACACATCTTTTCTGTCTGTACAACCAACCAAGTGCCTGAGAGCACTGGGACAAAGTAGCCTGCAGTGCTACAGGCTGGGGTGAGAGGGGCTGGAAAGCTGTCAGGCAGAAAGAGATCTTGGGGTGCTAATTGACAGGCAGCTGAATGTGAGCCAGCAGTGTGCCCAGGTGCCCAGGAAGGTTACCAGCATCCTGACCTGTACTAGAAATGGTGTTGCAAGCAGGTCTAGGGAAATGATCACCCCCTGCACCTGGCATTGGTGAGACGCCACCTCGAGTACCGTGTTCAGTTTTGGGCACCTCACTAGAGGAGGGACATTGAGCTGCTGGAGCAGGTGCAGGAGAGAGCAGCTTGGCTGACGAAAGGCCTGGGGAACAAGCCTTATGAAGAGCAACTGAGGGAACTGGGACTCTGAAGAGGGGACTGAGGGGAGACCTTACTGCTCTGTACGACTATCAGAATGGGCATTGTAGAGATGGATGTGCTGGCCTCTTCTCACAAGTAAACAATGATGGGGCTAGAGGGACTGCCTTGATGCAGCACATCAAGGGAGGTTTAGGCTGGACATTAGGAATTTTTTTCTCTCAGAAGATGGTAAAGCATTGGAACAGGCTGCCCAGGGAAGTGGTTGAGTCACCATGCCTTGGTGTGTTTAGATGTTGCATAGGTGAGGTGGTTAGAGATACATTTTAGGGGTGATAAAGATAAAAGTAAGATTAAGGATTGGAACTGATGAACTTGTAGACCTATATGAAACATATATGTTTCAGTGATCTTCTCATTCAAAGTAAGTTTTGAAAGGTCTGACTGTTTCTCTAAAGAAGACACTGCTTGCCACTGTAAAAAGCTTTGGTTGCCTTCCCTGTATGTTTGTTATAATTTGAGAAATGCTGGCTTTTACTGAGGTTTTTTTCTTATTGCTGGTCTTTGCTTGTGGCAAATCAAAGCTGCTCACCTGAGTATTACGAGAGTGCTTCCTTCCTCAGGTCAGAAATGTCGCTTGTCTCAGTGTCCTCAATCAGGTCATGGGGACTTGAAGGGGCCATTAGTAGAGTATTAAAGCTACAAACTGTAACCTGTCCTTCAAGAACCTCTGTTTAAGACTCCAGTGAGAGCACAGCAGTGCAACCACGGTGCTAACATTCAACACAGATGATTTCGAGCTTTTGATGATTTCCTGGATTTTACTGCAACAAGCTCCTTGTGTGGTTCTCTACTCCTGCCTTTCTTACAGCTCTTACAGCTTTCCTTTTCTGTGAGTCTGCTCCCTGCTCCCCTGTCTCTTGCACTTTCTATTCTCTCTGGGCAAGCAATTTCCTCTTCCTTGAGATGTCTGTTTTCAAAAGCTCCTTCACTTGATACACATCAGTATTTATTTCTATGAAGGCATTCCCTGAGTGACTGAATTATGCTGTCCAAAGGAGGTTGGAAAACAGGCCAGGATCAAACATTAACTGCCTGAAAGGAATCAAGTACGCAGAAGATGTCCATAAAACAAGATAAAGGACAATATACCTTCAACATGCACATCTTGCTCAGTGCCAGCTGATGCTGCGCCTTGGAACTGTGTGTGAATTGATGCTGATCTGACATCTTCCAATCACTGGTAATAAATGAGCCACCCCAATAATGATTTGATGAGTGGATAATGTGCTCTGCATATTTCAGAAATATGTGGTAAGTTAATGGTGCAACAGAAGCCTTTAGAATGGTTTGCCACTTTTTTAGAGGATCTTTGAACACCCTGGTTCATAGAACAGGCCATTCTTTTTATGCAGCGTGTGGATAGGAAATCAGACAGAAAAATGAGGAACTACTTAACACTTCTAGTTTTTCTGGGATTAACCCCTCCTCCAATACAACTGCTTTTGAATATGCTGTATTAACATCAATTATGCTGGAAGTGAGATAATGAAATTCAAAGGTGAAAATGTCTGGGCTTAGTCAAAAGCCAGTTTAAATGGATAAAATCAACTTCCTCAGACTGTCTTAGCCTGTATGTTTCATCACTGTCCTTTAGTCAGCTTCATCACTGATCATGCACTGTCCTCTATGTGGGTGAGCAGACTTCACCGTAATCACAATTTACACCGGACTACCTTTAAGCTGTTGGCCAGCACATTTCTCATGCCATGATCGTTGAGGAATGCAGCTCAGAACACACAGACACTAGCTGGAGTTGTATTTTAACACTGTACGTGTATTCTGTCTGGAATAACCTTATTGCATTTGGCAGCATGTTGAGACTGCAAAGCAAACGATGATGGTGACAAGAGAGACACATAGCAAGGAGAAAAAACGTTATGATGTGCTGCTGACAAAATGTTGTTTTATTTTTTGAAGAGTGAAGTGCCTGATATTGGTTTTTTTTTTAAGCTGAGTGAGGCTGATGAAAACTCTGAAATACTGAGCTCTCACCACAAGGACACCTGTTCTAACAGATTCACTCTGCCCTGCTACAAGAGATTTAAATGGGATGCAGAAGACTTTCTTCAAATGCTTTCTTCTGTTGCTTGCTTGAAAGTTTGCCCCTCTGTCTTTCACACTTTGCAGAACTAATTGATCGGTAAGTGATAATCATTTGGTCTTTGGTCTCCAAAGTACTCACTTGATAACTCCATTATATGATACTTCATTAACTGAAGCCTTTATATTCCATTATATAGGGAATTTGTGAAGTGATAGATTAAAATCCTATATTCTTCATGGAAGCCTAAGCCTCACCACGGAAATGTTGTAGAGTCACAAGTACATATTCCTAAACAAAAGACATGGATTTATCTTCCCTTAATTTTTGTTCTGATGCTGTTAAGAACAGAGGTTCTGTCTACACCTTTGTCAGCATAGCAGGTTATGCCAACATCAGGGAAGAATTCCACATCTTGTCCTCACTAGTGTCACAGTGCAAAGAAACTGGTAAGGCAAGACCAGTGACAATTACTGGTTACATGTCTAATTTGATGCAGGTTTTTATTTAGGTATAGTTTTTTTAAAGTGGATGAGCAGGAAGGTCCATTTCCACTGAGCCATCTTCTTGCATACTTCGTTTCTATGGCTTTTCCGAGCCTGTCTAATAACACAACTGCAGATCCCTCCCTCACAAAACTGAGGAATCTAGTTTCCAGTTAAGAACATATCATTCACCCTCTTATAGTCCTTAAAAAATAATAACATATAATTGCTGACTTGCTGTTCTTCTTCAGTTTGTGTACTTGAAACCTTACTGCTGTGTTCATTGAGGAGGAAGATGACAGAATCAGGTCTTTGCTGTTTTCATTTCTCCTTAATAAAAGAATACAAACAAAGTCTTATCTTTGCAAGAAGTCATAGTAAGAGTGTAGTAAGAACCAAGAATAGGAAACAGTATCTTCCTTTGCCCAAGAATCAAAATCTTGCAGAAAGTTTATGGCCCAGCCAGCACGATTTCTTTTTCCTTTAAGACCTGTGCTATCAGGTGTCTCTCTGCTTTCATCTGAGCTTTCCAAATGTCACTCTCCTAGCACCACCAGCTGTAGTCACAGCTCTTCAGTTGTCACTGTTCTTTAAATTTCTTCTTGTGCAGGTATTTGCAAGCAGCACAACAAACATTAAATGTATTGTTTCCCAGATTTTACCACTTCTCAGGTAGGGATTGATGAACTACTTCATCAAATCTAGATGGAAGATGATCAGAAGCTTCTCTGCTTTAACAAGGTTTGTGTTTCTTGCAGCTCAAAGACATCTGTCCTTGCACAGATGCTTCCAGAGCCATTGCATATTTTTTTCCAATTAATACTGTTACATAAAACTCTCCAGAATTCCTAGGAGTGGGAGTTTTAGAGGCTGGTGGATTATTTTTGAAGATTACTTATGAAAGACTGTAATCCATGTTCTGTGAGAAAAGTGCATCCACACATCTTGGCACTGTACTGATTTCTCTTTAGCAAAAGCTTTTTTTCAAGACCTGGACGGGCTGGACAGAGGGAAAAGTAATGAACGAGGGTAAGTGTAGAGTCTTACATCTGGGCAAGATGTAAGACTCTTAGGTGTAAGACAACCCCAGGAACCAGTATCGGCTGGGGACTGACCTGTTGGAAACTAGTTTAGGAGAAAGGAACCTGGGGGTGCTGGTGGACAGCAGGATGATCATGAGCCAGGAGTGTGCTCTTGTGGCCAAGAGGGCCAACAGCATGCTGGGGTGGATCAGAATGGGGGTGGTTAGCAGATCAAGAGAAGTTCTTCTCCCCCTCTACTCTGCCCTGGTGAGACCACATCTGGAGTATTGTGTCCAGTTCTGGGCTCCTCAGTTCAAGAGGGATGTGGATCTGCTGGAGAGAGTCCAGCTTAGGGCAACAACGATGATGAGAGAGGTGGAGCACCTCCCTTACGAGGAGAGGCTGAGGGAGCTGGGTCTCTTTAGCTTGGAGAAGAGGAGACTGAGGGGTGACCTCATTAATGTCTATAAATATGTGAAGGGGGGGTGTCAGGAGGATGAAGCCAGACTGATCTCAGTGTCATGTAGTGATAGGACGAGGGGCAATGGCTGTAAGCCGGAACATAGGAGGTTCCACATAAATATGAGAAGGAACTTCTTCATGGTGAGGGTGATGGAGCACTGGAACAGGCTGCCCAGGGGAATTGTGGAGTCTCCTTCTCTGGAGATGTTTAAAACCCGCCTGGATGTGTTCTTGTGCGACTTGGTGATCCTGCTGTGTCAGGGGGATTGGACCAGATAATCTTTTGAGGTCCTTTCCAATCCCTAATGATTCTATGATTCTATGATTCTGTGATTCTGCTTTTCAGTCAAAGAAAATGTGAAGTTCTTTGTATTGTTAAAAAAAATCTTTATGACTTTGAAAAATGAGGATGTGAAATTAAACAATTCAAGTCCTGAAAGAAAGAGACAGTTGTTAGATTTCCCTGTAATCGCAGTACATGGGCTTTGATAATCACCAGCAAATTTATATTCATATATTTAACTCTTTTTGTGGGTTAGTTGATCAACAGTGAATTGTTGCACAATTAAACACATGCAGAAGCATTATGAGCTACAGAGGGAGTCGAGTTTTGGGTTCAGGAGAAAGGTAAAGAGGTACTGGAACACTTAGTAAATGAAGATATATGATAGGATGATAGGAGCTGCAGCAAATTCTACCCTGTCTAACCAATGGTATGTCCTGGGCTTTGCTAAATCCACTAGGCATTCTAAGAAGTCATGTCTTCCCTCTGGTGAAGGAGTGAGAGAAAACACCTGCTGCCATGTCAAAGGGAAAAGAACAGGCTTACAATGACATTGATGCTCTATCCTGCAAGATAACTATTCGTACACCTTCTTTTAGGGTGTGGATGATGGCATGGTAAGTCTGCTGTTTTCCAATTTAGGTTGATTTAATCCAACATTGATTTTTGATCTAAAGCAACTGTGTGAGCTGTGTTCTTTTGGATGGTCAGGAAAAGAACCACCGTAGTGGCATTTATACCATGGGATAATGGACTGTGTGGGGAACCCCTCCTCAGAAGAATTAGCTGATTAATAAATTAGTGAATCTAGCATCACTGTAGCGCTTTACAGACCACTTAGTGCATGTGGATGCTTGCTTGCTGCAGGCTTAAGTGTCACTTAAGCTTGTTTTTGCAAGAATAAAAGCTGAGTGAATGGCATAATGATTTATAACCTTGGTGTAAAAGAGCCACCCTGGTGCATTGTGTTACAGGCCTGCAGCACTCTTACTGAGAACTTTTAGGCTCTCTGCCACAGTGGCTGAAGCACAGTGCCTAAGCTGCCCTGCATTTTGAGGTGAAATGTGGAATGTTCTTTCTGCCTGTCTATTCACCCTACGTTTTAGTGCTTCATCAGATAATGTTTTGCTGTACTTATTCTTCTCTCCTTTGTTTCAAATCAGTGACTTAACATACAGAAAACCAGTCATCAAATTACTTGCTTTTACATGAAAAGCATTCAGAACTCACCAAATTAATGGCAGCAAGCATGCTCACATCGTTACAGTCACTTGGTTTCAGCTGGCTTTCATGACATTACTGTAGACATGCATGAAACATTCCAAGAGTTTTCAGAGCTGACCCAAGACTGCGTGCCTTAAAATGAGCTAATGCTTTGGCAGGGACACAAAAGAAGTGGCTCGGAGACCTCAGCTTTGGGACTAGCCAAAAAGCTTGGATACAGCTTCTTCATTCTGTTCAAGAGATATAAAAATAACATTTCCTTCATTTTTAAACTGTTCATTTATATAGTACTTGTCAGAATATCAGAGCAAAATCTTTTATTCCTGTTAACAGATATTTCCCATTAAAATAAATTATAAGCTGCACTCTCAGTGTGAAACAGTATTGCTCTGGTTGCCTAGTAACAGCCAAAAAGAAGACTGTTGTAAAGCAGAGCTTTGGAACTGGTAAAATAACAATGATATTTACATCAATAAAGTAAAATATTCTTGCTGTCTTGGTGATGAGTGCAAGTTTATCACGTACTAGCACGTTTATAATGTCTACTGTTTGAATATCTGGCTAAGCCTCTGTGAAAATCCTAATTTGTCTGTGTCCACTCATATTGCAGGAGCAGAAGGATTCAGCGTGTGGTCTTTTCTACCACAGTGGCTCACTACGTTTCCTTCTCAGCACTGTATTCCAAAAGCAGTTCGCTCTGATTTAATTAAAGAGGGTTGCTTGTGAAATTTGACGTCTATACCCATCCGTCCTTTCCAGTCGGTGACAGCCTGCATGGGGCAGTGATGGGTTTTTCTTAGGGACAGCACTTTTTGTCAGCATCGCACAGCTAAGCCAGTGCAGATACATTTTTTATCAGATTGTCAGAGAATTTCAATAATTCAGTGTAATTCACAGAAGTAGTTGTTCACTTTAGGACTTACCCTGGAGGATTCATAAACACTCATGAATCTGTTAGCATAATGACCATTTCTAGATTTATTATTACAGGTGTTTTGTGTAATCATTGTTGAGATTAAAAGTTTGTGACCTGCCTGGGCACAAACCGTGTATTTCCAAGACCCAGATTCATTCACTGAAACTGCCAGCTTCTCCCTGGTAAATCATGTCTGATGATTTCAGCAGTGTGAACAGTAAAATAACGTGACACTAATCATACAACTCCTTCACTGGATGGGGTACAGACTGAGGGACCCAATCCTATGTAGCGATGCATGCAAGTCAGCCCCTCAGGTTAATAAGACGCCTCAGAGATGCTATTTTGCAGCAAACTGATGCGATAGCAGGCTCAGAACACAAGTTTTACTAGTGTGAATGTAATTAATTTTTAGGGCCAGCAATGGGACAATTTTTTCAAACCAAATTTGAAAATAGACTGCAAGGTGTGTTGTCAAAAATTGCAAAAGAGGCTTGATCTCAGATTTTCAAATTCAGATTTTCTAATTATAGGGGAATAGGGTGGCAGCTGGTAAGAAAAGCGAAGAAATTAGGATTCTCTTTTATGTGAAGGAGCATGTTTTATTTTGCAAAGGTAATGAGAGTGACGCTCTGAGCAACCAGAAAAGAAGAATGACATTTCCTCAGAGCAGAGCAAATATAGTCCAATGAAAAAGCTTAATGTCCTTTGCAGTTTAAAAAAAGTATTATTATTATTTTAGAGTTTAAATATTATTCTCTCTGTTCTCTGGTGAATCAGACATACAGCACTTCCAAAAGTGCTTCACAATGGTAGGGGGTCCGGATGAAGAACAACAATATTTTAGACCATTCTGAGTGAGTAACAGCCTACAAAATTGTTATGTTTACAGCAGTGAAGATCTTTCTTTTAACAAAATAGATTTTCCTGGGAAAATGGTGGTTTGTCAGAAACTAAAGTTTGGGATTTTTTTTCAGGAAAATGACAGGTTTTGTGAACACTCAGTTAAGACAGTTTTCTCAGATCAATCTGTGCTCTGTTCATTTATTCAATCTGAGGGACACCTGGTGGAATCATTCCCACTGTATCCTTAGCAGTCTTGGGATCTGGGGTTTTGACTGTGGTTGTTCACAGTGGTGTGGATGGCTTAGGGTGTTCTGCACGTCAGCATCATGTCATGGTGATACAATTTACACTTCCTCTTTTTTTGTTTAGACCTGGGTTTAGATCTAAAACATCTACATTTTCGGTAGGTTCCTCTTTGGGTGCAAGAAACCAGGGGTCACCCACAGCAATGCAAGGACAGCTGCAATGACAATGATTTGTGAGGGGGCATTGGGAACAGACACATGTTCGTCACCAAGCCAATACTGCTGCTGAACCTTTTGCATCAGAGAAGCCTAATGCAGGTGTGTCTCTGTATGTATCATCTTATATATAAATTTGTAGGTATGTATTTGAATATGTATTTATATACAAAATAGATTCTATGACTTAGTCATTACATTGGAATACATAATACAATTGATGGCTTGAGGTCTGCACATCAACAGCATGATGGGCAATAAAACGTTTACAGCAAATTGACAAGGTTAGACATTGGTTTTTGTTTTACTTGTTTGTGATATCTGACCTGCCCGTAGAACAGTGCAAGGAATAGACAGGTGACAGATGGGGTCAATGCGTGCTGAGTTTCAAAAATTTCAGCTAATATACGCTCGGTACAAAGCAATAGGAAAGACACTGGAGAGACATTAGTTTTGGCAGATTGTTGTTACCCTGTTTACTTTTCATTTAGGTGGCAGTCTTGACCCAATTTGCAAAGCATAATGTGAGCCTGTTTTCTTGCAAGATGTGCTGGTCAAGGGTCCCAGAGTGGACAGGTATTTTAAATAGTTCATTACAGAGACATTAGCACCTAAAATCCAAAGAAAATGGGTAAAAAACCCCTTATAATTATATTGTATTTTAGGATGGTAATCTAATCAAACTCCAGATTTTTTAACTTATTTTTAACTTTTCTGACCATGTAGTCAGTGCACTATTTGCTTATGTCATATGATTGAAAATGATTTGTGTGATCAAGCTGATATCAGTCTGTGGGTTCAAGACCACAATTCAATATCAAAGAAAGGAAAGCAAAGCAGTCAGGTCTTGATGGCATCTCAGATAAAATTCACCAGACAATCGATGGCTTAGGGAAACTCCAGAAAGGTTTATTAACACTCTAACTATATGCAGAATAGGAGAAAAGGTTATGCAAGTCGGTGCACACAAACTAGAAACTGTGTCATAAATGCCNACCAAAAGGGTCTTCCAGACATCCTCTCATCTCCTCTCCTCTCCCCTCCCTCCCCCGTCTCAGCTTCAGGGGGAAGAGGAGTAGCTCAGCTCACTGATGCTGAAGGCTGTCCGTGGTGGCGGGTCGTGGTGGCAAATCTGCACCAGTCTTGCTTCTCCAGTCCGTGTGCGGTGCGGCGGCGAGCAGCGGCGGCACCGCGCTGCCGCAGTGGCGGGACCTGCTTCGGTCTGGGGCGGAGATGTGGCGGGACCACGCACCCGCGGCAAGTTGCGGCCAGAGTCGCTTCCAGACCCTGCGGCAGCAGATGCCCACCGGCAGTGGGGTCAGGCCGGGGCCACGGCTGGTTAGGGGGCCGCGGCTGGTTAGGGAGCCGTGGCAGGTCGTTCCTCAGAGCCACAGTCCTCAACCCCCCCACTGCCCAGGGAATGGGCAGTGGGGGGGGGCACTGCCTTCAGGGCCACAGCCCCCAAAAATGGCACGAACCAAGACCCTGCCCCAGCTTTTATAGTCTCCTCCTAGCCTGCCTTTCAGGGGCAGGTCCCAGGACAGATGCTTCCGGGGAAGGGTCCTGTGACCTGTGCAACCGGGAACAGGTCCCCCAGAACACAACACAACTTTTCTTCCTCATGAAAGCAGTTCTACAAGTTCTAGCAATTGTCAAACTGCAACACAGTCTGAAAAATTTCACACCCTAAAAGCAGCTGTTTGAAGCTGTGCGTGAGATTCAATCACCAAAAAGCTGTGAAGAAGGGACAATCACATTGGTGGTCGTACCCAGAGTCAAAACACACATTGGAGGAGAAACTCCTCCAATTAATATTATTAAAAAGAATTGTGTGGTACGTTGGTTATCTGAATGTTAAAACTGAAAACAAAAGTTCTAGAAAGTGCTAAAAATAGAAAAAAATATTAAAATTAAAAGAGCTTCTGATATAATTTTAACTTATTATACTAGTATTTAAACCACTGTGTAGATGCAATCTGTCACATACCTTGCTTTATCTATCTTTGAAGTGTGAAAGTTGAGGGACCTAATTAGTGATGCCCTCTGGGTTTTCTGACAGGGTTAGGATCTGTAAACAGCAGTGCACCTGTCTACTCTTTCCACTTAATGTCCAAATGAAGTTTACTGGAGAACTTGTCAGTCTTATCTTTATGGTTGGAATTTTAAAGATCTTTTCCAGCACAAATGATTCCATGATCAGTGTGTACACCAAACCTGCTGAACTCCTTCTTGTAAGACTCCTTGACCTCTTCATAGTCTTTCACGTAGCTGGAGTTCAGAGCTCTGGGACTCGCAGCATAAAACATGAATATGCTTGAGTGGGCCTAGAGGAGGCCACTAAGATAATCAGGTAGCAGGAGAACCTCCCCTATGATGACAAGTTAAGAGTGTTGGGATTGTCCAGCATGGAGAAGAGAAGGCTCAAGTGCCATATTTTTAGCAGCCTTGTGTGGTGGGTTCAGGACCACAATTCAATATCAAAGAAAGGAAAGCAAAGCAGTGAGGTCTCAATAGCATCTAGGATAAAATTCACCAGACAATCGATGGCTTAGGGAAACTTCAGAAAAGTTGGTTAACACTAACTATACACAGAAAAGGTTATGCAAGACGGTGCATACAAACTGGAAACTCTGTCATTAATGCCCTCACAGAACCTGAGAAAATAGAATGGTAAACCACTCCAGTTTGGGCCTTGGATCTTCTTCTAATTTAGAGACCTGGGAAGGAAAGCATGTCAGTCCGGGATGGCCTGAGTCTCTCAGCGTCCACACCTGCATCCCTCGGTGCAGCTGCACGCATTTCAGCGTGGCTTCTCCAGCTCAACGNTGGGGGTTGCGATGGCATTTCTGCACCAGTCTTGTGTGGTGTGGTGGCGAGTAGCGGCGGCACCGCGCTGCCACGGCGGCGGGAGCTGCTTCGGTCTGGGGTCGTGGTGCGTCTGTGGCTTCTTCTCCGGTCTGGGGCACTGCTTCTCAGGTCCGGGGCTGCGGTGCTAAGGCAGCGAAGCCGCCACGCGGCGGGACTGCTTCGAGTCCCCGCACCTGCGGCAAGTTGCGGCCAGGGTTGCTTCTAGACCCCGCGGCGGCAGGTGCCCGCCGGTGGTGGGGTCAGTCCGGGCCCCGGGCCGGGGCCGGGGCCACGGCTTGTTCGGAAGCCGCGGCAGGTTGCGGCTGCTTCAGAAGCTGCGGTTCTCACCTCCTCGGAGCTGCAGTCCTCCTCAGAGCTGCGGTTCCCACCCCCCACTACCGCCCGTTCCCGGGGTGGTGGTGGGGGCTCTCCCTTGAGGGCCACAGCCCGCGAAAAAGAGGGCGAACAAAGACCCTACCCCGGTTTTATAGGCTCCCCCTAGCCCGCCTTTCAGGGGCAGGTCACAGGACAGACGCTTCCGGGGAAGGGTTCTGAGACCTGTGCAACCGGCAAGAGGTCCCCCAGAACACAACACAACTTTTCTTCCTCATGAAAGCACTTCTACAAGTTCTAGCAGTTCTCAAACTGCAACACCTTGCAGCACTTAAAGGGGGCCTTCAGTAGAGAGGTGAGAGAGACTTTTTATTAGAGAGTGTAGTGATAGAATGCAGAGTAGTGGTTTTAAATGAAAAATTATAGATTTAGACTATGTAGTTGGAATAAATTGTATATTCTGGGGTTTATGAGACACAGGAACTGGTTGCCCAGAGAAGTTGTCTATGCCCCCACCCTGGACGTGTTCTAGATTAGGTAGGATGGGGCTTTAAGCCATCTGGCCTAGTGGAAAGAGTTCCTGTCCATGACAGGGGATTGGAAACAGATGATCTTCCTTCCAGTCTGAACAGTTCTATGATTTTGTGATTTATTGTGCAAGCACCTATGACACTGCATCTCATTTCACAAGATATTAAACCTACTTGAGAAATCTTGTTTAGAAAAATCTTCTACCTCTGTTAGGAGCAAGCAAGGATTTTGCTGATGGCAAGATAAAAAAAAAAGAGTATTTATTTAAAGAATCACTAGAATTTTAATATTAGTTTTTGAAACATGCTTTGCTTCCATGCAATACCAGCCAATACTTTAATGACTATTCATAAACTGTTGGTGTGATAAATGCCTGTGTAGGTGCTCTTGATGCTAAACTAAGAAAGCCAGTGCTTTGCTGGTTCAGACCCATGAAAGGAACTCTCAGAGTATTTAAAATAAATCTCCGTATCAGGAAATGTTTGGGAGAAGGAAACATTGCTGTTTTCGAATAAGTTTTTAATTTCTCTGTGTCAGTCAAACACTGGTAACGTCTTTTGCGTAGAAAGCATAATTTTCTTTGCCAAAGATAAAGTTCAGCATGGAATTTTAGATCACAGAATCATTAAGATTGGAAGAGGCCTCTAAGATCATCAAGTCTAGCTGTCAACCCAATGCCACCATGCCCACTGAACTGTGTTCTTAAGTGCCATATATACACAGTTTTTAAACATCTCCAGGGATAGTGACCCCACCACCTCCCTGGGCAGCCTGTTCCAATGTCTGACCACTCTCAGAAAATAATTGTATAATAATCCTTCTTGTATTGAGATGCCCAAAACTGAATGCAATATTCAAGATAAGGCCTCACTAGTGGCCTTGGAGGTGAAGTTAAGGTTCTGCATTTTTATTTTGTAAAATGCCTTTTAAGATCTTGGCCTTGTCCCTGTGAAAAACCTCAGGCTTTGTTGGATGCATGGCAATTTTGTACACTGTGTGTCTAAGGTGAAAGTAAATCCCTAGTGCAAGTTTAAAGCTATTTCTGGTATATTTGGGGTTGGGTTTTTGGGGATATTTTCTTCCTGTCCATTTTATATATAAATCTGACATGTCTCCATGGAAATAACACTTCTTTAGAACATTTCAAAGTATTATATTTTTTATTGTTTAGTGACATTCTTTGTATGACTAGATTATTTTTCTTTATTCTTGCCATTAGTAAGGACTCATTATTGAAATTGTCTTAACTATGCTGTGCAGCAAACATGGAATGCAATCCTTTACGCTAGTTTGTTTGCTTTTCTTAGAAAGTTGAAAAAACGTAGGATTTTTTACTCTTTGTAGTCAGATAAATATTGTTAGAGTATCAGCAATCTCCTTTCTCTTGGAGAAGACCTAGACACAGAAAATTAATTCCTCTTGTAGGTGGATTTTTGTTTTATCCTTGTAGTCTACAATAATAGAACCCTATAATAAAAGAGTATATGAGTTAGAGGTAGGTTAATTAGTTAGTTTTTACAGCATAAAATACTTCTACAACCTTTCTTGATTCCTCTGTAAGTTAAAAAAGACAGATGTTTTGCAAGAAATTTCAGCAGATAGCCATTTATATACTGTTTCTTTAGATGATGTCCCTTTCAATCCTAATGATTCTATGAATCTATGATTCGATGATTCTCATCATCATAATCAAAGGTCTTTAAAGATATGACAGACTAAGAAAAAACCCAACAACCCACAATTGTCCAAAACCCAACACATAGTTGTTTTCCTCATTATGGTAAGGGACACTTTTTTACTGTTTCAATGTTTAAATGTTTAATTTAATGTTTCAATGATTAAAATAACTAAGAGATTGTTGTGGGTTCAAGACCACAATTTAAGATAAGGGAAAAGAAAGCAAAGCAGTGAGGTCTCGATGACATCTCAGGTAAATTTGCCAGACAATGGATAGCTTAAGGAAACTGGAAAAAAGGTTTATTAACTCTGTAACAGTACACAGAATGGAAGAAAAGATTAAGCAAGTTAGTGCACCAACTAGAAACTGTGTCACAACTGCCATCACACATTCTGAGAAAAATACAATGGGAGGTCACCATTGTTTGGGCCTTGGGTCTTCTTTCACATTAGAGATATGGGGGAAAAAAGCATGTCAGTCAAGCAGAGACGAGTATCACCACCTTCTCTATTATTCTTGCATCACCCCCATCTGCAATACAGCGATACCCAAACTGCTTTGCAGACTGGTGAATTCTTCAATTCTTCAGCGTAGCTTTTCCAGCTCAACGCTCTCAGGATGACCTGACTGCTCACTGCCCACACCTGCATCCCTTGGTGTAGGAGACTGTAAGAGACTGAACAGGGACTTGTCTCAACA
>VXBP01001295.1:1033-19938 GCA_013400115.1 Rhinopomastus cyanomelas
CTTTTTAGGATGTCAGGTAGCGACAGGACTAGGGGCAGTGGAGCAAAGCTGGAGATGGGTAGATCTAGAGTGGATGTGAGGAGGAGGTTCTTCACCGTGAGAGTGGTGAGAGCCTGGAATGGGTTGCCCAGGGAGGTGGTTGGGGCCCCATCACTGGAGGTGTTTAAGGCCAGGCTGGATGGGGCTCTGGCCAGCCTGACCTAGGGTGGGGTGTCCCTGCCCATGGCAGAGGGGTTGGCACTGGATGATTCTGTGGTCCCTTCCAATCCTGACTGATTCTATGACTTGGTCTGGGTGATCCTGCTGTGGCAGGGGGATTGGACTAGATGATCTTTTGAGGTCCCTTCCAATCCCTAATGATTCTATGATCATTTTCCATTGGGAACAAAAGAGTTCTGTGGAAAAAATACAGGACCATCTGTGTCTTAAACCACTGTCGTCTCTCTGTTGGTTGTTCTTTACCTGTTTGCACAGTATCAAGTTTTCCTGAGCAGAAGACAATGCTTGTTTCCATTAGGTTTCCTTATTCTCTTTGCCTCCAGTTTACATCTAACATTCATATATATTGAAGAACAAGACATCTCTCTACTCCTTGTCTCCAAATTGTTCTTGTCTTGTTGTAAACATTCAAGGGACCTCTCTGCTGTTGTGGACATCCACGTCATACTGGTGTGGTAGGATCCCCTCTCCTGTTTATCTGAAAACCAGTTTGTCTTTTCTTACCCGCGTCATTCTCCCCTGTGCGGTCTCAATCCTGGCTGCCTCCGCTTCTTTGTCATTTTGTCTTTGGGAGGTAGTTTCCCTTTCTTTCTTCTTTGACTTTGAATTGCTTTCCTTACCCAGCTTCACAAATATATGACTTAGCTTCATCTCTCCTGCACTATCTGCTTTCATCTTCTCTCTTGTGCTTGCACATTGTTCTCTCATGAATATCCCTTCCCACCGTTTGTCTGGGTCTTCTTACTCATAATCTGTTGTGCTCTGGTGCTGCTTCTGCTACCTCCTCAGTTTGTTCCTCAATTACCTCTTTGAATTCCTGTCCAAGCTTCAAGTTATCTCTAATTGCATTTTTAGGGCTTGTATGTTTTCTTCCATGACTGTGGTCAAATTACCTTTCATACTTATTTACCTTCTACGATGTGCTGCACCACACTGAGTGGGAGATTCTGCAACTGTCCATCTTTCCTCTTTTGTCTATTTAAAGTTATTTTTCAAAACAGCCAAACAGAATTAAGCACCAAAATTCCATGGATACATGGTAGGTGCTAGGTGAACTTCTTTATACTGCATGTTAAGGAAACAGGAGACTATCACAAGCTCTTAAGCAATAAAAATCCCTGCAACATGATCTGTTGTGGCTGGGCATTTTAATGAAATCTTGGGTAGTCATTTGCAAAAAAAAGCTGACACGGAGGGTTTGGATTTAGTCTTCACGTTTCCACTCAAACTGTGGCATTGTTTGAACAAAACAGCTTTGGGATCCTGGCAAAAGCGTAAAACTGTCCAAACTGCTCCACTCTGGTTTAAATTATTACCATCTTTATTTATTTATTTTTAGCTTTGAAGACGATGCACTTTAAAGTCAATTAACATCATATTAACGAGCAGACACTAATTACATTTTACCAAACTGGAAGGCTACAAATCTTTGAGAAGACAAATTCACATTTTAGAAATCTTTCCTAATCCAACTGGCATCAGTGTAGCCAGACACTGACAAAACCTGCGCTGAATGGAAATGCTCTAAGAATCTGTTTTCCAGAATTTTTTTCTATAATTTTAAATTAGTCTCCATCATTGTACTGTCTTGCACCCTAAGTCTAGCAAACAGAGTACTCGTGACTTTTACAGGATTAATGGAGAAGTTCTGAGATGTAGAAAGCAAAAGATCACTCAGCACAGCTTTTCTGAAGCTCTTCTCAACCTAGTGTTTTATAAATGGATCAGGATCTTTATGACAGTTTTGCAGAGGGATAAAAATGAGGCAAGGAATGCTAATGTGTCTCATCTGTAATTACTTAGCAGAGCAGAGACAAATCAGAACTTGCATCCAGTTTAGAGCTCTAGTCTGTTTTAAATATAAATATTTATAAATATGAGTGTTAGTGGAGTTCAGAGAGTTCCTATCAGGAAAACGCTGTTCTGTGCACTGGGAAATGCCCAAACTCTAAATAGTCCAAGAAATAATAAAAATGCCACCCTCTCCTGTCTGCTCTGGCTGAGAGTCACAGCTGCCTTGGTGTTAGGACTTTTTGGGAAGCAGCTCTCACATGAAAATAAGATCCCCAGCAATGCGCAAAACAATTCCTGAGCAGTGCGGAGAGCCAAGCTGTCACAAGGACTGTGTGGTAACAGTAAGGGCAAAGTAGGACTCACATGAGCTACTCATGTCAGAGCAAACTCCAGGAAACACACAGACAAAGCTATGCTTTTTAAATGTCCCCATTTACTTAATCACTTCCGTGCTATTCTGTAACAGCTGCTGAAGAATTCAACAGACAAAGGACCTGCTTCAGACAAGAGGCTGTCTGCATCACAGCAAAAGCCATTCTGTGCTAAGAAATACTTACGGACCATACAGGCTTATACTGGACCCAACTAGGTTTGTCTGTCCACTTTATGTTGTGCTCTCAACTGCTAAGATAGACCTGTGGCTTGCTCTGCTAAGAGTGGAAGTGTAGCTACCAGAGAAAAGGACAAGAAACACGATGGCACTTCATATTTCATGGGATGAGACATCAGAGCTATGTTCCATCAACTGGTGGATACATTCACAGGACATTAGAGCCAGCCCATGATCATAGCAAATTCTTTGAGACAATTTCAGTGAAGGTGATAGAAAAGCAAGCTTCACCCAGTACATATGGCACCATTGCTCCATATCACACACATCAACATTTCTGTCTGATGCTGCAAGTTCTTGACTTACTTGTGAGAACTGATGTTCTAGATCCCTACAGTGTCCTGCTTTCAAAGCTAATCTTCTGGATTAATGGATTTGCCAGAAAGAAACTCATCTGCTGGAGTGATCTAGCAGCTATGTCCTTCTGTATCTGCAAAGAAGAGGACAAAGTGTCATGCTTGTCCTGGAGCCATAACAGTCTGGTGGATCAGGACAGTCAGCTGTCATTATAAGTTTATAAGTATCTGAAGGCTGGCCAGGAGAGGGGGGACAGGCTCTTTTCACTTGCTCCCTGTGATAGGACAAGGAGCAATGGGTGTAAGTTGCAGCAGAGGAGGTTCCGCCTCAACACAAGGGGGAACTTCTTTACTGTGAGGGTCACAGAGCACTGGAACAGACTCCCCAGGGAGGTGGTGGAGTCTCCTTCTCTGGGGACTTTCAAGGCCGCCTGGATGCGTTCCTCTGTGATCTGTGTTAGATAGTTTTGTCCTGCTCCGGCAGGGGGGTTGGACTCGATGATCTCTTGGGTCCCTTCCAACCCCTAACATCCTATGATCCTATGATCCTATGATTATAGCGCATTCCAACAATGATGCCCAATGAGGGCATCGTGATCATCCATGATGCAGTGAATAGTTGTCACTAGACCAATCTCTGAGCAATTTTCAGCAACAGCGCTGTTCTCCTATAAATGGTGGCTCCAGCATTACTGCAAACTTGATTACCCTGTGACCCAGGCTGTTTTGTTCATTGATAACTTGTGGCCTTGACACAGCATCTGGCAGAAATGACTCTCCAAAATGGATCTATAAAATTTAATAGAGTGCCAAATATCAGGGGTACGTGCTGTGGTACCCTGTGCATTCGCCCTTGTCTTCATAGACATCTGGAATCACAGATGGGGTGCAGTAACTCTCTGCCTGTTCCACAGTCTCTATTTTGACATTAAAGGTCAAGGTTTCTACCTATCTTATTTAAAAGATTTTAAAACTACTGTAACATTTGCACAGAAGAACCCTCTTTGCACACAACTGGATCTAGTCTAAGCTTCCGGGTCTACCTTGTCTTTTCAAGTCCTGTGCCTCTGTATTATCTTGCTTACCACGCGATATAAATAGAGGTATCCCTTCTGTGCCCTTATGTCACTTGTCAGTAACAGGCTACATATGTAGAAAGAAACACACTCACCTCTTAGGTAGCTGCTGCACAAGCAGTCTGATTTAGACCCAAGACTGAGACTTCTGAACTCCTATATTGTGTGGTCACTTGGGTGGTGGCTTCAGGACCATCCCAACAGGCCAAAGCTCTGTCTCACTAGTAGATAGAATGAGGTTCTCATTATCTCATGATTGGTCTGCAGTGAACACAAGCAACACCTGGTGTGTGAGCAAACAAAGGAAACAGCTAAAGATCCTTTTTGAAGGCAACTGGAGACTAACTGGAGGCTGACACTACTGGAATAACATCTACCATTTTTCAACTGGTGGTGTGGTTTCTTTAAAATTTGGTCCTGATTTGTGTTTAAATTTGAAGAACAATAAAACTTTAGGCACAAATAAAAAGCATATAATATATTGGAATTCTATTGGAAAGCTATTGGATTTCTAAGTAGGCTAGAAAGTACATAAACACCTTTAGCATAGTTTGCTCTTGTTACATCATCATTTTGTCCCCTGTCTCAGCAGGGCAGGGGAATACGTGATGCAACTTCAATCAAATTCATTTTTGGAAAAAACTACTTGAAAAGAAAGTAAGTTGAAATTCTACCTTAAATAAATCCACTCCTGCATCTTGGTCTTCTGTGAGAAGCAGTGGCTGTGAAATAGTCCAGAGCATTGAAATCCCTCTGAAATAAATACAGGCAGCTCCCCTCACAATGAAAGGTTGCTCTCATGGTTGCACTGATTTTAAACTAACAGTATCGACTTGAAAGGAAGATTTAACCTCATCTAGATGTACATGAGTAAGTACATGAGTACATACATCAAGTCTATTCTTGGTTCGACAGCTTGGGCAGTTCAGATTTGGATCAGGTTAGAAATTTATCACCATCAGTAGGAATTACGTTTATTGGAATAAGAAATATTAAAGTCTGCAGGAGCTCATGAGGATACCAGGAAAAGCAGGGTGAGGCAATGCCTAAAAAGCCCACTACTACAGTTTGAATCCTCTGCAGCTGCCAGTGTGCTTTCTTCTAGACCCAGAAGACAGAGACTAGAACACAGAGAACAAAAAAAAGAGACAAGAGGAGTGGATGGGGGAAGCCAACCTGACAGGTTCAAAAAAACTCAGGAAATGAAGATTTTCTAAAAGATGAGAAAAAGGTACAGGAGAAGGCAAACAATTCAGAGACTCTGCCAAACAAGATGAGTCTTGAGCCTTCCCATGGCACAAAGGTCAATCAAGATTTTTTATAAGATAACAAAAAGTTGGCATTGAAGCTTGCCAGCAGAAAGTTGGCGTATTCCTACTTACGTTTCCAATGGATTAAAATATGACAGCTTGAGCAATTGCTATTGAAGGCAGCTTATTCAAAACCTTCTAAAACAGAGAACTCTATCTCTTGAGAACATACACGCCTGAAGATGGAGTATATTCGAGAAGATATGTGATCCTTATGCTAGATGTGCTAATTCCCTAACACGCACTCCATTACATTTTTCTGTAAGCAAGCTGAAATTGAGTTCCCCAGTGCTGACCAACTCTAGATCTATTAAAATTGATGTACATCTGGAAAAACTCCACTGAAATTAGACTGTGGGAAAAGCCACTGCCAGACCCTGACTGAGCCTAATCGAGAAAATCAAAAAGCCTAAAGTTCTTGAGAGTTCTCTATTGAACAAGCGGAGCTGGGATTTTTCCCTAGCTGGTCCCTGAGCCCAGGGATAGTCAGCTGTATTTTCTCTAAAGTGAAAGGGATGGAAGAAATCAGAAGAGTGCACACAATAAATCAACTGGCAGTCTCTGAATAATAACTGTCTTGTCTCCTTAATATGAGAGAGAGTAATGTGCTGAGGGCAGGAAGAATTTGGCTCAAGACAGAAAATGTTCCCCTGTAGTGGGACAGAAAGTGATCACTCTGTAGTTTAATCAGTCTCAGGCCTCGCTTTGAGGGCTCTAGCGTATTGCCTGCAACAGCACGTGCAATCGTGTTTGCTGAAATACAAACTACGGTCGTAAACCCCAAGCTGGCAGGTCAGAAGTCAGCTGAGGATCTGGCCACAGATGTTCAGCAGTAGAGATCAAAATGTAGTTCATCAAATCCAGCAGTTTTCCTCGAGGAACAGGTTGCAGAAAAGTTTTTGTCCATCTTCACAGTCAGTGTGTTCACTCTGCATGTGACAAAGCTGTGCACCACAAACCACCAGGTTGCTCAAATGCCACCTTCACATTTCCTCATTTCTACCTGTCCTGTGCTTGAGAATTTTAATACTTTTATTCAGCAAATTTTCTCTTATCCACAAACACAGCTCCTGTGAAACTGCAACATTTTTTGAGTCTGCCTGCCAATGTGAAGAATCATACAACACCATCGAGTTCTCCCCAGCCCTTGACAGACATTTCCTAAAGCCAACATTTGATATGATGGAATGTGTTGTAATCAATTCTTAAAGCTATAGCACCAGTGGATTTTTATTAACTTGCACAACAAAAACAAAAATCCAACAAAAATGGGCCCTCATAACCAATCAGCCTTGTTATATCCTGAGAGCTGCTTTAACAAGCAGAGAGTAATACAGTGTAATTGGTACTCCAGGGTTTAATTGTTCTGTTCTTAAATCTAATATTGCAGCTGTGGGTTAAGTTTACACCACAGCTTTCAAACGAACATGAAAGTGTGGTACATCTGTGCAACAGAAAACTAAACATCTCTCATCTGATGTGTTTACAATGACATTTGATAGTGTGGAATGGTTTGGAGCTCATTCTTAAAGCTGCAGAACCACATTTCGACACTGCAAAAATAAAGGGAAAAGCTTCCAAACTCCTTTGAGCAACTCAGTCCACATGAGCCTGAAGATAATGCTGCTGCAGGCATTGCAGTGAAAATGCTGTCTGTAACCATTCTTCTGGAATCTCTGAGCGTTTGTCACCTGGACAGTGGAAAAGAGGACGAAGATAACTTCCCTTGCAGATGACGCAATGAATCATTTGAAAAACAAACCACTCAAAAAAGTCTGCAACTAGATGAGCAAAACGAAACCTGGCATGCATAACCAGACAAGACTACTCCAAGAAATGTTATTAAGTGGATGGTTCAACACATTTAAAAACAGCATTTTTCAGTTTAACAGATAGTAGAACAGCTTATGGTGACTTGACCTTCATAGGCGCATAGAATCATTAAGGTTGGAAGAGACCTCCAAGATCATCAGGTCCAACCATCGACTCACTGGTGGGGTTCACATTCTGTATAACTAACAGCTTCAACATTATGGACTTGTTAATGAATTTATTAAGTCCATAAGTAGTTCAAGAAACTTAGAAACGGGCTTATAAATGTCACCTGCAGTTTGCAAACTGCAAGTTATCTGACTGTTTTGATCAAGGTTCTTATAGGAAAGTTAAATGGTTATTAAAATGATTTACTGCTGCTACACGAAAAGGGAATGAGCCTGCTGAAGAACTTACACTGTGATAAGATGTGACAGGCTGCAGATCAAATGTGTTGGCATTTCTGCTTATGTCTAAGCCCAAATTTCTGTACATTATGAAGCTTGTAGTGGATTTAAGAAAGGGACTGTGGAGCAGATTAAGCATTTCCTCTTTCTCGTAATCTAGTCTCAAACGATCTGATCAGGCTACTTTTACTGTTCTCAGCATTAGCTGCCTTCTATAATTTTCTGTCCATGGAGTATGCAAGATAGGGTGACTTCAAGGGTTACTCATTTCTCTGTAGCAGTCCACACCAATGTCTTGATCTCTGCCCTTTAACAGATAAAAGCAATCTCAGTGATGAAGCTTAGCTATATTTCCATGGTACACTGGAATACATTAAGTTTTTAAACTTTATTTGTTCAGTCAGAATTAAGACTGTCTGAAGCCTCTTCACAAAAAGGGGCGGCCATAACAAAAGCTGTGTGCTAGCAACTCAATCAATGGACGCATTAATTCTGCATCAAAAATACCGTAAGAAGGACAGATCTCCCAGGGAGGCAAATCTGCATCAATATTTCAGTCTCTTGAGTGCGGACACTTGACACAATAAAATGCAACACCTGGCCTTCCCCTCCTTTCAACCAACTGAAAAACAAATATTGTCCTTAGAAGGGAAGAAATGCATTTGTATTTTTTTGGTTTTTAGGTTTTCCCCCCTTTCATAACATCGTAATGTTCTCTTCATGGGTGGAAAACTTAATCTTCAAGTTCAAGCCTATTTTCTTCATACAGTTCAGGATGAGATGACTTGGAATACCGGGAATATTTGAGATGTAGAAAATCACCCAATTCATCCAGAGCATTCAAAACCTGTAAGACCATTATACTGTGTCAATTCTCTTGCAAAACAAGTGAAGTTCTAGTAACCACTACTTTACAGCAGAACAAGAGAACCATTACAAAAATCCAGTAAAATTTTTAAAAGACAGAAGGGGAAATTTTGCTTTCGTTCTCCTGGTGAACATCAATGCAGTCATAGCTGTACAACAACATGTATGGGAACAGAATTTTCTCCTTCAGCAGGCTGTAGTTTTTAGTAAGTACCTTAATCAAGTACAGGAAAAAAGAAAGGTGATCTTTTTCTCAAAACACAGGGAGATAATAAACCAGATAAAATATTACCTTTGCTTCTGTGAAAGGGGTGTGTAAAACAATACATCAATGTTTCCCTACAAATCCCAAAGACTGGAGCTGCCACTGATTTCTCTTAGTTGGGACTCAGCCCAAAGTGCTGATCAGTGATCATAAATACATTGTCTGAATAACTCAAGATACTGTTGTTGCACTTAATTATGTTATTATTACAGCTCTCAGTAGATTCAGAAAATAGCCAGAGACCTGTGCCACAGCAAAGCAGCTCAGTGTGTTGAAGCATCTATCTGACTCACATTCAAAAGCAGCCAACCTTTTGGCTTCAAAGAAGAAAACGTCAATTTGGAGTAGGAGCCTGTTTCTGTGAAGCCACTAAAATGAGCTCAAGAACAAAAAGGAGCAGTTTATGCAGAGTGATAGCTTCAAGGTCATTAAGAAAGTTATTCTTGGAAACTTGCCCTTTCATGGATATTTTCTATCTCCAGGCTGAGTTTCAAAACAAATTTTGCCAAAGAGACAAGTTTTCATTGAGCTTGTTACCTGTTGTTACCCTGGGTTTGGGAATAGTCAGGAAGTGTTTGTCCTAAAAACTTTCCATCTGCGAGTAATTATACTTGGGGCGTTTCTATTCCCCTACACTGTAAGGGGAAAAGAATGCCACAAGTACTATGGCGATGATCCTAAGTTCAAAGACAAAAACACAGCCTGTCCAAGGATGATGGCTGGGAGTGTTTCACACCTTCACTGGTACCAGGAAACAGCCTTGTGCAGGTAGCAGGAAGTGAACACAGATTTACAGCCCAAAAAATGTCATCAGTTTGACATTTGGGAGTGCAGAGAGAAGAAAATCAAAACAGGATCCTCAAGAGTTAATCTTCAGATCTACTTAATCACCTACTGCTAGATACTTAAGTCACACCTACAAAACAGCAAAAAGCTGGCAGTGACCAACACAATTCATAGCTATACCCTGCTCTGTGCAACATTTTCTTATTGGTATTAAACCTTGTTAATAACTACTGCACCTTTAAGAGAAGCAGAAGTTTTGCACTGCACTTGCCAAGCAGGTTTTTTGGTGTTTGAGAGGATTCTGCACTGGTGCTGGAGTTGTCAGTTTGCTAGGGCTCTGGGCTCAAGAGTCACATGAATCCCAGGTTGCAGATGGAGAGCCAGGGGATCTCTGAAGGCATAGGTGCTTGTCTGCATGATGGAGTGGTACCTCTGACTCAAAGATTTTGGTATTCAGGGGTTTTAGCTTTGATCTTCATACTCATACAAATAAAGGAAACACTAACCCTGAAACTTGTCATTAAGCCTTCCTGTGTTACATGTGTCTAAATTGGCTTACTCTGAGAATGAAAGAGCCTTCATCAAGCCAGGCCAAAAACACCTTCAGCAAGGAAAGGAGACAGAAAATTCCAAAGAGTTTATTTTAAACACATTTCTGGCTGTGTTGGAAGGGAGGTTTTTGATGGAAGTCCCAACACACTCTTAACAATATCTCTGTTACCGGAGAAAGACACAAAACTGAGACAGGCCAGACAGTACCAGTTAAACTCCATTAGGTTCGAACAGTTCCAAATACTGTCTGCAATTTCCACCTGTACTCCTAAGACTGTCATGTATGCTTCTGTGATTTTATGAATCATTAGGGATTGGAAGAGACCTCGAAAGATCATCCAGTCCAAACCCCTGCCACAGCAGGACCACCTAGACCAAGTCACACAGGAACACATCCAGGTGGGTCTTAAACATCTCCAGTGAAGGAGACTCCACAACCTCCCTGGGTAGCCCCTTCCAGTGCTCCATCACCCTCACTGTGAAGAAGTTACTTCTCATTTTTATGTGTTCAAGAAACACATGAGACTACAGAATAAAAATAAGGCTATGGAAAACTTGATTTTCAATTATTTCAATCATTTCAACTTTCCTGCTTTGATATTTTTGGCCTACAGTAGCTTTCGTCTTGCTGCGCTATTCACGTAGGTCTTTATTAGTGATGACAGATTGGGTCACTATTAGAAATAAAGGAACATAACAAGTTAGCTGCCCCATAATTTATTTAAAAATTAAAGTTTATAAGGCTAAAATGCCTTTAAAGATCAAGTGGCAAGGCCAGTAAAACAAATGTAAAAATGAATTATTGAGATTCAAAGTAACAGACATAGAGTTTTCCTCCATCTCCTTTGCATCTGAAGCTGATTTCAACAGGACATATGCTCTGCTTACCGTGTCTAACATCTCCCGTGTATGTGCAGCTGACACACAAAACCGAGCTCTGGATTCTGTGATAGGAGTAGCTGGAAAACCGACCACAACCACGCCAATATTTTTTTCTAACATGCGTCTTGCAAAAGCCCTAGGGAGAGACAAAAAACCACAAAACCAAAATGTACATCTCCAATAAACAGGCCACAGAGAGAAAACATTTGAGTGCAATACAACCACAGGTCAAATCCTGTGTTCAGTTGAGGTGGACCGAATTAAATAAGAGCCAGAATTTTACCAGTGGGACTGAGATTCTTTGCTGCTCATGAAGCCAAGTGGGTGTCAAATGCTGGAAGTGCGATGGCAGAGACAGTGCTATAGGACAGACGTAGTTGATTTATGCCAATGAAAGGCTATGAGTGCAATTTAAAACAAAGTGGACAATCACAGTCCCTAAGCACAGAGGAAGCTGGTTTTCTGGAAGGTATGAGAGCTGGGTTCCTGCACATCAGCAGAAACAAAACAACCTGTACGATCGTTTCTTTGCTCTCACAAGCACCCTGCCAGTTTACCTTCTGTGTGGTATATACTAGACCTAGAGCTCTACCGTCACATTGTGCTACAACTCTCTCCTGGTTTGCATTTCCAAGTCAGTGCACAAATGCCACTTGGTGGGTACAAAATGGTAAAACACACAAAGACTGCTCAAAGATCAGATGAGGAAATGAACATCTATCCGAATCAATTTATACAGAAAAAGCAATGCATCTCTTTTAATGCTAACAAACAAAAAACCCCATCCTAATGGAAAAAGCCAGCAAAAGCATTATTCCAGAGTAAGTTAAACATAAGGGAAATGTTAATAACTCTGAACACTGGAACAACTCAAAAATTAAGCTGTCTTTAAAAAGAACACAACTAAGTGGAACATTGCCCAAGAGTTTATCTTGTGAATCATCTACCAAACAACTACAGGTTTCACAGTGTGTACCAAATAACCTGTGAGCCAGAAGTGTTTATTTGTCAGCAGCTTTATTATCAGTACTTACCCAATCTTACCAGGCATATAAAGGAGTAAGGGGACAACAGGAGAATCGTCATTGCCATAAATGATGAAGCCCATTTCATGCAGTCTTCGTCTGAAGTACCTGGTGTTTTTCCCCAGCTGGCGCACTCTTTGGAGTCCTGCAATGAGCCAGTCGGGAGAACAGTCAGTGCAAAGATCACAGCCTGGGTCTAGTAACAGGCAAGAAACAAGGCTGTGGATAACAAATCAGAAAGGTTTGACTGAAATGTGTCTGCTACTATTTGATTTGGAAGAAAAACATGGAAAGAGCTAAAAGCCACTATGTTGGTTATTATGGCGTCAAAGACAGTGACTCATATTCCACTACTTTTGAGCTGCCTTCCCAATGGCAGAAAGAGTGTCTGCTGGGGATAGACAGGTGAACAATTCTCTTTACTGTGTTGTGCTGAACAGAGCCTATGGAATAATACACCTAACAGAGAAGTAGTTACAGGTCTCTGTGGATACAGAGCACGCCAATAGAGTGTGTTCTTTCTGAATATAATTCACTACAACAGGAAGTAACAACTGTCTGCAGATGTCACTATAGATGTCAGTATCAGAATCAGTGAATGGTAGGGGTTGGAAAGGACCAGTGGAGATTATCTAGTCCAATTCCCCTGCAGACCAGGGTCTCCTAAAGCAGATCACAAAGGAAAGTGTCCAGGTGAGTTTTGAATGTCTCCAGAGATGAACACTCTACCACCTCTCTGAGCAGCCCGTCCCAGTGCTATTTTTCTCACTGTGAAAAAGTTTTTTCCTTACCATCAATTTGAGTGTCCCATGTTCTAGTTTAAACCCATTTCCCCTTATCCTGTCACTGGGCTCCACTGAGAAGAGCCTGGTCCCATAATCCTGACACTCACCCTTCAGATACAAGCGTTTGTGAGACCTCCTTTCAATCTCCTCCTCTCCAGGCTAAACAGCCCCAGCTCTCAGCCTGATTCACAAGATTGTTCCTCTCCACTTGTACTTGTTGAGTCTCCCCATATTTCTCTCCACCCAACTCTTCAGCCTACCCAGGTTACTGCCAGATGGCAGCACAGCCCTCCAGTGTGTCAGCTTTGTATTGTCAGCAAACTTGCTGAGAGGACACTCTGTTCCTTCATCCAGGTCATTGATGAATATAATGAACAGGACCGGACCCAAGACAACCCCTGAAGACCATCACTAGACACAAGCTTCCAACTTGACTCTGCCCCCTTGACCACAGCTGTTTTTGTCTGAGTTTTGTCCTTTAAGCAGTTCCAAATTCACCTCACTGTCCAACCATCCAATCTTCCCTTATTAATTTTGGCTGCCAGGATGTCATGTCAAAAGCCTTGCTGAAGGGAATATAGACCACATTTAGCACCCACCAAGTTACCACTAAGATTAGGACCACAGCTGTCTGTAGAAGGCCTCATTAACTTCCCCATCCTGATCTGGTGGCCTGTAATAAACACCCAGAACTGTGTCTCCCAGGTTAGCCCGCCCCTTGATTTTTAACCACAAACTCTCAACCCACTCTTCATAGCTCTCCTTGGCAAAGCTTGATACATTCTAGTTGCTCTCTTACACAAAGAGCAACTCTACCACCCAGTCTAGCTGGCCTGTCTTTCTTGAACAGTAGCCATCCCTAACAATGTTCCAGTTGTACAAGCTATCTCACCATATACGCCCGTATCTTTTGTCATTAACAATATTCCACAGGGCTCCTCTGATGTGTTAGCTAAGTTCTGTGTATACAGTAATACACACTTGGTTCTTTTAATTATTCTGTGACTGTAATAAAGCTTAATGTAGAAAATACTCCATTCTTGGTCAGCTCCAGATGATGCTTTTGTTGCAATCTTTTAGACAGAGGAAAAGCATGTGATAAATTTTGCTATTATACAGGGTCAGGTCTTCTACAGTTTGTTACCATAACTCAAATTACTCTGATATTAATCTACATATGTAATCCCTCAATGAGTTCTGCTCAGTTTCTCTGTCCTCATAGCTTGCTATTATTACATCAATGTAATCATCTGACAACAGACTTCAATTGTGCAAGGCTTTCAGACCCAAATTTTGCTCTCTGTGTTTTCCCTGGCCTCGTTCAGTCACTAATTCACTGATTGCACCAGCAACCTGACATGAGGGTGAAAATAAGGAAAGAGACAAAAAAACAGCAAAGAAAACTGTGCTTGAAAAGCCATTTCAGCTTTTGGTTTTTTGCAGTGTCACTAAGGAGGCAGTTTCTTCTCCACCAACTGTGTACAGAAAGGAAGAACCATGATCGACTTTAATGTAGTTATCGGACAAGGTACATTCTTTCCACACTTCACATGCATTATATTTCATCAGTGAGATGATATATGCACTTCTTTTCCAAGGCTGTAAGGTGCTAACAGTGACGGTGCCACCTACCCCATACCCACAAGGTGGTTTTTCCCACTGCATCTCACACAACCATATCATGAATCAGGCCAGGTCCATCATTGGATTGAACTTGCCAGACAGAAATTGCCAAAGCAGCATCAAACAGATCAATTCTCTAAACCTAACCTCTGTGCAGCAGAGGTGGTCAGAGCACATGATAAGACTGGGATTTATCAGGGCACATCTCAGTTACACTCTGAGCTTTAATTTTCCTGCCATCATTGGCCCATACTTTCAACATCACGGTGTGTCACTGAAGCCTCCAGTATAATTTGTTTCCTCTTTCCCCCTTTGCTTTTTAGGTGCCTTTGCATAGATGTATTATGTTTTCACTCCACATTTACTTGTCTTTTACTTCTTGTTTGCTTCACTCTTCATTTACTGATTTCTGCACCCTTCTCTGTCTGTTTCCTAATTTTCTATCTTCCTCCTTGTAACCACAGTGGCCAGTTAGGCTTCTGTAACTGCTGCAGACCACCTTCAGCAGACTTGTCCCCAGACCACTTTCTGCCCCACCCCCTGCTTTGGCTTTTCTTCCTATTCCCTCTTGTCTAAAGTGGGGGCTGCCACGCCTAAATAAACCTCTTTTCCATTAATAATTTCTGAGTACGCAGAGGTCTGAGCAAGATCTACTGTTTCAACTGTTCTGTATCCTCCCAAGTCAAGGTTCTGTCAGCTTTCTGGCTGGGAAATTTACAGGGAAACTGGGACTTGCTTCACAGTAATCAGCATTTTGCTGAACAAATTAAAAGATCTCATAAAACCAGTGTGTTTGTAACTTTATGGACAGAACTGCCCACGTAGACAACCTGTTACAGATTCAGTCATTCAGTTTAAAGCATCCAGTGGAAGAGATCTGCTGGGTTAGAAAGGGCCACAAATAGTTTCACTGTCTCTCTAATGCTGCTAAAACAAAACCAGCTGTGTCAGAGCAAGGAAAGCAAATGAAACACAAAAGCATCCTACTACAAAGCTTTCCAGTCACTAATAAAAACAATAGTCTGTGGCATGTCCAAAAATATTTTTGGTGTAGTAGATCTCAAAGAAACACGAGGAAATACTGAAGAGAAATGGGGGAAGGGGAGATGGCAAGGCAAGGGAGTTAGAGAAGAACCACAGAGTAGTGCGTCTGAAGTCTAAAGAGACTTTTTCCCTTGTTAGAATTTGTAAAGATGTTATTGGTACCTCCTGAGTGCCCAAATTACAAGAAGGGTTGGGGGCGAGGGGGCATGTGGGGTGAGGGGGTAACCTGAACTGAGGGCTCAAAACCACTGCTGCTTCTTGCTATCTTAGCAACCCCTGAGCTAGTTTCCAAACTGTCCATCTGCAGCATTTGAAACTACTCGAATTTCGATCAGGGAAAGTTTTTATAAGTGCACATGTTGGCAAGTGCAGGTTAAGGCTCATTGCCTTCTCTTTTCTATTAGGCTGCTTACCACAAAGCTGGAAACTAAGTGGCAGCCATGGAGGATTCCAGTCCCTTGGGTATTTATCAAACCACGTGTGCACCGCCCAGGGTTGATCAGTTTGTCTCTACTTATTTTAGGTGCAAGAAATTTAAACTGTAAAGCAAGAGGGGGAATCCAGCAAAGGAAATGCTAGAGCTAAAAGAGGAGTTTCAGGCAACCCCCCAAAAACCAACCACCTCCTTCTTCTCCAATGTTCCCTTGCTAAATCCTCAACAAGTTTGTGACGGGATGGGTCCCCTTTCGAGACTCCCTATGGCACCCATTGCAAACCAGCCAGGGCTGATGCAAACAAACCACTTCAATGTCTTAGCACGATCCCAGAATAGTTATTTCACTTGCAGGGATGCACTGAGGAGGCAATAAAAGATCAGAGCACTTGTATATCTGGAGGGGAAAAAAAAAGCACATTAGGAGATGATTGCTACACACACTGCACTTGCGGGTGGGTGGCTGGGAGTGTCAGCACTTTCCCTTTCTCACAGGTAGTAGTGTGGTCAAGGACCACATAACACATCATATACACAGCCTTCTCATATGCTGTCCTGATAAGAGCAATAAACTCCTCAAAGTTTCAAACTGTATTTCAAGGGTCTTTTTAATTCCTTTATAGAACCCTCTAATGTCAGGTAAGGAGGCAGATCTGAACAAAATGTTTCTTTTGGTCTCATTGGCCCAGTTTTTCTCCCACTCAGTTTAGAATCAAATATTAGTCCAAATTCACTGTAGTATGTTTAACCAAAGACACTGAGTTTAAAAACAACTTTGATTCTTAGGGTTGTCATCTCATATTCTTTATGATTTTCTGATGGAAAATCTGCAGTTAGACCCTTGAGATAACTTGATTGTCAGAATCTACCTGAACAGCATGAATTAGAGGCTCAGGTGCTGATAGGGTAGCCTGTAGAATACCCAGATTAGTTATATTTCATAAAACACATGAACCACGACACGGCATATGTCTGGACAAAACAGCCTGGACTGGGAAAACTAACTCTCAGCTAGTTAAAACCAAGATCATTAATGCTTCAGACTTCCCATATAAGGCTGAACATGACCTTATTAAGACATCTACACCTCTTTAGGACCTGAATTGAGATGGGACAGAAATGGAGAAAACAAAAAAATGAAGGAAACTTAAATTTCACAGGTTACCTTCACAGCACTTGGAACATACAGTGATACCCATGCATCTTACCCGGATTTTGTTGAAATACAGGATAAATAACCTAAACAATACAACAAAACCAGATTTACTCCATCTACCAATTGATGGCAAATATAGAGCCTCCATTTGTCTCACTGTAAAGTTCTAAGATCCCGGGTATTCTAGGAAAAAACATTGATGATGTTTTTATTTCACATGCATTACTGCATATCATCAGTTTTAGCTCATTTATTTCTGTGTGGTTGGTTCAGGACCACAATTCAATATCAAAGAAAGGAAAGCAAAGCAGTGAGGTCTCAATGGCATCTTGGATAAAATTCAACAGGCAACTGATGGCTTAGGGCAACTTCAGAGAGGTTTATTAACACTAACTATATACAGAAAAGGTTATGCAAGTCGGTGAACACAAACTGTGTCATTAATGCCCTCACAGAACCTGAGAAAATAGAATGGGAAACCACTCCAGTTTGGGCCTTGGATCTTCTTCTAGTTTAGAGACCTGGGAAAGACAGCATGTCAGTCTGGGATGGCCTGACTGCTCAGCGCCCACACCTGCATCCCTCTGTGCAGCTGCATGCGTTTCAAAAGACCCAGTCTCTGTCTCTCACATCCAAGGCTTGAGGATTCTCAAGTCCTCCTGCTTTCTTCAACTAAGCACGAAGGAGCTCTCCCCCAAACCTAAGCGCTGCCAGTCTTTTCTCAGTGGCAAAAATGACAAACAGCCTCTCCTCCTGCTGATCACTCCTTCCAAAATGGCGGCGGCCCAGTCACAGGGGGCAAGGACACTAGGGGTACTGGGAGGCACTGGGGTTTACTGGGGAGTAATGGGAAGCACAGTTCCCAATGGGGGTTATTGGGAGGTACTACTGGTGGTTACTGGAAAGCACTAAGTGATACTGGGAAGCACTGTGAAAGAAACTGTCATACTGGAAGGCACTGGGGCTTACAGGGAAGCACTGTGAAGGACAATAGGAGTTACTGAGATGCGCTGGTTTTACTGGGAAGGACACTGGGATTACTGGGAAGCACTGGGACAGACACTGGGGGTTACTGGGAGGGCCCCCAGTGGTCTAACTGCTCCATACTGGTGCCCCAGTGCCGCCCCCTGCCCCGCGGTTAGAGCTGCCCCGAGGTCGGAGCTGCCTTGGGTGGGCAGGGCCGACATCGAGGTTCGCTGTCAGGTGACAGACGTCCGCCCTCCAATGTGGCTGAGCGTCGTTTTGGGTGACAGGGGGTGGGGCAAGAGGTGGGGTGGGGCCTGGGGAGGGGCCGATGGATGGGGGAACAATTGCAGAGGTGGGACTGGGGTGAGAGGGGGCGGGGCCAATGCGGTTGGGAGTGATTTGGGGCCATTTCAGGGGTCGTTGGGGTCCTTTCTGGTGGAGTTGAGCTCATCTTGGGTAATTTTGAGTCCATTTGGGGTCCTTTTAGGTCCCTTGGGGTCGATTTGAACTCTCTTTGGGGTCGGGGGGGAGCAGCTCCCTGATGTCTCCACCCGGAAAGGCTGCAGAATGTTGCAGTTTGAGAACTGCTAGAATTTGTAGAAGTGCTTTCATGAGGAAGAAAGTTTTGTTGTGTTCTGGGGGACCTGCTCCCGGTTGCACAGGTCTCAGGACCCTTCCCCGGAAGCATCTGTCCTGTGACCTGCCCCTGAAAGGCAGGCTGGGGGAGCCTATAACACCGGGGCAGGGTCTTTGTTTTGCCCCTTTTTTCGCGGGCTGTGGCCCTAAAGGGAGCACTCCCCCACCCTCCTAAACTAACAACTAGATAGTAAAAATCATAGAATCATAGAATCATTACGGATTGGAAGAGACCTCGAAAGATCATGTAGTCCAATCCGCCTGCAACATTCATGAGGTCACCCCTCAGTCTCCTCTTCTCCAACCCAGCTCCCTCAGTCTCTCCTCATAAGGGAGGTGCTCCACCTCTTTTATCATCTTC
>VXBP01001295.1:20310-40322 GCA_013400115.1 Rhinopomastus cyanomelas
TGCTGACTGTCCCTAATGACCCTCCTGTCCTTGATGTGCCCGGAAACAGCCTCTAGTACAAATTGTTCCATCACCTTTCCTGGGATGGAGGTGAGGCTGACAGGTCTATAGTTACCCGGGTCTTCCCTCTTTCCCTTTTTAAAGATTGGGGTAACATTTGCTATTTTCCAGTCCCTAGGCACCTCTCCCGTTCCCCATGACCTAGCAAAGATGATGGAGAGTGGCCTAGCAATGACTTCTGCCATCTCCCTCAGCACACGCGGGTGCATCCCATCTGGGCCCATGGATTTGTGCACATCCAGTTCGATCAACTTATCCCTAACCCAATCCTCATCAACCAAGGCAGGCTCACCTGTTGCCTCAACCTCCTCTGCAGTCTGGGGTCTAATGTCAAGACAACCCCTAGAAGTACAGACTGAGGCAAAGAAAGCGTTGAGTATCTCTGCCTTCTCTGCATCCTCTGTCTCCAGGGTACCCACCTCATTCAGCTGGGGGCCTACGTTGCTTCTAGTTGCTGTGAGCTTTTTGGGGCAGGTTCAAGGTGTCTGTCACCATGCAGTGTGAAATCTTATTTACAGCTATAGTTTCATGACCAGTTAAATCTGGCACATGTTTATGTTGCTGCAAAAGGGATTGTTCCCTTCACTTCCAGCTGCTGAAGTCCTGGTGCTGGAATTCACGTGTCCATATGGCATATGGACCCTTGTTTGGCTGTAGGCTAACCATTTGTGGAAGTGTCGGTTATTTTTCAGCTGAATCAGTTTCGTGATCCAGTTAATTGCATGGCTGCAGGAATACTAATGCTGGCATAAGAAAATGGGAGATGAACAAGAGTATAGGCAGAGTGAAAAGGCAAAAGGAGAGCGAGACAGCCCTTCCTTGCCCCAACACTGGTTGATGGCAGGTTGCAGTTTTTGAACTTACAGAGAATCCTGATGGGAAAAGCTAATGTTTTAAAAGATTGCTAAGTGCAGACAGCAGTGGAAAATGAGCATCATAAGAAGCTGGTGCTCCAGCAATACAAAACGCAGACATAAATGTTTGAAAAAGGAATCTTTTAAACCCAGATCCTTTTAATACCAAGCCAAAACAGAAAGAGCAGACTGCTGCATGTTCCTGCAGTCTGAATGAGCTCAAATGCAAGAACTCTGTCTACTAAAACAAAAACTACTAGTAATAGTGATAAGATAAACCAATCAGCCAAACAATGATGGCAAAAAAAACTAGAGCAAAGTAATTAAACAAAATACTTCATATCTAGACTACTCCAGGAATTACAGTTAATGTAACAAGGACAGGAGTATCCTGGGGATAGGGTTTTAAATGTTTGATTTTCACACTTCCTATAATCTATGATTAGTCATCAAGAACATCAGATTTTCTAGCAGTCTTAACTCTGCTTAGTCGTTCTTTTTTATACCTATCCAATTTAAGTGCAAAAAATGCTTTTGCTATTCTCAGGCAGAAAGGGGGTGGGGGTGGAAAAAGGTCCAAGGTCACAGATGGAGGGGCTGTGTTGCATGTAAGTGTATTTGTTCAGCATCCAAACACTCTGAGTCAACTACAGTCTCATTGTGGGGATAAAACCACTAAGGCAGCTGCTCAGTTTCCTGAGGTAGCTCCAGTGGTGTAATGAGAAGCCACAAGAACAACTTATAAGGAATATCCATATTGTAAATTATAAGGAGTAAATGCCATGGGGATTTTTGTTTCCTATAGCTCCTAATAAATGAGGAGAAACACATTTGAGATGAAAAGGCCACAAAGGCTTCAGAGGGATAAAATTATGTATTTTTTTAGACTGTATAACCTGAACCGTGGAACTTGCTGCCTTATGATACTACTAAAGGAAATAGAGCTGCCAGAAGATCATACACTTCTGAGTGACTCTCTAACAGGAACTATGATTGCATCTATGATGTTGTTACTGGAAACAAATAGGTCTTGTTCGACAAGCTGTTGATTTTCAGAAAGTCCTGTCAAACATGACATTGAAAAACACCTGGACTTACATTCTACTAAAACTATGGTTTTACATGAAAATAGAAATAGATTTGCAATAATTTGTGTTCTTTGACTATTCTGATTCAAATCACTCAAGAGACAAACGACTTAGTCATAGTGACTCCAACCTAGCCCTCTGTCCCAGGCAGGAAAAACCGTGCATATCAGTTTTGAGGGAACTACTATCTACTCATTTTTTATGCCTCATTTTCACAAGTGACAGCAGAAAATGTTGCAAAAGAAATGTGTAAAAACTAGCTGTGACTGTGCAGTGTCCTCCCAGTCACATTGTTGTTATGTTAATGGCTCAGAACTAAAACAAATATTGATATGGGACATAGCCACACATTTACAGATGGTTTCTGTGAGACATATCATGTTTTCTCAATCTTTTTACTTTTTACAGTGCAGGGTTTTTAAAATAAGAACTTCTCCATTCAAGTGGGAATCTCTTGCTGCAAAGGAGGGTAAGCCCACATCATGTTGGTACACTTCCAAAGCAGTTTGCTGACCAAAGAAGAACAAGGAATGTCTGAGACACTAGCACGTGAACGTTTGAAGGGTTGTGTTTGCTGTAGCTTTGTGCAGACAAATTTGTCTCTCTTCACAGTTCACAGAATTCACAGCCTCTCCAGTCCATCTTCTCCACATGGCATCTTGGGCCTAGTCTCCATCCTCATCACCCATTTGTTATCTATCTTCTGTCTCCTGTGCTTGTCAAAGGCTTCTCACAGAATCACAGAACGTCAGGGACTGGAAGGGACCTCAAAAGATCACCCAGTCCTGCCACAGCAAAACCACCCAGACCAAGCTGCACAGGAACACACCCAGGCGGATTCCAAACATCTCCAGAGAAGGAGCCCCACAAGTCCCCTGGGCAGCCTGCTCCAGCGCTCCATCACCCCCACTGTGAAGAAGTTCCTTCTCATATTTATAAGGAACCTCCTATCACAGAATCAAAGAACCACTCTGGTTGGAAAAGAGACCTGAGATCTTCCTGACTCACATCCCTAAGTGCATGACAGTGCCAGATGGATGCAGGTGCTCAGGGCACCAGGTTTCTGCCCAGCTGGGGAATGTTCAGGCCTCCCAAACTGAGCTGAGAACATCCTCCTTCACTCAGTGGTTCTTAGGATTTGTCAATTTTAATTTCAAGCAGATGTTTTTGTTTACTTTAGAGGCTTGTACATGACAAGATTCTGACAGTATTTCATAGACATGGCTCTCACAATCAAAAAGCCTGGGAAAACTGAAGATCTTCAGATGAAAAGGATTTTTAAAAAATTGGTTTTTTTTCCCCCTGTCTTTCCCCCCTTGATTATCAAACCCCTGTAAGAACAGCTAACCTTGTTCTGTGGAAGAACTGAACTGTTTTTGTTTATACAAAAAATTGTAGCCTGAAACAGACTCCTGCTGTGGATAATTTCCAGCTAAAATGCTTAAGTTTCATATAATTAGTTTTAAAGGTTAAACCTGTTCCTTCCTTATAATGAAGCTGTACCCTGTGTGTCCATAAAACTCTCTTCACATCCTGCCATCACACATCCAACATACTGGGAAGAGAACGCCATTTGAAATAAATTGCAGAATAAGCTCTCTCTATCGGTTCAACAGGCTTCCATGGGATGAAGGGTCCATAACACCCTGTGGCAACTCTGGCTCACTTGAAGCTTCTCAGGTTTCTCTGCTACATGGCTCATACTCTACACACAGGAGCAGCTCATATGCAGATCTCACTATGTTCTATCATAACACCGGAACAAAAGAACTCAGCCAAGGCTACTGTTGTCCTTGAAAACTGAAATACCAGAGACAGTGTTTTCTCTTTTCTGTTCCCTCTACTTTCTAAGCCACCACCTTCCTCTCTCTGATGCCGAAGCAGCATTCTGGTCTGGTCCAACATCACATATTTTCCTGTGTTTTGGTTTGTGCTTTTTCTTCTGTAGTCCCCAAGACAGCCTAATGAAGGGAGGCCCACATGAAAGAAAACCCAATAGACTAACATAATGAGTCTGGCTCAGAAGGGCAAGAAACATTTTTACATGTCATAGCCAGTCTTCTAACCTTTGTGCAACACTCTAAGTTGTGATACATGATTTATTAGTTTGTTTTGCTATTCATTTGCATTTCATATTATAAGGTCAAATTTTAAAACCTGACAGAACACTAGTTTATTTCCTAAAGGATTTGCAGAAGGCTCAGTAAGTGCTTGTTTTGTGTAGAAACACAAATGTGGTGTTATGAAACAGCACTGCCACTGCAAAACGCTGCAACCCCTTAGCCCTAAGACAGGCATGCACATCATAAAAGACTCTACCTTGAACCAAGTTCTGTTCTGCACTGAACTGCCTGCAGACTCACGCTAGCTGGGCTCATTTGTTCAGAGGCATTGGAGGTTTGGAAATGCTCTGCATGTGTTTAATATTTTACACACGGCAGCTGCGAGACCCTGATGAATGGCACCCTGGGGAAGGCTTGGTCTAAGATCGCCCTCTAATGGCGAGCACCTCCGGCAGCTAATGCGGGGTAGATAGCACAGGGCGGCTAACACAGCTCAGCAGTGCTCTGTAAAACAGAAGAACTGTACCAGAACTGGTCTTTTATACAGAACAGGGTGCATATGAAACCATGACCTCCCAATTTCATGTTGTTACCCTCTGGCGTCTCTTCTAGAATAACCAAAGCCTCGTTCACACATCACACTGTAGTGCTGCTGCTCAGTAGAAATTGGCACTGGCACTGGATTCTCTATACATTGTGTTGTACGCTGGGGTCTTGTAAATTCTGGCCTCACTGAAGGACTGTGGTAAGCATCTTAATAGCCTCTTGTCCATCATGGTTTGAAACTACTTCTGCTCTCCTGCTCTCCTGCACTCTTTTCCTTTTTTGCTCCCACCTTGTCCCAGTCATATTTGTCTGGGAGGGCTAAAACAGAATTATTATCAGTCTGACACAAGACAAGAGAAAACAGCGCAAGGATGCTGAACACCATGGGTAGAAGATTACAATCCAGAGCAGAACCTGTATCTTCAACTATATGCTACACAATGACATGATGTTCTTGGGTGCTCCTGATGAAAACTGCACAAATTCAAACCCCACCAGTTTTAGGCCCTAAGACCTTTGAATACCTTTCAGTATCGCATTGAAACAGTAGGAGACAGATACGTCACAGCTATTTTGTTCCCTGCTATATAGAAAGGACATTATACAATGGGATGGTAGTTGCATTTGCAACTTCAGTGAAAGGATATGAATCTAATTTTTAATCAAGACACCAATTAGTTATTCTTCTGGAACAAAATGTACTTCAAAATTAGCTTTAGGACACCATAATTACTGCCTGAGTGAGGAAGGAATGACTATACTTGTCTTCTAATATTACCAGTTAACATACAATACCTTTTTTGACTTTTTGTGCTATGCTTGAAGTTTCACACTTCCAAAGAAGCTAAACAGACAGCATTTAACCCATTAACAACGGTTTATCAGCATGAATCCTCCTACAAAGCCACACAATCTACTCAAAGGGCTGTTTGTGTACTTCTGTTTGTTACTGAAAGTCAAGTGAGCTGGCAGCTACAGAAACAGAATTCCACAGCATTTCCATCCCTGCTGTGTATGGAAAAATCACAGAATCTTTGAATGTTTCAGGTTGGAAGGGACCTTAGAAATTGTCTACTACAGCCCCCCTGCCAACAAGACTTAGTTGCTCAAGGTTTCATTGAACCTGGCCTTGAACACCTCCAGTGAGAGGACAGCCACAACCTCTCTGGGCAATTGATTCCAGAGTCTCTCCACCCTTGCTCTGAACAAATTCTGAGATCTAGTCTAAACCCACTCTCCTTCAGTTTAAAACTGTTTTGCCTTGTCCTATCACTAGATCCCCTTGTAAAAAGTCCCTTTCCTGTAGGTTCCCTTTACTGGAGGGCCCCTGGAGTCTTCTCTTCCCTAGTCCGAACAACCTCAGCAACTTCAGCCTATCGTTATGGCAAAATAAATAGTACTTATAGGCATGATGATTTGGATATTGATTTTACAGTACTCTTTCCTTGGCAAGGCATTGCCATGCTACTTTGCTGCTGGATGACAATAAGTGTGTGCCTGGTTGCAATGGAAAGAAGTGAGGTTCAAGAAGGTGTCTTACCTTGCGTCGTCCCATCTAGTCCCATGAGACACTTCATTGCCCTGATGATTTGCTCTGCTACAGGCGGACACATAGATGTGGCGTACACAGCACTGTGAGAATGAGTTCGTAAAAAGTCCACAAGGTCCTTATACAAGCAAAACAAAGTATGAATGAGCTTTGAACAGACAGCAGATCTCCCTCTTAACTATTGCAGGAGTGGGAACATGCAGAAGAAGAGGATGTTTCATGAGTTATTGGTTGTTTTTCTTGGCTGCTACTGTTAAAGCATGGCCTGAAGAATCAACAGGCAGGTGCAAATACTTCACTGTATAAATAGCACAGTTACAGCTGAAACAAAGATCTGGAATAGAGCAATGTTTGCTTCTGCGTTCAAAATAATTTTAAAACCAATGAACAACTGCACTTAGGACACTTCTCAGTTCCTCTCTGGGAATGAAGCAAAGCCTGCGTGACATCAGTACAGTTTCTTGGCCGCAGGACACCACCCAGGAAGAGCAGCCTTACTGGGATCTATCTTTGGCTACTGGCATATAAGTTTCTTTCAGTTGAAACTTCCCATCGGTGTGGCAGGGACAGTCATGTTACTAGTCAGCGCTGTTGCTTTAATATTTCCTTGTATAACCAAGAGCATAACCTGTGCTCGTAGAAAAAACTGTGGTACTGTGGACATGTCTAAAGCACCAGCAACTATCCTGAATCTTAGGACACTATGAAGTCAATGTTTAATTAACAACACTGTTAGAACAGTTTGTACCCCACAGTGTGAAACGTCAGAGTAATAGCAACCACACTCAATGGTGAACACATGTTAGTGAGAAAGGGACGAGGTCTGATTAGAAACTGCCTTTGGTAAAGAATAGCACCAGAAAAGCCATGAAAGATGGGTTCACAAATTATTGCCATAAAGGCTGTATGAGTCCATGCTGTAATTTCAGTTCTAAAGATTTACCTAAACTTACACAGGTTGTGTTGCTCTACTGCGATTGTGACACTGGAGTTTTGATTATATAGGTGGGAAGGCTTCTGTGCTCTAGCTGATGTGGTGCTGCAACGAGTTTGCCCACAGACATCAGTGCAGTGTGCTAGATGAGCAGCTGCCTCTAAGGCCTGGAAGCATGAGGCAAAGCTCAGTGATATGCACAGGAGTGAAGAGAGCGACCCATTTTCATTTAAGGAAACTTTGAGGGATTAGATGATGAATTAGTTTAGACTGTTTTTCACAGGTCTAGGCTTCCTATATTTTCTAGATGCATTAGTCACATTGTGTTTGTTAAGAATTAAACCTGCAAATACAAATTCAGAAAGCAAAGGAAACAAAGAAAATGGATTCTCAATGTATTAAGATAGACTGTTTCAGATAGACTGTATTAAGATCTCCAGGGGCAGAACCAAAAAAGAAAGTTAGAAATGTATCACATGTTGAATTTTTTTATAAACCTTTTACTTTAACTCAAGTGCTAACCTTATTAATGTTATTCTGACAACAACCACATGGGCTGTCTAAAGAGGCTTCCTACTCATTCAGCAAACTACTTAAGAAATACATTCAGCAGGGTATGAAAAGGGTAAATAATCAGCAGCCACTTGATATTTCTGTCAAGCAAAAAACTCTATGACATTTCACAATGGTGCTGATTATGTGTTCTCTTCTTCTACACCCCCCAGCTAAAACAATCTCACCATCTCAGTTCCACTTTTTACAACAACTGTTGTTGGCAAGAGGTTGTTAACATACACAGAGCAACCAAGGACATGAATTTTACTATTGCAAAATGCCCTCAGAAAACCCTCTTTCTCCATCCTCAAGAATGCAACTATGACAGTCCACAACCATTTAGGAATTTTATTATCAGTGGCTGAAATTGTTTCTTTAATCTGTCAATATTGCTCCACACACTGTTTACAAATGTGAAACAAAGCAATGAGCAGTCTGCTTGCAAATTAATGTAGTGAAGTATATTTAGTCAACCACAACCTGTCTAAACATCTCCAAGAAAATAATAATCAGTACAGCACATAAATACCAAACCCAAGCAAATTACGTAATATAAATGTTAGATAAAAATAAGAAAGTCAGACTTTTTTATGTGCATTAGGGATCAAAACAAAATGTTAATAATCTTAGAATCATGCTCTTGTAAAGCAGTCTATGTGGGAAGATAATTAAATATATCAAACACAGTAAGAAGGTACTTCCCCCCATCCTTGACGTTAAAATGGTTGTGTTTCCCTTTTACCTTTTTGCCAGCTATGTATCCTCCAGCTGCACCAAAGCTCTTTGTGAATGTTCCCATTAACACATCAACATCATCAGGACTCATACCAAAGTACTCCACAACTCCTCGGCCTGTTGCTCCCACTGCACCAATGCTGTGAGCTTCATCCAAGTAGAGGTAGGCTTTGTATTTCTTCTTTAAAGAGACTAGCTCTGGCAGACGCACGATGGACCCTTCCATGCTGTGGATGGAGAGGATCATGAATAACAACAGATCCTGTACTCTCTTGCTCTTCAAGCTACTGCCAGAAAATCATGGAATGGTTTAGATTGGAAGGGACCTCAGAGATCATTTAGTGCTAATCCCCTACGATGGGCAAGGACATCTCTCATCAGACCAGCTTGCCCAGACCCCCATTCCAGCCCTCTGGCCTCCTCCAGACTCAATGCCAACAGCTCAGTGTCCTTCTTGTTTTGGGGGGCTCCAGAATTGGATGCAGTGCTCAAGGTGAGGTCTCACAGGAGAAGGGTAGAGGGGAAGAATCACCTCCCTTGACCTGCTGGCAGTACTTTTGATACAATTCAGGATACAGATGGCCTTGTGGGCCACACTCACGTGTTGCTGGCTTACACATAGCTTCTCATCTACCAAACACCTCCAGATCCTTCTCAGGGCTGCTCTCAATCTGTTTACCCTCCACAATATATGTGTACTTGGCATTACCCTAGCCCAGGTTTAGGACCCTGCCCTTGGACTTGTTGAACCTCATGCAGTTTGCACGGGCCCAGTTGTCCAGCCTGTCAAGGTCCCTTCAGATGGCCTCGCTTCCTTCTAGCATGTTGACCACACCACAGAGCTCGATATCACTGGAAAACCTGCTGAGAGCACGCTCAATGCCCCTGGCTGTGTCACCAACAAATATATTAAACAACACTGGGCTCAAAACAGACCCCTGGGGAGACTTAATCATAACTGATCTCCACTTGGACATCGAGCCACTGATCACAACTCTTTGACTGTGATTGTCTAGCCATTCTGTATCCACTGAGGGGTCCATCTGTCCAATTCATGTCTATGTTAGAGACAAGGATGTCATGTAGAGCAGTGTCAAATGCCTTTGACAAGTCCAGGTAGATGACATCAGTTGCTCTACCCTTATCCACCACCAACACTGTAACCCTATTGCAGAAGGCCACAAGGTTTATTGGGCACACTCTGCCCTTAGTGAAGCCATGTTGACTGTCACCAATCACCTCTTTATTTTCCATGTGCCTCAGCATAGTTTCCAGGAGGATCAAGGCACAGAGGTGAGACTGACTGGCCTGTAGTTCCCTTTTTCCCTGGGTCATCTTTACTTCCCTTTTTAAAAATGGGTGTTATGTTTCCCCTTTTCGAGGCAGTGGCAATGTCACTGGACTGCCATGAATGATGGATAGTGGCTTAGCATTCTACAGTCATAGAAGCATAGAATGCTTTGGGGTGGAAAGGCTGTTTAAAAGCTATCTAGTCCAACCCCCCGCAGTGAACAATGACATCTCCAAATATATGAGGTTGCCCAGAGCTCTGTCCTGCCTGACCTGGAATGTTTCCAGGGATGGGGCACCTACCACCTCTCTCCGCAACCTGTGCCAGTGTCTCACCACCTACATTGTAAAAAATGTCTTCTTATATCTAGTCTGAATCTCTCCTCTTTCAGTTTAAAATCATCACTGCTTGTCCTGCTGCAGCAGGCCCTGCTACAAAAACTGTCCCCAAAACCACATGCATTAATTGTCCTAGTCCATGAAAGTTCTCAATTTCTACTTACTGTTTAACGAAAAATTATGACCCATCCCCATCTACAGGTGGCTATAAACCAGTCAAACAGCTTCATAATTCACACAATCAAAACCAGTCAAAAAGCCTTTGTACAATTGTAGATTTTCAACATGATGGAAAAGAGAAGGAAAGCTATAAAGCAAGATGGAGCTACTCACCCCAAACAGCACACTACAGTTCCCTACAGATCAAACATGATAATGATTTCTAAGGAAACATTCTAATTCAGCCTGGTTCTTGCTCACTTTATCATCAGCTACTGTGATAATATTGGGGAGTAACAGTTCTAGAGCAAATTGCTCTGGTGTACAGAAGTTGGGTCTAAGATGCACAAAAATGGGTCACGTGAAATGCACAGATAGTGCCAATAACTCAAAGCAACCCCCGTCTTCAGAGTGGGCAGGACTGGGGATTGGAAAAGGGAGCTCAAATCAGCTTTGCTCCCAGTATATGCTTAGGGAACGTAGCCTGCTACCTAGTACTCCAAACGAATAAAATCTATACATTCTTTTTCTTTATATTTTGTTACAGCCATGCAGAAAAAGAAAATATGTTACACTTGCACTAATGGTGCATTGAGATTTGTAGAAAAAAGGTGATAGATTCTTTGTATCGTTGGCAACCATGTCAGTAAGCTGGAAGGCAGAGAGGAGGGGTAGGGCAAAATGAAAGCTCAATGAGATAAATAAGAAATACACTCTCATTCCACAAAGATGAAAGATCACTAATATTCTATGAAGACTATGATGTTCTGAAAACAGCTCTACTTGGATATGCTCTGATGCACTCAGTATTAATTTCATAATGAATGGAACATGTTCTCTTCCACTAATTCCAGTAAGCAGATGGGTAAATGCTAAATAAATTGCTATCAAACACAAAGCGAGTGTGTTGTGTGCCATGAAAGCCACTGCTCTGTGGCTAAGGCTCACAGCTAAGGTGTATCTGATTCCAAAATAGCAGTGCAATCAGTACAACTTCGTGGTAGTTTTTAGAACATTTTGTAGTTTGTTTTATTGCAAGTCTAGTTTCAGTGCATGTGCTTTTAGCACCAGAGAAGTGTCTGGCCATTTTGATACTTCTTCATCCATCAATCTCCTGAGTAATTTTGGAAACAGCTTGGTCTCCAAGTCTCAAGAAGATAGACACATAGATAAGTCTCCATCAGTTTGAAAGAACAGCCCAGACAAGCGGACATTGACAAGGACTGCATGTGCCATTGATATGGGGAGATCCTGGTTGCATGTGCCTGGAGGCATGTTTTTGGTTGTCAGGTGTCTCTTGGCAAATATTGCTCTTCTGCCTTACCCAGCCACAGAAGAGGCAGCCATGGAGCTGTATATTGGGTAGGCTTGTACTGCAAGCTCCTGAAGACTGTGCTTTCTCTCTTTTACTGAGTGGCATTTGGCAGCTGAGGGAAAAGCAATGTGAACCACCATAGCTATTCTCTTAATGAACACAAGGGTAGAGCTCACAGTCCTCACATATCCCAGAGTCAAAGCATTACTTAAATAAAAATTGTATCAATCAACTGGGTGTGCTTGGGCATGCAGCATCCTACATGGTGGGGGTAGCAGCTTCTGGCTGCATCTGGCTGGGCTGCAGGTTGTCTATAAGGTCAGAAAGTAAGAATAATGCCAAGAAGCACCTCTGCAGAGGAAGGTGAGCAGACTTCTCACCCTGCACCTTCCAGCAAGGCTTGGGAAGACCAGACAGGTACAGAAAGACAGTAATATGTTTTACACATCTATGTGGACATCATTAGCCTTAGTGGCTCCTGGAGATTCAGATGGAAGAGACAGCATTTGTCTTCAAAAAGACAAGAGAGAAATAGTAAATTAAAAATGCAGTGCTTGATTTGCTGTACAAGTGTGGAATGGAAGCAAAGATGTTGATGAAACCCAGAATACATAAAGCTGGTACATGGCTGTTGCAAGATTTAGACATTGAGAGTATTTAATGAAAACTTTGCTTACTTGTATGAGTAGGAGACTTCTCTTTGAACTCTAGGCTGTTTAGCAAAACAAGGCATTTGTACTCATTTTCAGTGTTGATTTACTGCTCTTGACAACCACTGGCTGACATATGTATGGTAATACTTGACAGAGATCCTAACATGGCCTTGAAGTATCCATACAGCAGGTAAAGTGCTGCTGGTTTCATGTTCTGCCATTCAGACAGGCAGAGATGAGAGCTGTTTGGCTGCCTACTTTGTTCTTAGTCTCTCTTTTGACCCTGGGAAATGGTTTGTGATATGAACGCTGCTCTGTTTAGAATTGCTCCAAGATAAAGCTCACTTCACATAATCCCTTGGGTAGCCCAAACAGAAAGTTTACTGAATCCTTCAGTAAATATTGATGTTGATCGAGTTTAAAGAAGAGAGCCAGAAGTGAACTGTAAGTGTTCGTCTGGTTGTGTCACTTTTGCAAAGCTATTGATCTGTTTCCAGGTCTCCTTGAGCACACAGGGCACATTAAAAAACTGGATGCAGATGAACATAAGCTTGCTCTGCCCAAACCAGATGTTCTCATCAGATGGGATTAAATTCTGTTTTGTAGCAGAAACTATTAGCTTGGTGACAGGGTTGTAAAGCTTCTAGATTGCAGCTGACCCTTGTCTCCCTTGTTCGGTGGGCGGGCGCAAAAGGTTGCTTGAGTGCACACTCTGTTTGAAACTACTTCCAGATGCAAGGAGATAGTAAAAAATTTGAGGATCATTGAATTTTGAAACTTGATTCAATCCCTACCAATCCACTGACATTCTTCCCGATGCACCTAATGGATTGTGGAGCCTGGTACTTTGAGTGAAGGGAGGTGTGCACTTGGGCTTGTCACTTAGCTTGGAACACAGGCTCGCTCCTGAGAAGATACTGACAGGTTTTGTCCAGTTTGTTTTGAAACTTCTTGGGAAAGGCTTTTCTACATCCTAATACGATATCACAGTATCTATTTTTTTTTTTTCCCAGGAAGATTAATTTACCAACATTCAACCTATTATCTTCACTCTGCAGCTCTAAGCATGCCATTACTCTTAACATTTGAAAGTGTTACCTGTTCCTCTTTCAGGCTAGTCTGGAATTGGGAAAATCCTTCCTTTCCTGACCTGTTACTCCCAAAAACATGTGCATCCCATTTTAATATTTACTTTAGATATTGTTTTCTTCCACAAACCTTGCATATTCATACGAAAAATCTCTGTTTTGTGTTTTAGAGCAATAATTTTAAGGAACTTTCCATACTTCCCCTCAGATACAATCCCATACACTGAAATGATAGAAATGTTAACCTTTAATGCTGGTCCCTGGCCAAAGGCATTAAATGCTGTCCCATTCTTTTTCTGAAGTCCAATTGCTTAATCCCAGGAAATAAAAAATAAATGCTGATAAGTTTCTTACAGCATTGGCATTGAATTCCAAGAACTTCTAAGATACAAAAATAGAAACTGGGCAGTATCTAATTGATCAGAGAGCTATTTTCTTAGCTGGAAGGGAAAAATACCCAAATTAAATTAAGAGCAGGGGAAACACAATCTGTTTTGATTGGTTTCTAATGCCCTGTAACTTCTGCCCTGAGCCTATCTGACTCCTAGATAAATAGGTGTGCAAAAGAGCAGAAGTCTACCACAAACTGTGGGAGAACAGAGTAACGATTAAACCTGAACTGTAAATGGTAGAAGCCAAGGAAAACATTAGCTGGAATTTAAATAATAGAAATGTGATTTAGCAAGTCAGTTTAACTTGTGCCCTGGACACTGCCAAAACTTGTTCATGCTTGTTGTACTGAAGACTGATGGCTAGATGGTCTCTCAGTTTGGAAATCAAATGGAATATATTTGCTCTTGGGTTAGTCCAATGTAACCAGCTTTCACTGCTCCTGATAGGTTTTATTTTCTTTCTAGGATAACAAGAGACATTAACAAAAAGCCAAAAATATACTTATTGCTATTTATTTGACATGTAGCTTGAATGCTTCCCAAGCTGAGGGCCCAGTTCTGGCTTTGGTTGTAATCAAGCAAAAGCTGTGACTTATGGTTTCAAGCACAAGTATGATATCCAGAAATGCTCACACTGGATAACAAAGACCCTTTTCAACTTTTGCCAGTGGGTAAGCCCAGGATCACGCACAGTGTAAACATCCTAGCACACTCCTAACAGAAACAAAAGGCAATTTTTTTTCCACACAATCAACTTCACCTATCAGCTATGCATATAACAATATTTTTTTTTAAAGAATGAAAGCTCAGTGTTTCTTTTGCATCTCTGTAAAAATTTGCCAAGCCAAACTTGTGAGTTAAGACATTTCAACTTGGACAGTGTCTCTGACCGAGTCATTTAAATTCTGTATTAGTTGTCCCTGAGGTGTAAATTCACTTCTTCAAGAAAAAAAATATAAATTAACTATTGTGAAAGGAATATATTAAGAACACTCCCGTAAGTATATCAAGGAGTATTATATTAATATATAATACTAATATATAATATATTAAGAACCACCTCCTCTTAAACCTCCCAGATGAATGTTGATTTGACATGTGGAAAATCTTCAAGAAAACTAGCATTAGCCAATATGGGGTTGGAAAATTGTAGTCTCCTCCAAAGACCACGCACAGAGAAAAAGTAAGTGTTTCTAGTACGTCTTTTTTCACGTTTTCTTTGCATAGGAAATGTTGCTAGCTACTTACAGATTAGACTACAGGGCTTGCGATCCTGTTCCCTGCAGCAGTTGAGCTGAGCGTGTCTCGAGCTGGCAGAGGAGACAAGGATACAACATGGTAGGGTGTGGGGGTATTGCTCCTTAGGGCAGAGCAGACTTGCTTTGCAACCAAACCACAAACTTCCATTTCTGATCTGCTTAGACTACCAACACAACTAACATACCAACCTAGATCCTGATGGGGCTCGTTTCCAACAGGTGACTAGACAGCTGAGCTTTGTTTTACTTTGTGCCTTTCACAAGCATAGGCACTCAGGGCACAAGCATTATTTAGCCCTTGGAGTGCTTAAGGAACTTAATGGTTCTTTTTCTAGGAAGGTTCTCTGAGGTTCAATGTGCTTTTATTTTGCATTCCAGCAAGAAGATACTTCGAACTTTTGAGAATGAAATCCTCTTTAAAAATGAACTGTAAAACTAGAGGAGAGGAAAACTGTATGCAAAATGCACATCTGAAAATGTAGTTACAGTTATCAGAGTTGCAAATATCTGATGGTGGGTTTGTCCCACTGCTTGAACTGATCGTGTCACCAGTCTACCTCCTTGCTTCCTAGTGGTCAACATCAAGGATAAAGGATCTGATAGTGAACAAAGCTCAGCTGCAAGCCATGTGACCAGTGGGAATATTTGTCAGTAAAATGTTGGTGGTCCACTTAATTTTAGCATGATCAAAGTCCTTAAATCTGAGCTTTCTTTTAGTACTTCCAAGCTATGTTTATTTGCAGTTTTCCTCTGTTTATTCTGTTTGAAAGGAGATGTTCAGCCTGCTTTGAATCAGCTGATCTGCTGCTGACCTGTTCTAGCTCTGAGTGACAGGTGTTTAGATAGGAATGATTTGTTCTCTTTGCAGAGGGAGAATGTTAGTTGAAAGGAAAGCACTGACAGCTATGAAATGGTGACAACATGAGATTGTAAAAGATATTTTTAATTAAAAAGTCTAATCAGATTAACTGCGCTGGCATTTCTCAACAAAATGGCACAAACATTGCGTTTCAGTAGCACAGGAAATGTTGCTTTCACAAATCACATCACATCCTGTGAATGAGTAGTTCTGGTTCCCTTCTTTCCAGTGCAAAATATTCTTTTCCCAAAATATTCTTCTCCCTGTCATCATCGCCACAGTAGCCTTGCCTAGTTCTCTGCAAACCCTCTTACTGTCCAGATGCCTCTTTCTTCAGCCACTTCTTCCTCTTCATGCTCCTTACCTCTCCATGCTCCAACTCCTTGCCCACCAGGGGCTCCTTTTCTGTGTCACCCATCAACCCCACAGCTCTTTCCCCAGTAAAGTTCTCCTGACTTGAGCAGTTGCCAGGATGAAGCTCAAGGTGGTAAACCTGAGTGGGGCCTCTGCTCTGCTGCTCAACTCCAGCGATGGTTTGTCTTTCTGGTTGTAAGATGCACAACACTAGTGAACCAGAGCTATCTGACTAGGATGCCCTATAATTACATATTATTGATGCTGACATCATCAGATGGATTCTCAGCAGCACTTTCATTCAAATTCCTTCAGGGTCAACATGAACTATCACTATGCAATTCTTTGAAAGCCAGTCTTATAATTGTTTTTCCTGTTAAAGTATGAGTCCATCAGACCAAGCACTGATTACTGGAAAGGTGCGGATATCACCTGACCTATGTTTATAATGAATTTTTAGATTCCAGATTGTGGCTACGAACTGGCTAAGCAGAACTTAATTAGTTCTGCATAGATGCCTTTTGATCTGCCGGTACATAATACACAACTTCAGGAAACTTGGCTTGCGCACTTAACAAAACCCTTCATCTACTAGAGCTCAGTGAATTTATCACAGCTATGACAACATACACTAGCTGATGATCTGTCTCAGCCTCACAGTACATCAACTCGACCACGATTTACTAAATCATCATTTACAACAGGGCACAGGATCTAACCAGAATAAGTTAAACAAGGTCTTGGACCAATGTGAAGGAAATCAACATATTTATATGATCACAACACATCATTGCAGCCTCCATTCTCATTAAGATTTCTCTTGGATACCTAGAGTCAATGTTTGTTTCACTCAATATGTCATTCTGTCCTCAGTTGTGATAGTAAAGAGTACTCATTTCTAAAATACAAACATACCTGTAAATGCCCTCCACGAGGATGATAATTTTTCTCCATGCTCTGTGGTTTCGAGGCTGCCCATATATTATTGCATCCCTCAGCAACTTCTCAAGGCTCTGCATATCTTTATTTAAATATAAGAAAAGGGAGGATGGAAAAACATTAACAAAGATCTACTGCTAAAGAACTTGCCGTTTGCTCCTAGGCACTATTTTTTCCTATACAGGGAAAGACATTAAAAAAATGCATCCTCAAGATAAACTCCCTTTATTAGTAGGCAAGACCCGATGAGTGATTTAGTTTGCCTGTGACAAGGAGAGTTACAAAGAGCTTCCAGTTATACACCTTGTCCGGGAAACTTCTGGAATTCTTGGCACAGATTTTTATTTAAAGGCAAAAGGGAACTCTTTGCTTAAGTACCGAGGCTAACTGCCAGCAGTCCTCTGTATGTCTTGCTGATACTCCTCCTGTCTGAAGGCTTCCAAAGAGTGAGTGTTTGGTTGCTTTTCAACATCACCATGGCTCATGAATAACATATATTGCTTCAGCAAAGTTTTGGAATCATGCTATGAGAAGCATATCAGGATGGCAGAGAGAGAAATCTTGTCCTTCTGAAGAAGGAAAGTGAGTGAAAGATTGCTGATGAGAGAGTGAGACAAGTGGATACAAGTGTGGATGCACTATTCTGGAGCTAAAATGCATGGCACTGGTGGAACTTTCATATAAGGAGGCCTGGAACAATGATGGAAACTTAGATGACATCTCAAGGGCTGTGTATGGATAATCTAATAAAATTCTTGAAGGAAAACCACCTGAATTTTTGAAAAATGTGGAAAAAGGTGGAGGTGGTCTATCCTAAATTCAGTAAGGCATTTTGCAGAGTCTCATACAGCATCCTCACAGCCAAACTGAGGCAGTGTGGAAGGGATGTTTGGGTGGTGAGGTGTGTCATGAACTGGCTGCAGGATAGAAACCAGACAGTAGTGGTGGTCAATAGAGTCTAGTTGGAGGCCTGTATCTAGTGAAGTGCCCCAGAGGTTGGTACTGCAACTAGTCCTGTTCAATCTATTCATTGATGTCTTGGATGAGGGATTAGGGTGCACTGTCAGCAAGTTTGCTGATGACACAAAGCTGGGTGGTATCGCTGACACCCCTGCAGACTGTGCTGCCATTCCACAAGACCTGGACAGGCTGGAGAGCTGGGCAGAGAGCAATTTAATCAGGTATAACAAGGGCAAATGTAGAGTCTTGCATTAAAAACAATCCCAGGTACCAGTATAGGCTGGGGACTGACCTGCTGGAGAGCAGTGTAGGAGAAAGGGACCTTGGGGTCCTGGTGGCCAGCAGGTTGACTATGAGCCAGCAATGTGCTCTTGTGGCCAAGAGGGCCAACAGCATCCTGGGGTGCATCAGAATAGGGGTGGTTAGCAGATCAAGAGAGGTTCTTCTTCCCCTCTACTCTGCCTTGGTGAGACCACATCTGGAGTATTGTGTTTAGTTCTGGGCTCCTCAGTTCAAGGACACAGAGCTGCTGGAGGGTGTCCGGCGTAGGACCACGAAGATGATGAAGGAAGTGGAGCACCTCCCTTACGAGGAAAGGCTGAGGGAGCTGGGTCTCTGAAGCTTGGAGAAGAGGAGACTGAGGGGTGACCCCATTCATGTCTATAAATATTTGAAGGGTGGGTGTCAGGAGGATGGAGCCAGGCTCTTCTCAGTGTCATCTAGTGATAGGACAAGGGACAATGGGTTCAAGCTGGAACATATGAGTTCCATATAAACATCAGAAGGAACTTCTTCCCAGTGAGGATGACGGAGCACTGGAACAGGCTGTCCAGAGGAGCTGTAGAGTCTCCTTCACTGGAGACATTTAAAACCCACCTGGATGTGTTCCTGTGCAACTTGTTCTAAGTGATCCTGCAGTGGCAGGGGGATTGGACTATATGGTCTTTTGAGGTTCCTTCCAATCCCTTATGATTCTATGAAGAAAAACCATCAAAAGGAATAAAGGCCAGACCAAGTGTGACTCACAATGCAGAGTTGAAACATAGCCAGCATCCTGATGTCTGCACATGAATGAGCGCTCTCCAAAATTAATGACCAGTACTTTCAAGAAATCTGGATTGGCGTTTCAAAACTTTTTCAAATACCTACTACAGTGAAGTCACTCCTCAAGGAACATAATCAAACAGCTAGAATTTGAGCTGAGAAAATTGGTGGCATTTTTGTTACACTACTATCCCACCGTTTCAGCCATGCATCCTAGTGCTGTTATTAGAAACTTCTAAAACATTTGAAAGCAGATCTTTAGAATGAAATTGTCTGAACTGCAGAAAATACATCTTAGCTATACTAATGTTGACCTACAGCTTGATTTCTATCCGACTGGAACCACAGTCACTGTCCATCATAAGTGACCTGTGACCTGAAAGACTGCCAGGCTGTGATCTGGACAATTACACTTTGATACATGAGATAGTGGCTATTAATGAAACCTGGTGGGATGATTCCCACGACTGGAATGTAGGGATAGATGGGTACAAGCTCTTTAGGAAGGATAGGCAGGGAAGGAGAGGAGGAGGTGTTGCCCTCTGTATCAGTGATCAGTTGGAATCAAGGTAGCTCCACCTGGGGAAGGATGATGAGGTGGTCGAGAGTATGTGGGTTAAAATAAAGGGGATGACAGGCGATGGTGATGTTACTGTAGGGGTCTGCTATAGGCCACCTGACCAGCGGAAGCAAGCAGATGAGGCCCGTCACAGGCAAATAGTAGCAGCTTTCCAGGTCACAGGCCCTCATCCTCATGGGGGATTTCAACCACCCTGACATCTGCTGGAGGGACAACACAGCAAGGCACCAGCAATCCAGGTTGTTTTTGGATTGCATAGATGACAACTTCCTCCTTCAAATGGTCGAGGAACCAACAAGAAAAGGTGCTCTGCTGGACCTCGTTCTCACCAACAGGGAAGGGCTGGTGACCAACGTGAGGCTCAGGGACAGCACTGGCTGCAGTGACCATGAAACAG
>VXBP01001295.1:40503-75952 GCA_013400115.1 Rhinopomastus cyanomelas
CAGCAGACACGCTGGAGGGCAGGGATGCCATCCAGAGGGACCAGGACAGGCTGGAGAGGTGGGCAAAGTCCAACCTCATGATGTTCAACAAGGCTAAGTGTAAGGTCCTGCATCTGGGTGGAGGCAATACTATGCACAAGTACAGGCTGGGCAGTGACTGGCTGCAGAGTATCCCTGGGGAGAAGGACTTGGGGGTACTTGTGAACTAGAAGCTCAACATGAGCCAGCAGTGTACACTTGTGGCCCAGAAGGCAAACCGTAGCCTGGGCTGCATCAAGAGAAGTGTGGCCAGCAGGTCGAGAGAGGTGATCCTCCCCCTCTATTCTGCTCTGGTGAGACCCCACCTGGAGCACTGAGTCCTGTTCTGGAGCGCTTATTACAGGAGGGATGTGGAGATGCTGGAGCGAGTGCAGAGGAGGGCCACAAATGAGGATAGACTGAGAGAATTGGGGCTGTTCAGTCTGGAGAAGAGGAGGCTCCCAGGTGACCTTATTGTGGCCTTTCAGTATTTGAAGGGGGCATACAAAAAGGCTGGAGAGGGGCTTTTTAAGATGTCAGGTAGTGACAGGACTAGGGGGAATGAGGTAAAGCTGGAGATGGGTAGATTTAAAGTGGATGTGAGGAGGAAGTTCTTCACCATGAGAGTGGTGAGAGCCTGGAATGAGTTGCTCAGGGAGTTAGTTGGGGCCCCATCCCTGGAGGTGTTTAAGGCTGGGCTGGATGGGACTTTGGCCAGCCTGGTCTAAGGTGGGGTGTCCCTGCCTAGCGGGGGTTGGAACAGGATGATGGTTCCTTCCTACCCTTAGTGACTCTGATTCCATGGCTTCTCCAGTCAGGTGTGCCTGCTGTGGCAGGGGGATTGGACTAGATCTTTCAAGATCCCTTCCAATCCCTTATGATTCTGTGATTCTATGATACAGCACCTTTTGCTGGTACCACTTACTGATGTCAGTGAAAGACATTTGTTAGGAACATGTGTGCTGCTCTACACCTTCCTGTGTAATCTCTCGGCCTGACAAGACCTTGCAATGACTTAAAAGCTCTAAACATGCATGATGATACGTTGGTGCTCATTTAAATGGCACAATCATTTGCATGGCTTAGGGAGCTCTGAGATGGAAAGTTAGGAATAATGGGATGCAGACAGAACAGCTTTCACTAGATGGCAATAAAGCAAACAAAAGTTCCTTGGTGCTTGAAAGAGGGAGTTTCTGAACCAGCTGAGCATTTGCAGCACAAGCATATTCAAACACACTCTTTTCTGTTTCGAGTAGATAATCAGAAATCCTTTTGGGCTCTGAGAGAACAGAAAGCTCATTTAGTCACTCAAAGTAAAATCCAGGCTCCTCCCTTTCTCCAATGAATTATTTCTCTAGCAATGTCATTGTCATCTAAATCCTTTTGGATTGCATGTCAGTCCAGATTGATTCTAGACTTACAGGAAAAATCAATATGCCTGAACTTACACATGACACAATCCTGCTGGAGTAGAGCCAAGAGCATGTCTGTTCTTAGGATCAGGGCTATCTCACTTCAGTTTTGATGTCTCATTCTTAAAACATCTGTGTGCAACCCTTTCTTAGGCCTGTAACAGCCAGCAGATAATTTGCTCAGGTGCAAATGGATTTTACTGACTTTTTTACTGTATACTTGCAGTGCCTCGGTTGGAAAGGGGAATTGAGAGGAAGAAAAAGATGTTACCTTTAATCTTTACCTCCCAAAAGGCTGCTTCTGTTACTCAAAGTAAAGATGCAATACTCTTGATGTGCTTGTGCTTAGACAGAAAGCAGGAAATACTAAGTGCGAGGAATAACAACAGTGCAACCCTGGGCGACTTTCTAGTATCAAATTATTTGCCCATTAATATAGCTACACTGAGAAACAGTGGGACACTGAGATGATGAGTACAACGAGTCCATCTTGAATAACTAGTTACAGAGAAAATAACTGTCCTTTCTCATTTGAGCATCTCCTGGCCCAGCTCTTTAGCAGTAATGGCCAACAGCCCGCTCACCAGCCCAGAAGGTGGCATCAAGAATTTCACTTGATTAATTAGTCAAAGCACAAGCAAATTTTCCTTTCTTTTACTTTCCACATGTTGTTCAGATACGGAGGGTAAAGTTCCTTAAGTGCGGACAGTGGACCTCATGTTTCTTTTAGAATTTAATATAGACTTGCATAACCCTTGTTTGGGATCCTTCAGTTATTTCAACAGAAATCCCAACAACGTAAGCTGCCAGTGAGTGGAAGTGAGCCTGGATGTGGGCGGGCAGCTATGTGTCACGTTGCCTCCAGTTTGGGTGGGACTCCAGGCTCCTGACAGAGTGCCTGTCCTTTCCTTGCTGAGACACACAGAATCTCCACCGTTCATCCCCACATGGCAATGCTGGGGATGTCATTTTCATTCCTCTGTGGGGGCTGCAAATCTTTGTGATGTCAGCCGGATTGTTTTTAATTAAAATAAACAGGCTTCTGCTACCCTTATCACACTTCCTTCCTTCACCTCACTTTTACCACTCTTGTTTTTGTTTCCTCTAATTTTGTGCCTGCATGCAAGTTTATGCAGACTCCATGGCTTCCTGTCTCTTCCCAGCCTACTGTGCAACCACCTCTCCCCTGCTCCAGTGCACCTGATGCAACGTCTGCCTCCTCCTCTCTTGCTGTCCTCCTACCCCCTCTGTTGGTACCTTTCCTGGTCACTGGCTTTCATTGCATGACTTGAGTGTCCAGCTCCTGTGCTGTCCCTCAAGCAGCAAAGGGAAACCAGCACAAGCGTTTTGTTGATCTAAACAGTAAGACTGTATAAGGTATTTTTCATTGTAGGGAAAACTAGTCTTTCAAAAGTCCCTGGCTGCTGGTAAAGCTCTGAACAGCAAAAGCAAAACATAGTCATTTCCCAGAAGTCACAGCCTTGAATACCTTTCCTTGGAATGGGGTGGTGGGAGGGCTGATAACTGCAGTCACAGTAAGAGCCTCAGTAAGTGAATGTGAAGGACACTCACTTCAGAAAGCTTTCCACTCACACTTAGTTAAGACACACCCAGCTTTCTCAAATCAGAGAGGGCTAAAGCATGCTCAGAGCAAGATATACCAGTCTCCTCTCTGTGGCAGCGTCTGTATGTGTCACAGGGCAATGCACACCAAACTGGATTAGGCTGTGGTCCACCCCTCTGGTGCAATAATCTTGTCTCTCATTGTGGCCAGAGGCTTCAATAAGGACAGAACCTTAGCGCACAATGTACCTTTCATCCTGCTCTGTAAGAGCTGTAACACCGCCCTAACTTCTCAAACACAAGGATCACCTACATCTTTGGAAAATAAAAACTAAACTAAGGAACCATCTTTTATTAACCCACTGGAAACTCTGATGTTTGCAATCAAAGAGATTTTTTATAGATTTTACCTTTTCATTTATCTTTCTCATTTTGCCCCTTTTTTATTCGCTTGCTTGTTTAAAGGTATATACTTACAGTTTTCCACTTCTTTTGTAATCTTCTTTCCTTCTTTCTTGTTAAAGAATATATTTACACTGAAAGGTTAGGGTCTTATGCTGCTCTTTTGGCATTAAACACAGCACCTCGAGGTAGTGTTCCCTCTCTAAGGTGTCCTCATGGCACATACATCTCAACTCCAAAGTATTAATCTGATTGAGTAAACTGAGAAGTACTGGAGTTGGATTCACATAATCTCACAACTGTTGCCCAAGCAGGAAGCTGCATTTTGTCTGGAGACAGCTCACACCTGCACCTTCTATTATCAGCCAGATGATCTGTGACAGCCCGAAAACCCCTTACGACTTTCACAGCATTCTGAGGTGGTGCACAAGGAGGAGCCAGGAATGTGCTACTGATTCCCATTCCAGATGTGAATTCGAGCACCAGATTAGAGGTCAGATGTTAATCTAATCAAGGTGCTTAGTTGCCATAGAATGTACTGGGTTGGAAGGGACCCCCAAAGATTGTCTAGTCCAACCCTCATACAACAAGCAGGGACATCTTTAGCTAGAACAGATTGCTCAGAGCCCCATCAAGCCTGGCCTTGAATCTCCAGGGATGGAGACTCACCACCTCTGCAGGCAACCTTGTGATCCTTCCAAATGCTTTCCTTCCTCATAGTATCACTTGTTCTGATTACAGGTTGACGTACCCTTGCAATGAAAAGAACTGGCATTTTTTTCTGCCACATATTCTGATTTCTGTGCATGCTCAAAACATTCCACAGACTGCTCTGGCAACTGCAAACCTAAACATGTGAGTGTAGATGTGTTGGTCAATGTTATGTACAAAAAGTGTAGTGAAATTAGAAAGAATAAGCAAATCCCAAGTACATTTTTATGTAGGACTGTATGAGCAGAATTCATTTGGATGCAGTTAGTAACATGTTCATCTGTCCACTGAATGAATAAAGACAGGTTCTCACCTGATACCAGCATAAGACCTAGAACTGCTGTGACAGAAAGCCCTTGATAAAAATCACAAGCTAATTAATGGTTAGGAATTTGGCTTTGCTTTCCAAGTTTTATTGGAAGGGTCAGGGAACTTTGGATAATATTTAATCAACATAAAAGTCAGAGGTTCTGAAAAAGTGATTTTAAAAAAGATTATATTAATAAAAAACTGACTTGGAAATAAAAAGGAGCAGGTGCTAAGTCAGTCTCTCCCTGGGACAAGAAACAAAACACTGTAGCCCCATAGAGGTGAAGGACTTTACCATGTCACTTGGGGAGGAGTGGTTAGCTCCCTGGGGCTGAAGCCTGGTAAAGGTAACTTCAAACACCACCTGCCCCAAAACTATGGTCAGGCCACTTTGGTCACAGAGGCAGAGCCTCCCATCCTCTTCTCACTGCATACTAGCTGTTGGATCATGCTACCTGCTGCATTTCAAGTGCAGAATGCATGCAGCTCTTTTCCAGCTTTCTAAACTAAGCCCTGTCTGGAAGATAGTCCCCACACCACAGCAGGGATGCCAAAATCAGATGCTTTACAGGCAGGTCACTAAAATCACTACTGCATAAACTCAGGTCTGCTCAGATTCTAAAATGATGAAAAACAATAATTAAAATCCCCCTACACCAATTCCTCAGAGCAGGGGCTTCAGGAGGCTGAGCTTTGCTATTAGAATTCACAAAAACTCACAAGTCCCTAAAGGCCAAATACCCTGCAGCATACTGGCGTGACCTTGCAACAGCACTAGTGAGAGCCCACAGGAAAGGGATACTCTGTTTAGTAGTTATGGGGCTGAAATTGGGTGTTCTCCTAGAGCAATGGGTGTAAGTTGCAGCAGAGGAGGTTCCGCCTCAACACAAGGGGGAAATTCTTTGCTGTGAGGGTCACGGAGCACTGGAACAGACTCCCCAGGGAGGTGGTGGAGTCTCCTTCTCTGGGGACTTTCAAGGCCCGCCTGGATGTGTTCCTCTGTGATCTGTGTTAGATAGTTTTGTCCTGCTCTGGCAGGGGGGTTGGACTCGATGATCTCTTGGGTCCCTTCCAACCCCTAACATCCTATGATCCTATGATCTCTCTCACATAGATGGTCTGTAGCTGTGTGTGCCTGTGTATTTCTTTCAGCGCAAGCCTGTAAATTCCTGTTTACATGGATGGGGCTGTTCACTGAGAGGCAGGATGCAGGGCACATTCCTATCTCCAAATAAAAAGGCACTTACATGTCCACAGCACATTTTTGTTCTATTATTCACCTTAAGGCTTAAAAACCTTCTCATACACCTGTGTGAAATTTTTATCAAAAAGAAGGTACATCCAGATGCCTTTTACAGAGGTCTAGCCATTTCATCTGCTCTAGTAAAATTGGCAGAGTGTCTGTGAAAATGCCTGAGACAGCTACTCACTGACGTAGAGTTTCATTAACATTTTAAGGAATATTACACATAATTAAGATAATAGGTAGAGATTACATCTTGGCTTACTAATGAAATAAACATAATTATTTACTTTTGTGTAATTACAAACACAGATCCAGTATGACAGTATTATAGGCTTTGTATTAAATGTGTTATACACTTTGAATTAAAATAACACTATTCCACAGAATTAGCTACAGCTTTTGAAAGATGAATATGCTTCAGTAGAAAGTTAAAAATGGCAGGTTTAAAATTGCTCTTTCTGTGAAATATTTCTACCACAGAAGAAAGGTTCCTACAACTTTTCTTCTAAAAAGAAAGAGAAGTTTTTCCAGAATTGTGTGGTGGTTAAAAAAGGAAGAGGAGACTTATTTACTTGCCAAGCTTGCTAGAAAGAGCGGTTACTGGCACAAATCTTTTTGTAATATCCATAGAATCATTCAGGTTGGAAAAGACCTTTGAGATCATCAAGTCCAACCATTAGTTAGTCCTACTATACGAAGTTCACCCCTAAACTATACTGCTAAGTGCCACGCCTAAACAAATGTTAAACACGTCCAGGGATGGTGACTCGACTACGTCTCTGGGCAGCCTGTTCCAAAATCTGATCACCATCTCAGCAGAAAACTTTTCCTAAAGTCCAGCCTAAACCTCACCTGATGCAGCTTGAGGCCGTTCTCTCGAGTTCTATCGCTGTCAGGAAGTAGCTGGTCCAGAAAACACCATGTTGCCTCACTAAATTCTTGCATAAGTATTCCTCCTCGTTTTGCTAACCTTTTATCACAATTTCAACAAACATTCACATCTCAGCCTTTCCCAATGTCTCATCTACACATGTGCAATCAAGGAAGTTGGAGCCAAAGTAAATAAATTCTAGGCAATTTTATCGAAGATATTACACAGCATTTCAAAAGAGACTGATGTAAGCAACATGGAGCTTGGAAAAGAGTCTGCGTTCTCAAGCACAGTTCTGTTAGCAAAGAAGTAAATTCAGTCTGTTGTCTGATTTGATTTTATGTTGACTCTCTTCACAGAACGCATGTCTCGGGCTCCAGTTGTGGTACCGCTTGGCACATCTATTGTCATTGGTGTAGGGCAATACTGGGTCAAATAGGATGTGTGCAGAACCTGGTACAGCTCCAGAGGAGGTGAGACAATTCATGCCAGCAGAGAGCTTGGCTCCATACTTGCAAGTAAACATGAAATGCACATTAAGATCTAATCCTCTTTTAGATAGAACTCAGATTTATTCTTTGCTTCTGCACCTTGCCGAAGAGTTATTCCAACTGCTCATCCAAGGGGTCTAGCCAAGCCTTTGACGCAATAACAACCTTCTGTTGATGCCCAGGGCCAAGCTCTTTAAAATAGTCCTTTATTTTCTTACATGAAATGACACCAATCACCTGTCCTTGGAAAGAAGTAGTGCAGGGTATTGCCTTTTTCTACTAGAGTGCAAAGGAGGATTTTAAAAAGTAAAACAGAACACATTACTATTTGATGCTGAAATCAATGCTTATTAGCAGTGGTAAATGGCAACTCAAGGTGCAAAGTTTTCTGTTCATCCACAGGGCCAGTACAGCATAAGGGACTTTTCTTTTGCATTGAACAGTATGACATGGTTAATTCACCTGTTCATAAACATGCCAATGGCAGCACTAACATGCTCTGACAATTTGGGCATGCATGTTCATGTCTGTACATATGCTACATAGCCACCCATCAGCAAGAAGTACAGTCTGGGAGTGTAGGCAACACAGCTCTGATCTAAACAAAGCAAACAAGGACTTGCCTAACTGAAAAGAACCTTCATAATACAAGATGGAAGTTCTAGTTGTTTGTTCTTGCTTAATTTGCTGCCTTGAATTGTATTGTACTGCTCTGACAGATGCACAGAGAGCAACACTGACACTTTGTTTGGGTGAAACTGGATCCTACAAAGGCAGTCCTACTGGATTACTTTCCAGTGCTGTCAGCCCCAGCCCTATTTTCTCCAAAGCAGAAGGCACATACATACATTTCTGCACATGTGATCTTAAAAGCTGTCAGTGATGTCAGTGATCATGGGGATGATCAAGGAAGTACTCAAATAAAGCACTCACTCACCATGCAACTAACATATCTCACAGGGGGCTGACAGAAAGAGCAGTAACATACGAAGCTGCTTCAGAGGAAGCTCTCTCTAAATGCATCTCCAGTTAAGAGTCAAGATCAACAAAAAATGATGACAAAAGCTGACACTCAAATCCCAAACAGTATTGGTAAAAGTTTCTACTGTTTCATTCTGAATTTAAATGAAGGTGACATCTCAGAAGGGGCATACAAGAACCGAGTTGGTCAAACTTGATCTGTAATCTAGAAAGCAACAAGTTTTCCCAAAGCAACCTGGGCTTCCACTGGTCTTTGCCAAGACCCTTAAGCGGGTTTTCGGAGCTGGACCTGTCCTTTTTGAACAAGTGGCTATTACTTCTATGTTCATGCATTATTCAAAAAGAACATAAGTTTTAATTTGTCATAGGTTAGCTATCAGCTATGATTCTATGATTATTGGGAGCAGAATGAAATACTGGGGGATGGTTAGAGACTGAATTCCTTACAACAAGAATGACAGCTCAAAGTGATGCCTTCACTGCTTCAACAGGAGTTGAGAGTAGTACTCCCCTCAAACTGGAATGTTTTTGACATGCTATGGGAAGTGACATAATCCAGCCAGGCTGCACATAGCATGGATGGGCAGACAGGCTAAGAATGTTTGCATTTGGGTAGTGACAGGACATATTGAGAGATGCGAAGAAAACCTGTTTGAAATAGACTTTAAAATCTGCTGATGATGTGTATCTCATGGGTATGATTAAGGAAATACTCAAAAGAAAGAACTTTTTAACCACTGAACACAATAAGGAAAAGCTGAGATAAGACTTGCAGAAGTGAACCAAATCGGGTATGTGATAGCCTAATACGTCAATAATTGCTTATGTAAAAACATTTGTGTTCAGATGCTCTTTAATTATTGAATGATCTTCAGAAATTGCTTCTTGCCTAAATTATGAATACATATCAATTATGACAACATCTTATATTGTACTTACAGTGTGATTTTCATTCCACAGAATCTTTAAGTCTTGTAGAGCACATGTGTAATTAATTTTTGCTCAAACCAGCACTGAGCACAATGCTTAATAAAAAAAATGGGTTTTATTAGTTATTAACAAAGGTGATCAGGTGATCATTCCTTACTACTTCTCTAGTTTCTTAACCTCTGTTGCAATCACTGCATGAAGGCAGCAGTGGTGATGGAGAGGGAATTGCAATAGGGCATAAAGGAAAAGAACAAATTCTTGTAAATAAGAGCCAGTCACAATGTCTCAGAGTGACTACAACAGGATTAAATAAATAGAAGTGAAAAGGCATGAGCATAAATAATTGTATGGTTGCAAAGTTAATGCATGATTCCTATACTAAAATTACACTTCAAAGAATATTTGGGACAATGCTCTGATGCAACTCTCTGCATGTTTGGCATAGGCCCCAGTACAGCTTTGGATATAGTGACTGTAACAAGAAAACAACGCACAGACAATAAGACAACACACGGTCATTCAGCATGTCAAAAAGACAGCAATGAGATTTAGACTCTGGATTTTGAAATGACAGTCCAACCCAATGACCTAGAACACACACAACAGCAATTACAGCATTAGACTAATTCATTTTCCCCATCAGAAGTAACTCCTAATACTGAACATAATTCTACCTAGACAAAAGTATTCTTTGGAAAATGAGAGCAAAGCAAGCATTGAGAGGCAGCGTTCTTGCCTTTGAAGTGCAAACAATTCTGTCTCTAAATATTTCCAACTTCAGTACTCACTATTATGCTTGAAGATTCTAATAGTAGCACCTGAAAGTCTTGCACCAAGAACGAGAGAAGTGTGGTTCAACTCATCACTTAAAATGAGGCATCCCTGTGGAGAAGGGGTACAACAAACATCTGCATGAATTGGGAGGCTGTTGACATGAGCAAGTGTCAGCATACACAAGTGTCTATGGTATAACACAGCACCAGTTGGGCTGCAAGTATTAAACATGAACTAAGTAATCTGCAACTATTCTGAAGGTGCCAGGATGCATTGCAAAGGCAGGCAGAAACTGTGGGATCAGATCCTCAGGCATTCCCAGGTTTGCAAAGAGGCCAAATATTTCCTGTTACTACAAGTTTGTGAAAAACCCTGTTAGAGTGACTGCTTTACAGAAATAAAGAGCTGTTGCCTTCTCTACCACTAGTGTACAGTCTTGTGTTGCAAGAAAAACACAGTCACTGCTCCATATATGAAAAAAATGAGAAAATGTAGCTGCTAGGCTTAATTATAGAGGAAAATTTAGGAATAAAGCTCTCCAACATAGGACAGTTACATAAATTACAGTTACCTGTCATTTATATGTTATTTAATTGTAATAACAGATAAGAATGCATATTAAATTCTTATGGTGACATTCTGCATGGCACATATCACGTTATCTTCATTTGTGCCACTTTTATCTATATCCCACCTCTGATAAACGCCCATTTCCACATGGGGCCAGCTAAGTGAGGGACAACTATTTTACAGAGGCAAGTATCATATGTATGCCTGCAATTTCATTTATTTACCTTTATTCATTCTCTGTATCTCTTCTCTTTGAATTTACTGGACAATTTCTGCAGCACCATTGCGGACTGAAGTTCATGTTCTGGGTAGCTGAAGCAATTCTCCCTCCCCAGCCTTGTTTTTTGCATATTTTAGAGCTTTCTTGCAAAAGCTAGATTAACCTTCAGTAGCAAGTGCAGAAGTGTCTTCACTTCTACATCATTACTTCAGAAGAAATATTGATCACACATTACACAGTGAGTTCATTCCGTCTCCACTGAGAGGAAAACACTGTCTCTTACATGCACAAACTAATGGGGAGATACGCACTTTCCTATAACAACATGATGTATCTACTTGTTATGTCAGGAGTTGTGATTGACACGGGATGATGGATTTTCATGTCTTTGTGTTAGGCAACCAAACTGAAGATGAAGTCCCTTCAACACGAAATAAGAACTTAACTTTTGTCTTAGGACCACAACTTAAGGCTTCGATTTGCTGACAGCTTTCTTTGTGGGGCTGTCTGGAGATCTGATCATCAGGAATGCTAAGCATTGTAGTTTCTCTTTTCTCAAAGTGTTGTAAAAATATTCTAACCATTTTTCACAACTGGCAGCTGGAAAATACCTTTACAAGCACCTCCCTTATGAGGAGAGGTTGAGGGAGCTGGGTCTCTTTAGCTTGGAGAAGAGGAGACTGAGGGGCGACCTCATTAATGTCTACAAATATTTGAGGGGTGGGTGTCAGGAGGATGGCACTGGGCTGTTCTCGGTGTCATGTAGTGATAGGACAAGGGGCAATGGTTGTAAGCTGGAACATAGGAGGTTCCACATCAACCTGAGAAGGAACTTCTTCACGGTGAGGGTGACGGAGCACTGGAACAGGCTGCCCAGGGGGGTTGTGGAGTCTCCTTCTCTGGAGATGTTCAAGACCCGACTGGACGGGTTCCTGTGTGACTTGGTTTAGGTGACCCTGCTGTTGCAGGCGGATTGGACTAGATGATCTTTCGAGGTCCCTTCCGATCTGTAATGATTCTATGATTCTATGATTCTATGATTCCTCATCTCACAACACCCAGGATGTGGGATGCAACATTCGCTTGCTTTTTAGAAGCAGCAGCTACTTCATTTGGCAAAGTTAAACAATCGCTTCAGTCATCCTTGAATATATGCTAAGTATGCATGATAATAACACCCAGATTCAGAAGAAATGATGAAGCAGCACATTTAAGGTCACAAGGTCATCAGTCTTATGACTTATGCATTCCTGATACTGAGCTTTGTTCCTCAATCAAGCTTTTCCACTTACTGTGTGCCCAGAACACTGCAACAGTTGTTAAAACAATTAGAAAATGATTGTTCTTTGTGTTATTTAGGAAATACTCACCTTTCCAACAAGGGCTGGAATATTCATCGAGTTAGTTGCAAAGCCCATGCCAAACACCATAGCGTCTTCTACACCTAGGAACTTGGCCACAAGGTTCTCTAGTTCTACATGTTTGTCTAGGGTGCCTGCAGAATTAAGCACAGGGATTCTTAATTCTCATTCAGCTGTGAGAGTTATTAATTCTAAGGACATAAAATGTACAAAAGGACAAGCTAGAAGTGTGTCATTATGCTATAAGACATTAAGTTCTGATGAAGGTTTTCTGTTTGTATCTATGTGTGTGGGATAACACCAGAAAAAGCAAGGATGCAAACCAGCTATTACTAACAAATACTGTTGCTCTTAAGGTAGTAAAGCAGTTGCTGTGAGAGTCTTCTTCTATAACAACCACCTCTGATTCTTCATTCTGTAATTTTTTGTCGTTTTCTTCTGCAATGAGGACAACAATACCTCCTTTTAATAGGAAATACATCTAAGTTTTCTTGAGTCTTCTCTGGATGTGAAAGCCAAGACCCATGATGACAAAATTCTTCCATTTTGTCTTTGTGCCTATGCACAGGTACAAAATCCATAATTATGACTTTGTAGGGATGGACAAACAAAAGCATTCTCCATTTCTTTCTACTTTAGAAGATAAAAACTAGCAGTAACTCTCTTCTTTCCTGTCTATCGACAGTCAACCATAAATGACAAGGAAACACTAGAGAGCCTTCTTTATCAAGTCTTACTCATCTAGTATTAGTGCCTGGGGTTTCCAAACTAAGAAGGTGCTCCACTATCCAGCAAAAGCAATATCTTTCCCCACCCAGCTCACAATGGAGGATGACAGAATACAAAAGGCAGCAAAAAAAGATGAGTGTTAAGAGATTGAGTTAGCAGATAACTTTGAAGAGTAATGAATCGTCTCAACTTGCCAGCTCTCTAGTCTTTGGTTGCCTGGCTGTGCATTGCAGGTACCAAGGCAGAAGGAACTCTTACAGGATGATCTGTGGGGAAGAAAAGAGAGTGGCCTGTGGATTCTGACAGAATATTTCCCCTATGAAAAAGGATGTAAGTAAGGAACAGAAGAAAAAAAAAAGGCAGTGGGTATCTCATGTCAGTTGCACTGCACAAACTGATGTCACGATAATAAAGGCAAAGTGAATTATGACTGATGGGAAAAAAACCAACCGCTATTCACTGTGAATGGACAAATGGACAAAGGGCAAATGAACAGAGGAAAGCAGAAGCTTGGCTAGAGTGTCTCAACAAGAATGACAGGTCAGGAAAGTGTTCTTACCTTCATCATGGAGGAAAGCTTATCAACAAAAAAGAAGTTCAAAAGTGGCAGCAGCCCGGTGGTAGCCACTGCACAAACTCAGCCTGCTACAATGATGAAGTATTTTCACTGCTTTTTCTCATTACATATCCAGAGTAAGGACAGCATTCCCTTGGGAACAGAATGTGAACGATATCATGCAGGCAGGAAACTCTCCAATAGCAAGGGATAAAAGGAGCAAGGAACATGCAGCTTCCAGGAAAACCTGGATTACAATCATGGCAGTTGGGCCATGATTTTGCACAGAGCCTGGCTTGGTTCTGCTAGACCTGAGCCAATTTCAGCAGAGGTTCAAGAATGTCTTTGAACTCTTTGTATGATGTACACTGCTGGGTTGTCTCTGGCTTTGTGCTTTGATGAGCTAGGCACAGAAAATCTGGCTCTGCAGAACCTCCGGTGGATGTGAGCTGACCCTGCATGAAGCTCTTTGAGAACGGCTGCTTTTTGAATTTGTAGATCCTGAGATACGCAGGGATATGTGCTGGCTCTGCCCACAGCCACTGCTTAGTAGCCAAGCTCCATGAAATACAATACCAGATACAGCTTCAGATTTCAGCAACTCCCTGGAGATGTGTGTGAGAACCTATGTCCTAACTTGGAAATCCAATAGGTGTCAGGGTGTATTTCTGTAGATTTTTGCTTTTTTGAGTTTTGGGCCCAGTTAGTCTTTAACCTGGTTACAGCACACAGTGACAACTGAGAGTCCCAGCATGGTCAGGGGTCCTCGGTGTTGTTATCTGCAGGAGTTGGTTGCTGAGGGCCATCCACAAAAAGAAAAGGTGACGTCTGAGATGGAAGCATTTGAAGCCATCTTTACAATGCTCACAACTTAAACCAGAAGAAGGTTTGTCAAAGCATAAAAAGCAAGCAGTGTGGGCTTTGTAAGGCAGGCATTTTGAGGCATGACGAATTGTCCCTGATGCTTCCAGGGCTAAATCTGATACTACTGGAATGGAGCTAAATTGCTTTTTGGCATTGCGTTCTCTGTTTTCTGGCTTTAAAAACAGGTAAAGGCTGAATCACTACAAATTATTCTGTTCAAGCATCTATTAGAAGCAGAAAGGACCTGCCCAGGGAGGTGGTGGAGTCGCCAACTCTGGAGCTGTTCAAGGCAGGATTGGAAGTGGCACTTGGTGCCATGGTCTAGCCTTGAGCTCTGTGGTGACAGGTTGGACTTGATGATCTATGAGGTCTCTTCCAACCTTGATAATACTGTGATACTGTGATACTGTGACCTATTTTACTTATTTTAATTGATTTTGTGATGGCGACAATTAGACATTATGAAAGCATCAGATTCCTACTTACTTCTTGCTAATCTTAACAAATACAGATGATACTGAGTATTTCTATTGCCTGCAAATCCCAGAATACTAATTGGATTGAATGGGGGCTTGGTTTGCAAACCTGTGGTCATAGCCACCAGCCCTACAAGCGTCAATGGCACTATTGGACAGATGCAAATTCTGTCCAAAGGAATTTCCACTGGCACAAACTGCTATATCACAAACTGCTACATAAGAAAAGGCAGTAATTATACTGACCTTGATTAAATACAACTTTATCAATGTCAAGTCAGGTTATCAAGGCTCTTAAAATGTCTTGCATTCTGCTGGATTCAGACTAGCATCACGATCTTGCACATGAAAAGCTATATCTTATCTATCTATACATACTAGATGCATTTCTATTAGTATGCGGAGTGGGTGCGCGCAGTAACGTACGCAGGTTTCAGTATTATAGAGGTGTTTGTCTTTATTCATTTTCTTCATAGTAGCTGATACAGTGCTACGGTTTGGCTTTAGGATGACAATAATATTGGCAACACACTGATGGTTTAGCTGTTGCTGATCCATTTCTACACTGAGTTAAGGACTTTATAGCTTCTCATGCTGCCCTGCCAGCAAAGGCTGGGAGTGAACATGATGCTGGGAGGTGACACAGTCAGGTGACTCAAAAAGCCACAGGGGTATCCCATACCACATGACATCATGCCCAGTATATCAGCTGGGAGGAGCTGACTGGTGGATGCTGTGGCTCGGGCACTCGTTAGACATTGGTCAGTGACGGTGAACAGTTGCATTATGTATCACTCGTTTTGTATATTCTATTATTATTAATTCCTTTCCCTTTTCTGTTCTATTAAGCTGTTTTCATCACAACCCATGAGTCTTACTTTTTTCTTTTTCTCTCTTCCCTATCCCACTGGGTGAGAGGGAGGTGAGCCAGCAGTTGTGTGGTGCTTAACTAGCAGCTGGGGTTAAACCACAACAGTGTCATGGAAAGTAAAATCAATAATGTCATCAGAAGTGGGCTTTTACCATGTAGTCACTTCCACAGATTCACACAATTTTCAAAATCTGATGACCCATTTCCCTCCACTGACTTGCAACTGCACTCTGGGGACAGGGAACATGAAGCGCGCTGTGCTTTGACAGGCTGACACAGGCTTACCCATGCTCTAGGAATGAAAGTCACTCTCAGTCTACTAAAAAGATAAAGCTTGAACATGCACTTTCAGTGATCCACACAGTTATTTAGCTTTGACAGTCCCAGCTTGGACAAGATAGCTTATGTCATTGGTTAGTCTGTCCCTTAGAGCGTTTCAGGTTCTTAGGTGCTACTGATATACAGTGGTTAAACTGGCAAGAGTATCCTGTAACAGAATTTTTCACTTGGGATTGTGAGATCCAAAGAAGACAGGAAAATACCTCCCTGCTTCAAGTTAAAAAAGCCCCTAGAGGTTTAAGCTGATACAAGCAACAAACTGATGGAAGAAAAAGAATAGATTCCCCAAAAAACCACTTGCACAACTAAACAGCAACTGGAAATCCTATCGAGCACTGATGTGACTCACCACAGTGAGTAAGAACCATCACTCTGTGAAAATCAGTTTGTCAGAGGTATGTCTAGGCAGACAGGGAACAGAACAAAACACCTAAACCTCTCTGTCATGTTTGAAACTGAAGGTCCCACACTTACTCTGGTAAGATATGTGTCAGAGATGAAGAGTGGAGTTCCTGAGACAATAGGCACTTCTACAAAAGCCAGATTGGGTGAGTTATTACTATAAGGATGAACTAGAATGTGTAGAGAGTGTACTGTTTGTTCACTCCATTCTACAAGAGAGGATGGTGCAGATGGCATTACCGTCCCCTGTACCGTTCCCCCAAAGCATAATATTGGCTAGAGAGAGAAAGAAAAGCATACAGCAGTGCTACACAGATGCCTCATTTAACACAGCATGTGCGTAACAGAGTCTCAAAAGAAGTGGGGTTTGAGGAAGTGGGTTTTTTTTTCAAAAAAAACATGAGATGCTGAAGCTTTTTACTGTTGCTGCCAGCTGATGGGGCTTTCACACCACAAAGATACTGTAGATGTCACGGATATAATAATGTCCCTGTGTAATTTACTGGTGCTCAGAATTACTAGATTAATTTTAACAAACCTTCTAATCTGTGATCTTCAAGGTGTTTTTTTCCCTTTTTCTTTTATAAAAACAAAAGGCTAAAATTTATGGTTGAAGTGCAGCCCTTTCATGCCAAAGCCTGGATGGCAGTGTGTATAGATAACATTACTTACTGGAGATATTCTAGGTTTTAAACAGGTCACACAACCCTTAGTTAATCCTGATGCCTTCAGTTCCACCTGTCCAGAGTGTAATCAAACTTTGCAAAGCAGCCTTTTGCGATGGTGAGATAGCTGGAACAAACCTGAGCCTTCCATTGTAAGTTGTGTCAGTGATTTATGGGAGGGTAGGCATAGAAAGGAAAATTATGTTTGTAGGAGATGACCAAAGGAAAATTCCTCTCAGACTGTTTTCAAATTTAAACCATACCCTGTTAAAAAGTAGTCCATATAATGAAATCCATATATATATATCTACACACAAATTCTCATTTATGTGGCTATTTTTTCTCCCTCAGCTCCTACCTGTAAACTGAATGATGGGAACTTTAGTTCTTTATCTCTTTCTCCTAACTGAAAAAGACCACTGATTTCTGTGTTTGTACAGTGCTGAGTTTAAAATGTGCACTGGCCCCAATTAAATCTTTGAGGTGATATAAAAAACATTGGCCAAGTAACTAATTTTACCTTCTTGAAATGTTGCCAGAAATTCATATTAGGCCTTAAAACCTAACTGGAGGAAGTGAAGAGGATGGAGCTACTTCTGTATTTAAACACTGGCACAGTTTTTCAGATCTTACAGAACTTGGTCACGATCAAATATAAAAGAACCCTTCAAACAAACAAAAAGCCCTACAACTGTGTGCAAACTAGGCATTAAAAAGCCATTTCCTAACCGTACTCTGGAGAATGAATCATGCTTCCATGAGTGATATGAATCTTCTATGCAGATTCCATCTTGAGTTTTGGTCCAAAACGTAATCACAGGAGAATGATTTCAAAAGGCAGGAATCCTGCTTGGCTGCTTAAATAGCACTAATCATATGATACACTTGCTCCTCTTACTCATGTGTATCATGTCCATAAGGGAGAATGGGGGGTAGATAAACAGAGCATGGGAACTACCAACTACACACTACGTGTGTAAGCCCCACAACCACCCTGGGAGCAGACAGTGTGTGACAATCTGCCTTATTAGGGTTAAAACAGAAGTGTAACATCAGGTTTGTCTGGAGAAAAGGAGGTTGCTTATTGTTCTTTACAACTATCTGAAAAGCTGTTGTAGAGAGGAGAGGGCCAGCCTCTTGTCCCAAGTTACTAGTAATACGACAAGAAGAAATGACATCAAGTTGTGCCAGGGGAGGTTTAGATGGGACATGAGCGAAAATTCCTTCACTGAAAGAGTGGTCAGGCATTGGAAACATTTCACTTGAAAACATGGTTTAGTGGGCATGGTGGCATGTCCAGCTGCTCTGAAATTTTCTGAAGGATCTTACTTATTCTTAAAATCCTTGCTGGCAAGATCCTTCAGGAACTACTTCCATACCACGTACCACAGAGAACTTAAAAATTTTCACTTCTAAGCAGACCATGATAAAAGGGGTTTTTGCCTTCTGCCTACAGCAAGCAAACCAGGACTTTCACACATTTATCCTAACTACCCTAAGACATGTCCCAAAGCACATGTACAACTCTTTCATGTTGAAGCCTTTTAAAGTGTCTTCTATTAATATCTTCTTAATCTTAGTGTCTCTAGTAATACTGAAAACAGCCAGGTTACTGCTTCAGGAGTTCACAGAATCACAGAACATCAGGGATTGGAAGGGATCTCGGAAGATCATCTAGTCCAATCCCCCTGACACAGTCTCAGGATCACCTAGGCCAAGTCACACAGGAACATACCCAGGTGGGTTTTAAACATCTCCAGAGAAGGAGACTTCACAACCACCCCAGGCAGCCCCTTCCAGTGCTCCATCACCCTCACTGTGAAAATGTTCCTTCTCATATTTATGTGGAACCTCCTATGTTTACACCCATTGTCCCTTGTCCTATCACTAGATGACACTGAGAAGAGCCTGGCACCACCCTCCTGATACCCACCCCTCACATATTTATAGACATTAATGAGGTCAGCCCTCAGTCTCCTCCAAGCTAAAAAGAACCAGTTCCCTCAGCCTCTCCTCATAAGGGAGGTGTTCTACTTCTTCATCACCCTTGTTGCTCTGTGCTGGACTCTCTCCAGCAGCTCCCTGTCCTTCTTAAACTCACTTTAAGAAGTTTAGTTCTTTATATTCTACCTCTGCCATAAATACTGCCCAACTTTGTAAAAAATAGAAGAACAAAAGCACAAAAGACACACACACACATACAGTGGTATTCCAGCTTCTAACTAATTAATTTCAGCATAAGGATATCCTGAATCAGAGAATAGTTTTGGTATTTCTACTAACTAGCAATAATCTCTTCATGTGGCCAGTGTCCCCTAGAATGCAAAGGAGTGTAAAGCTTTAGCATCTGCAGCTTTCTTCACAATTAGTTGCTTGGGCCTGCCAGCCTCCAGTGTGAAGAGCTGCCTCTTGTGTTCAGGTGGAAACCTTCTACCAGCTTCATGCATTGGCCTCTAGATCTAGCAGAAGAGACAGTGAACAGCCCACCCTAACCACTCTTGCATACTACACACAGTTCTGAAGATGTCTATAAATTCCCCTTTAGTGCTTTAATGGAACTACCACTTAAACCCCAAGATCTTGCTCCTAGGGGATAACAGTAAGCCTGGTCTTTAAAACAGGAAAGTATTTCTCTTTCATATTGAAACTCCCACAAAGGTCTCAGTAATGTGTTTTAAATTACATTGCTGTGCTAAGACGGTGATTTATTATTAATATAATGTAAAAACTGCATGGAATTAAAAATAGAGTGAAAAATGGTAAATCTTTTTATGTACAAAAATCTAGGAATGCCAGACACTGTATCGATCCATTTGCTATGCTTTCCTGCTTGAAAAGGAGAGTCTGTTCAAGTGGCACTTGCATCCTTACTTTAGAGGAATCAGTAGCAGGGCTGCACACTTGTTGAGTTACTTTCTGAATTATTTTTACAAACAGTCTCATTTTTTTGGGATTGTAGAGTAAGTGTTTTGCGTTTAGCAGGGTTTAGCTTCACTAAGTTTCCTTACAAAACCCACAGGTCTGTAAAGATGTAAACAACCACACTAACATGTCCGTATCAACTTATTCTGAGAGTAAACTATGTGCAATAACATCCTGATATGACATTTTATACCCACTCCACAGTCTGTGGAGCTCTAACATGAGGTGTTCAGGCAGAAGACCAAGAAGGACAGTTTTGCCATCTTTCAAGTAACACTTGTGTTAATTTTACTTGTTTTTTCATTGTTTTTCTCTTCCTCTGAATCTTCTTAAAGTAGCAGAATGATCCTTCTCAAAATGAAAGACCTATTACTTCTTTGAGAGAGATCTTTGCAAAATACAAAACCACCAGACACTTAAATGCATCTAAGCATTTTCAAAGTCAGGAAATCATAAATATGCCTGAGTGTTGTTGTACTATCTCTTGGCTTAAGACCCCAGCAGCCTTGGCTCATACAGCTCACTGCATTTTTCCTTCACACTCTTTAGCTCAACCACATAACAACAAGAAAACCTTTGAAGTGTTATCTGCCTAGGAACAAAGCTCTTCTGTTCTATTGTTCTAAGATGAATATGGCAAATGAGAATTAGAAAATGTAAGACTTTTCATACAGACCCTTCCTTACTGCTTTCTTCAAAGTACTTGTGTGTATGTCTATTTAAATTGGATAGACATTTTCTGATCAGCTCAACTGTGAGCCAGAAGAGAGCTGAAGCAACACAGGAGGGTAAAGGAAAAAGAGAAATGGGTACCCACACGGCTAATAAGGAGCTATATTCCTTAGCCTGTTTGTAAAATTCTCTGTGGTAGACAGGCTCCAACAGGGCCAAAGCCAATGAAGTAGCCACTGCTCAGAATTGCTCTTTGGAGCACGGGCTCACTGTTAGCTGCCAAGAACAAAACACCATTTACACCATCTAAGTCAGGGCTTAAGACCCTGCTTTCCTATTTTAGTAAGTCTTGGTGTGCAGGCTACTCTCTGATATTCACTCTCTAAAGGACTGGTGCTGGCAACAATTGCAAAATGTTCTTTATGTGTAGCCCATTCTTGCACTGTAAATAGTCTGAATGAAGTTCATCAGTTGTGAAAGCAACCAGAATGATTCTAAAACTTTGCTCATTCCTTCAAGATAACTTTGAGCATTGCACAGGAGTTGAGATGAAGACGAAGTCCTAGAAATCTCTGTATGTTGACTCTCCAAACCATCTAGATAAACTGTAATAACAAGATCTTTACTGCCTGAGGACAGAATCAATCTTTTCTGAAGGGTTTTTTTCTGAGAATAAGTCAAAGTTATGCAAGCCCTTCATAAAAAAGAAGCTGCAAAAGAACGAGGAATACCAGACATGTCCTTTGATGCCCTGAAGACACTTGAAATATTCTCACATAGAACAGAACATGAGAGGAAAAAGACCTTCCTTCAGGTTCTTAGACGGTTAGTAACGGTGACCCCTTGCAAGCTTGCAATTGAGGATGAAAAAACCATTGCTGTCAGCAGACGGTTCCGCTACAAAAGGGTCAGTCTGTGAACTCTCTTTGAGTGCTGTCACCCAGATACTTATTATTGAGAAATCAAACCATGATGACAAGATAAGGACCAGGTGACAAAGTATGGTCTCTTCCCCCTTTTTTTTCAGTCTGGTTAAGAGGCTTTTAAATACAAAAGACAATGGAATACAGTATTTGTCCCCTCACATTCTCTGGAGGAAGAGTTGGCTTTGGGAAATACAAAATAAATGTTTTTCAGGCTGCTGGATTGAAAGAAAAAAGTCTGTATAAACGTTGTCATGATGGGAAGCCTACCTTTTATTGTTTTATAGCTGCCAAGAAAGGGAGTCTGGAGGGGAACCTGCTTTTGCATTTATATGGCTGGAAGTTATGTTTTCTGAAATGCAGGCTAAGTGTACCTTTAGGAATCCAAGGCTTCGAGTAAAAATACATAATTGAAGAAAGAATTATGTGCAGCCTGCAAACCAAACAAGCAGACAAACTGTAAAGGACCTGAGTAGCTCACAGAGCAGAGCACTGAGCTAGGGGCCAACCAGCCCCTGTGTGTAGTTCACAGAGCAGAGCGCTGAGCTAGGGGGCAGCTAGTCCCCGTGTGAAGCACAAGGACCACAGTTTGAGTCTGCTGCCTTCTCAGTCTGGATATTAAGCTGAGAGATTTGATCTCTGGTGGTTAAACTGGGGATACTCACCACTATACTAATGTTGCTGGGCTTTTAGCTCACCTCTTGGATGCTGAGCTGCCAGACAGTCTGCATTAACTTTCTAGGATTCTCTGGTTTATAAACCAAAAAGGTCAGATGGAGCCTTCCTAAACTCATTCCATACCGACATGGTAGAAATTTCGATGTTGCGTTCATTAATGTTTCACAAAACATTATAATACAGTCTTAGAACACGGGATTTTAAAAGGAAATGTGCAAAAGCTCCTTTTCCTAATCACAATGCTCTGCATGTGGTAACTGATATAAAACTGTGCTGCAATTAAATTTGCCCTAATATAATCCTTGAAATCTCAGTACTTATGACTACTTTTAAAAAATAAACATGTTACTTCCCTAATTAAAAATCCCAAACTACTCTATGAAACATTTACTTATGCTTTTCCAAAAATTGGTCATATTTTTTCTTAAAAAAAATAATTAATAAAACACAGTGAAACAAGCTACTGTTGATGTGACTAAAGTTCTCTAAGTCTCCAATTCCTCCAAGATATCTGCAAGAAAAAGTTACAGCAACTTTGGTGTGCATCTATCTGTTTACTCACCCATTTCCTGTCTGGTACTGCAGATTCCTGTCCCATATTTTTGTAACTCTATGGTCACAGTTTTCAATGCATTAACATCTGTTTCTGCAAAGCCGAGGTAATTATAAGAACCCATATTGATTACATTCTTGATAGTCCTTCCTGTAAACCTATAATTAAAGCAAATTTTAAAGAACAGTGCAAGCTTCCCTCCAATTCTAAATAAAAAAAAAACCCAAAACACCCACATTTTTTCACAAAATCTTATTTCACTCTGAAATTCCTATTTGGGATTTTATAATCCACATAATTCAATATCTGAGAAGATTTTCCAGTATTTGTATTTTTAATCACTATTTCTCATAATACTGCATTCTGCTCAGAAAGTTTTGCAGCTTCCAAGCTACAGATGGCAACATACTGGTATTAGCTGAAATGGTGCTTTGAAGGATGTAAATAAAACAAAACTAGGCTTTTATACAGGGAACAACCTATAGACACTATGTTTTCACTGGCATTGTCAATAGCTTCTGTAAAACCATATGTGTTATCGTACATACACACACAGAGAAATTAAACATGAGGAACATGGTGTGGGAAACACTGGAACACATCCTCAATGAGCAGAAATAAAGTCAACCCACACATTGTCCAGACATAGAATCCTAGAATAATCAGGGATTGGAAGGGACCTCAGAAGATCATCTAGTCCAATCCCCATCTGTTTAACTCCTCAGCAACATTTGCAATACATGAAATAGTTAAGCTGTGAACTGCTTAAAACAGCAGCAAACACTAACTGCTTAAGAAGCTGCATTTATACAATGCAAGAAATTATTACTTCAATTCTAACCAAGGGATACAAAACATTTAATTGTAATATCCTAATGATGGGTCTGCTGTTATAAATGAAGCATGACCAGTTGTAGTTATGCCTATAGACTTCAGTCTCTTTCTTAGCACATTTCCAAACAATGTTCAGAAGAAATAGGACAGATGTCAGCACAATATTGGTATCAGGAAAAAATTAGTTGAGGGTGTGAGGGGCTTGAAGCAACTTTCTGTTCTCCGCATAGATAGCAGGAATAGTCTTACAAAGCTGGCAGCTGCAAAGCTTAAGCTGACTCACCTAAATGTCCAGTTGTAATCATCTGTAATGCGTTCCATGAGGTCAAACTGTGGTCCTGGGACACTGCATATTGGACGATTCCAGTTATCCCGTATTCTCATATAGAGGTTTCTGGTGTAGAAATTCTCAAAATCTTGATAAAGTGGCACAAAATCCTGGTTGGAAAACATGCAGAAGGTTATGTTGCTACGAAAATGTCTACTTCTGCACCCAAGACAGTCCCATTATAAAGGAAAAATGGTTTCATTAGTACACACAAAGCAGTAACTGCCACATGTTCCTATGTCATGGACAGCTCTAGTCAGCTAATACCTTATTTAATTCTCCTGAAATACTGTGGTGGATTTTTTAGAGAATGGTGTTTTTTGGTTTGTTGGTTTTGGTCTTTTTTAAAAATTAACAACATGTTGGCCTGATTATCCAGCCTAATATTTGGAAAGTTGGAAACAGAAGAACTTGTTATCCTCTCACTTTGAAAATGTGAAGCATTGCATTTCTCCAACTGAGCACTTTGCTATGTGTGGAGCAGATTACAAAACTAGGCTGAACAACTCATGAAATTTCATGAAATGCTGGATACAGTAAAGCTGGATCGATTACAAATGTCATTGATCTGGGTGTTATTGGCTTAGACAGACATGCAAACCGCCAATTAAGACAACTAGTTTGGCTGATAATTTGTATCTATGGATATTCCTGGGAAATGAAATTAAAATCAAGTTTGAGAAACTAAACAAAGTTTTATATGACACAGCAATACAGCCGTATTAGACAGTGGAAACTGACAATGCAGAGGACTGGAGAACTAGATGAACATGCAATCTATGGTGGATGGCAAAAATAGCTAACTGGCATGTCTGGAATCAAAATAGTTCTGCAAATGGCCAAATCATTCAATGAATTATAAAGGATATTCCATGAGTCTGCTGATAAAACAACTGCATCAGGATATTTTATTAAGCAGTGAAAAGCCAAAATAGGAAAGAATCTCAGGAATTTTATCTGTAAAACAAACAGTAACCGGTAAAGCTATCCTCATTCTTCCTCCATTACGCCAGGTGTTATAGTAAGCGATGGCTCAAACTGCACAAAGGAGGAGCAACAAAAAAAATCTAAACAAAGTTTGAAGCCAGTTATGCTTTCTGAGCTGCAAGTTTCACTTGAAAGTCTTTCACTGCACATAGTTCCAAGCCAGGATTTGCAAGAATTTGGGCAACGTTCACTTTGTGCTGAACATTGATTCCTGAGTGCTCTGCAGCCAGCTGCCCAGAAATCACACATCGGTAATTACAAAGTTGTTAGCACTTCCTACGGCTGTGAAGGACAAAGACATCCATATGGGAAAAAGGAAAAATTGGGGTTTAAGATTTAACAATAAAGGATTTCTATGCTTGACTTTTTCTGGACTGATCTAATACTTTGAGATTCTATATTGCTCAGAGTGTTCTTAGAATAAAGTGAGCATCAGTCTAGGTGAAAATGACAATATTATATGTAGGCACATACTGATACATGTGCTTAACTACACTGCAGCGCAAGTCTCCACTCTATGCGATGCTCTTCTCCAAGATAAAATCTGTTTTGGTACTTTGGTGAGTTATTGTACATAACTTGCAAGCAAGAGAAAATATGGCTGTGGATACATGTCTTTTTCATACATACTTTTTGTTGTTCTCTTTCTGCAGCAATGTTACGTTTTTCTAGTCCCCAGGCTCTCATAAAATCTCGCAGGTAGCCAAATATTGTTCCCACTCCAAAACCCAGGAAAGTAAGAACAGCAACATACATTGGTGCCTGTTCAAAGTGCTCGATAAATGTTTTTTTGTAGAGACTTCCATTTGATACCCCATTCTTCTGAAAACAAAGAAACGCACAGTTAATACATTGCATCCCAACAAAGCTTGGACCTTAGACCTCAAGGCAAATCTTTTTCTCTAGTACATCACAAATTAGGAGACATATTTAGACTCTCACTGTACTAGCTGATGCGGCCTATACCTGAAGAGGAGGACCTTTAACACTACAGCTGCTACCGACCACTAGAAGCATGTTCCATTTTCTCTCCACCAATGTCCTCAATTGCAGGTGGCTTCAACACCACTCCCCTGTCTATTTTGAAACGTGAAACTTATGAAAGATTTTCATCATATTATTGTGTAATTGTACTATTATTTCAAGGGTGATTAAATGGAAACCACAATAATCTCTTCTTGCAAGGCAGAGCTCTAAAAGGGGAAGGGCAGCATTAAAAACTCACCTACACTGCACTTGACTGTTTCTGGAAGTATTGTGTAACCTGTTGTAACCTATATACAAAAGATCCTGTTTAAAATAGGGCATTTTTACCATGATGTTCTTCAGATCTGATGAATTATAAAAAGAACCCAAATGATTTCAGCCATCTATTTATCTTCTGACATCAACAATCCTTTTTAAATCATATTTTCAAGTCTTGGTCCTTTTTGTTGGAATTAGTGACCCTATTATGAGAAGCATTTAGACATGTACGATCACACATGGACAAATTATTTTCTCCTAGAAATAGTCTAGAATGTCCATTTTCACATTAAAAAGCTAAGTTTTTCAGCTGTGATCTTATCAAAGCAACTTATGTCTAGTAGGCTTATCAGATTATACTTTAGAAGAGGGTAAACTCCCTTTTTTCTGCAAAACATGACAGCTACAGTTACTGTCCAGTAACAGCCAACCTGCCAAATAAAAAAAAATCATAAAGTGTAATCTGTAAAAAAAAAGACAGAAAAAATACATTTTTGAGAAGAGTTTAGAGATATTATAAATCGACTACCAACAGATGAAGAAATACATTTAATACTTTGTTGCTTGCAGGATGGATTAACTGGATAAAGTAGATTAACAATGCAATGCAGAAAGCTGATATAGAATAACCACTGCTAAGTCCCTTCCAGACCTAGAGTACTAATGATCTTCATACTGCATTGCAATGCTTCTATTCTCAAAAGATTTTGATCTCAGTAGTAGCTTCCTATCCCATCTTGGGTTCAATAAGTTATCTTAGGAGAGAAAGGGATAAAAAATAAAAAGAAAAGAGGTGACCAGGGTACACGATAGACAATACAGACTTTGCAGGAAATCCAGAAGGGAAAATGTTGCTGGTAGGGCTGAACAGAAGCATGTTTAGACTTTGGAAAGACTTAATGCCTGAGTGGAAGAAGAAATTCAGGGCTGGCTCTAACCACACCTCAGAAGCAATGCTACACTGGTACCTCCTACCTCAAGCAAATTGCTCTTTTAAAGCAAACTACTTAAAATAAAAAACATTTTATAAGATGAGTTTCACATGAGCCACAGGAGCTGTGTGTATGCAGCAACATGATGAAGAATCGCATCGAGGATTAAGCTCAATCATATTACCTTACATTTGTCACGGGCTAAGAACCTACTTAGAGACATTATGGCAGCTCAATCAACACTGTAGCTTGTCAAGTTGTGATGATGTGACAGTGCACCTGAACCTGAAGAGCACAATTAGCATGATGATTCCGCTTATTTCCACTTATCAATTTTGTGAAGAAATGAGCTGTTGTTACACATTTTATTTCAAAGGAATCGGGAAGCTCATTTCAGACCCCAACACTGCAAAACATTCTCCACAAAAATCTACTTCTGCTGTGGAACTCTCATTTCAGCTGCTGCTGTTCTGTGCAGTCAGCATGACATATTCATCCATCAAATCCATGTCTCTCCATCTTAGAGACAAGGATGTCATGTGGGACAGTGCCAAATGCCTTGCACAAATCCACATAAATTACATCAGCTGCTGTTCCTTGTCTAGCAGAACTAGACCAAATTAGTCAGGTGTTATTTGTCCTTTGCAAGGCCATGCTGGCTGTCACCAATCATCTTGTGATCTTCCATATGCCTTAGCACAGTTATCAGGAGGATCTGCTCCATGATCTTACCTGGCACACAGGTGAGACTGACTGGTCTGTAGTTCCCTGGGTTTTCTTTGTTCCTGTTTTTAAAATGTATTCCCTTTTTAAAACATATTCCCCTTTTCCAATCTGTGGGAACTTCACCAAACTGCCATGACTTCTCAAATACAGCTAGTGGTCTAACAACTTCATCTGCCTAGTTCCCTCAGGACCCATGGATGTATCTCATCAGGTCCCATGGACTTGTGCACCTTCAGGTTCTCCAAGTGTTGCTGAACCTGATCTGCTCCTACTGCATGTGTTTCTTCACTCTCTCAGACCCAGCCATTGCCCTCAGTAACTTGGGTGGTGTGACTCAAGTGATTAACAGTCAAATCTTATTACAGTGTCACCTTGTCTAAAAATAAAGTGAGGAAAACAAAAAGCATTTCATCATCCCTAGAGTCCCACAAAAAATGTACAGAAAGAGTCTCTTGACTGGAATAGCCAAACAAGTGTATTTGCTTCTTCTGTCATATGGATGCTTTCACACAGACCCTTGCATCCAGGCTTTAGGGTACAGATGACTGGCCATCATGATGATCTTCAACAGTTTCAGCCAACCTACATGGTCAGTGGATGAATGGATAATTGCTATTTTGTGTAGCCTGAAATTGTCTAATTGCATTTAATAGCCATCAGGAGATAACTATGAATTTCTTCATGCTTTTTGAATTGACAAATACTGTGGAAATTAATTGTGAATTTTGATAACTGGTTTAACCTATTAAAAAATAGTATTTCCTTTCTTAATTATAAAACTACATGATAATTTCATTTGAGAATTTACTTTGACAATTGTTGGTTCAGCTTTCCCACTCAACCAATTACACAACTCATAATTTTCTGTACTTTAATGACCTCAGCCTCTCCAACTGTGTCTTCCCAAGCTGAAGAATCTTAATCTATTTAATTCTAGTCTAGTGATCTTGCCCTTAGATAGACTTAAATAGGAAATTAAAAATATAATCTGTATTTTAATGCCTAACTTCCTCTTCACTCTGCAAAGCTCAATAGTGCCTTGATGAGATGAAATAAATGGTATGGATTTATACATCTGCAAATTATATTCTGTCTTCTTTGCTGCTACTATTTAAATAATTATTACTATCCTATTTTCTTTCTTGCCACAGTTCACAGTTTCAGAAATCTCTCTTATGATTACAGTATATCCCTTCCTCTGCTGCAATAAACTTAGAAATGGTTATTGTGCTATTTGCACATTTTTAGATTCTTTCCCCTTCCAGTTAATTATCTGCAGTAACCTGCAATTTGTCCTCTGTTTTATCAGCGCTGCACAGAAATAATGAGAACTTTCTGCACTGCTTGTTGTCCAGAACTAATGTTTCATTACCCTGAATAATTCTGTATTGTCAACACTCATTTCACCAGACTGTTGGTGAAAGCGTGAGAGAGCATTTGTCCAGTAAGAGATGCCTGGTAGACTCCATTCCCTGTGCCTCCCTGGTCACCTTTAAAAAAATTTGTATCTTATTGGTAAACCCCAGTTTCTTTCAGAAAGGGCAACTTAAGCAGGAGCATAGAGTTACTCACTAATTATATGTTTGACTTCCTTTAAAAATATTAGTGAACACCCTTTGTGACATGATACTTCACATTTTATTGGCGTGTTTTAGAAGTCTTGCTGCATTCAAAACCAAAATAGTTTCTCGGTAGCCTGTCACAGAGTTAAGTATACTTTCTCTGGAGATGTTTAAAACCTGACTGGCTATGATACTGTGTGACTTGGTCTAGGTGATCCTGCTGTGGCAAGGGGATTGGACTTGATGATCCTTTGAGGTCCCTTCCAATGCCTGATGTTCTGTGATTCTAGGTACAAATGCATGGAATCTACTAATGAACAGAAAACCACTGACTATAGAAAGAATATGGATGAAATTTAAAATGAATGGATATTTTGCAATGAGTTTGAGAAATCTAGGTCTTCATTGTCTTCCTGGACAACACAAGCACAGTGAGAACACGCATCTTCTGTGTGTGGAGTCCCGCTGTATCCTTCTCACTTGATATCAAAGGACACATTGCAGCTCAGCCTTGTAACTCTGCAGCACATACTTACAGAGAACCCACGTCAACCGATTTGGCACCAGCCTTAAACTACTGCTGCAAATGGCTTTCCAGTAAGAGACTCAGCAAGAGGATTGCTGGGCAAGATTTTGATGCCAGGGAAGTCAACAGAAAGTGATGCCACTACAGTTGTAGTCAGCTCTAAATGCAAACACTCTCAGGCTCCTCTAGTCCATAGCTAACCAAAGCATTTTGAAACTCCTTTCTAATGAAAATCCCTAAGCACTTCTATTTTTTTAAAATTGAGAAACAAACATTAAAAACCAATATAATAGTGCTTTTGGAATGGACATCAGTAGATGTTACTGAATAGAATAGACTCACAATCTCTAGGGAACACTGCTGGCAACATCGTTATAAAGAATAGCAAAAAATCCATGATATCTGGAGTTTGCATTAGCGTAGAAAAATAAAAGGCAGCTATTCAAAAGCATGCTTAATACTTAAATCTTTGTTCATACTACCCTTGAACTGCTATTTCTTCATTGCATTTAGATCCTATAGCCTTTGGAATAATGCTAGCTGGCATGAGCAAAGGAACAGCTGTTATAAACAGCACAGTTGTGGTGTTACAGTACCAACCTGTCTGCTGTCCTGGATTAATGTAATAGCAAAGAAGTAACCACTTTTGCTGGCTTAAGTTGGGGCACGCTTGTATGAGGGGAGTCACAGAACCACAGAACACAGAACACAGTCACATCAAGAAACCTGAGACCTTGTGGTTGCCTGCAGGTCTGTAATGCAGAAACAGCACAAACTCTAAAGAAATCCAGAGATCATAATCTACCTGTTGAGACCTCTCCTAAATTAAATACTTTTTGGCCTATTGTGACTACTTCAAATACAGCAGCATTAGGTTCAGACATCTACATCCTTGAAATCAAACTAGTAGAAGAATAGTAAGGTTTTTATCTTCAAATGTAAGTTCCCAACGAGGGATAAAAATTGATCCAGAAGTGGACAAACCTTTAATTTACTGTCCTCCTCAGCTTAACAATGTTTAATCTGTTTCTGGACCAGATTTTATCATGTTACATACAACCTGTAAAAAAAGTAATACCAGTCGAATGATCTATGTAAAATTCCAAGAGACATGCATGTATCATACATACACACACACACACACACACATACATAAAGAGACAGGTACAGAAAACTGTGAACCAAGTGATAGGTAGATTTGCTCAGTGTCTGTCATTTGGTACAGCTGTGCATTGGTACAGCTAAAAAGTGATGAGAGAAGAGTCAGATAATCACTGATGTGACATCTAATTTCTTGCAGATTATTTGGTTTTAAATAGATTATTCCATCCCAATATTAGAGATGATATGACCTATCATGACTCAAATAAGAGGAGGAGGTAGCTGAGGTTGTTTACCCTGAAGAAGAGGAGACTCAGGGGTGGACCTTACAACTCTCTATAACCACCTGAGGGGAAGTTGTAGATAGGTGGAGTCGGGCTCTTCTCCAAGGCAACTAGTGATAGGATGAGAGGGCAGGGCATGAAGCTGTGCCATGGGAGGTTTAGGCTGGATGTTAGGAAGCACTTCCTCATGGAAAGGGTGATCAGACACTGGATGGACTGCCCAGGGAGGTGATGGAGTCCCCATATCTAGAGACGCTTAAGAAAAGACTGGACATGGCACTTAGTGCCATGGTCTAGGTGATTGTGGTGATATTAGGTCATAGGCTGGACTTGATGATCTTAGAGATCTTTTCCACTCTCAATAATTCTGTGATTATGTGAACTCTTCTGGAATAGATGCTGAAAATGGAGTACATGGTTCCACTTTAGCTGTGAGAAGGGTATGATCCAGCTGAATTCATCACAGAACTGGGTATTGATGGTTTGGAACTGGCTGGTGTGCAATTTTCCCCCCAAGCTGATCACTGTCACCAGCAGGCTGGGTCTCAAATGTTCTATGCAAACCCATTGTTTTGATTACCACAATTAATAAGTTTTCCCAAAACCACCATACGTAGGCAGCCATTACACCCTGAAGGATTCTTAATAATTAAATGCAGTCCCCAGGAAAAGAAAAAAGGATGTTGAAATTATAAAAAACATGTTCCTATAATCAATAGACTATTGACACAGACTGAGATTACTTCACAAATCTCTTCAGTTACTGGCAATGTTACCCTTTGCTATAATTACGTGATTTATTTTCTACTACAACGCATTTCAAATCTCGCAGGCTCAGATTTCTAAAGTGTAAGGCAAAATCAGTTTCATGGGGAATTTACAGCTTGCCAAGCTATATGGACAACACTTAAATTAAAGAGTTGCAAAACTTGTGTTAGAAGATGCTAAAAGGAAAGCATTTTGCAACGTCACCAAGCCACAAGAAAGTACAATCCTCACACAACACAAACGATAAATACCAATCATGCCAAAAACCCCTTTAGTTCTTATTACTGTGCATCTGCAGAATTCTTCATTAGACTGACTACTGATTTCTGCTGAAGTCTCAAGAAAAAAAATAAAGAAATCTGGTAGTAAGGCAATTGATAAAGACTAAGAGCAATATTTCCAAGACTGTCTACAAGCTTTAGGAAACAGAAGTAATGAGGAAACTACACTATTGAATTTGCTAGAGATTTAGAACTTAAGAGCTCAGAAGTTCTGAGCATTTTGCTTCCTGTAAATAGTATTAACAGGAAGTGTCTCATTCTGTTCTGATACTTGTGGTTTGTATGAAGTTTGGGTCACAGTATCACGGTATGGTAGGAGTTGGGATGGAATTCTAGAGCCCTTCTCTCAGAGCAGATTCTTTCAACGTACTTCTCACAAGTTGCATCAGGAAATGGCTTTTGATTTGTTAATCAATTGTAATCTAATTGGTCACTAAGAATTTCAGAAGGGGGTTGGTTAGCAGATCAAGAGAGGTTCTTCTCCCCCTCTAGTCTGCACTGGTGGGACCACATATAGAGTATTGTGTCCACTTCTTGGCCCCTCCATTCAAGAGGGATGTGGAGCTTCTGGAGGGAGTCCAGTGTAGAGCAGTGAGGATGATGAAGGAAGTGGAGCACCTCCCTTATGAGGAGAGGCTGAGGGAGCTGGGTCTCTTCAGCTTGGAGAAGAGGAGACTGAGGGATGACCTCATTAATGTCTATAAATATGTGAAGGGTGGGTGTCAGGAGGATGGAGCCAGGCTCTTCTCAATGTCATGTAGTGATAGGACAAGGGGCAGTGGTTGTAACCTGGAACATAGGAGGTTCCNTGATCAAGGCAGGTTCTTCTTCCCCTCTATTCTGCCCTGGTGAGACCACACCTGGAGTATTGTGTCCAGTTGTGGGCTTCTTGGTTCAAGAGGGATGTGGAGCCGCTGAGGAAGGTCCAGCATAGGGCAATGAAGATGATGAAGGAGGTGGAGCACCTCCCTTAAGAGGAGAGGCTGAGGGAGCTGGGTCTCTTTAACTTGGATAAGAGAAGACTGAGGGCTGACCTTATTAATGTCTACAAATATTTGAGGGGTGGGTGTCGGGAGGATGGAGCTGGGTTAATCTCGATGTCATGTAATGATACAACGAGGGGCAATGGTTGTAAGCTGGAACACAGAAGGTTCCACATCAACCTGAGAAGGAACTTCTTGACAGTGAGTGTGACGGAGCACTGGAACAGGCTGCCCAGGGTGGTTGTGGAGTCTCCTTCACTGGAGATGTTCAGGACCCGCCTGGATGTGTTCCTGTGTGACTTGGTCTAGGTGATCCTGCTGTGTCAGGAAGGTTAAACTGGATGATCTTTTGAGGTCCCTTCCAATGATTCTATGATTCTATGAATCTGTAGCTTTCGTATGTAAATCCAAGACACCATACTACAGGGAAGGTATGAAATAACAGGATCTTAACTTTCCAGACTTGCATCTTTTTCCATGTGAGCACAAATGAAACTGCATCATGTTTGTGTTACAATAAACTGTTTCAGCACCAAATAATCAAGATGTTCTATGTGACTTTTAGACTAATGCTATGAGAATATGGATGTGAATATCAAGTGCATTAAGTATAGAACATTAAATAGAAAACATTGTCACATAATTAGGAAAAGGATACCCTTACTATATAATCGACAGGAAAACCCATACCCTGAAGTAAGACATTTTAAGGTGCAATGCAGAAGGTTGAAAGTATGCAAAATATTTACTCGAAGTTCAGGAAGAAAAGAAGATGGCAAATGTTGAGAGACAGCAGTGGCAAGAGGTCCAAGCTAGAATGAAAGTGAACTTGGAAGCTTCACATTTCATTTTCTTGGTTTGTGAAGTTTTTATGCAAATATTTCTTTTCACTTCTTAGCCTGGTATGTCAGGATGTGGATTTCTAGCCCTGTGTATGCTACAAGCATCCTGCATTCCAGCATCAATGAATTTGTGGCTATTACATAAACAGCCTACTGTGTGGAATTTTCACAGAACTTGTAGATCAGCACATGTTTCCATTGGGAATTAATTTAGTCCAGTAAGTAAAACTGCACATTGCATAAGGGTCATACCACAGTGTTTCTCAAAAGAAAAGCCACACACTGTCACAGCACAGAAGCTCAGCCTTGTGCACACAGACTCAGGACAAGTGCCAGCAGCAAACCATGAAAATGCAATGCGGTGGTTGTGACAAAGATCTAAGAGCACGCTACTTTGAAAGGTGGGTTTCAGAAACTGCTGCACAAACTGGGACAGATACTGTGCAAAACCAACTGACTAAGTTACTTACATCAAACAGCACACAGGAGCGCAAAAGAAATTGCACAGTAAGCTCTTCTCCCAATGCCTTTCCTTCTGTATGTTGCAAGCAAAAGCTAGAAATAAAAAGAACTCAGTACGCCCAATACAGTTAGCATTCTGCTACAGAACATTCAAAGTGGACCTAACCCAACATAACCAGCTTAAGAAAACAGTGAATGTTGCTACCCAGAAAGTATTTCCTAATCTTACAGCAATTACAAAGACAGATGCATTGAATCAGACAGAAAAAAACAACTGGATGAAAAGCCTAGGTTATAACAATACAGGGTTCATGGCATCTAGTTTCAGCAAGCGTTTGCTATTTCCGAAGCTCCTAGTACGTTACAAGAGATTCACACTGCCTGGCTGCATTAGAACATCTCAAGTCTATAGAAATCATATGGTCTTGTCTTTAAGAAAAAACAGATTCTGACAATGTGGTATCACTTTGAGGACTGTCAGACCCTGTGCATCCCTGGTGATGATGTGAGAAATGTCTTCTGTAAGTGTAGAATTTAATCCTATGTTTCACATATACATTTTTGATAAGAAACAAGTATTCGCCAGGATCAAGACTGTAACCAAATGGAAAGGTACTTGCAATGACCTAAGCACACAATGATCGAGCCCAGTGTAGATTCTGAGATTAAATGTACATGAAGCAATCCACCAATTCAATTTGTCACCTAGAGATTTTGCAAAGAACACCAGAAAACATTGGAACTAGCACAAAATTCCTCTCCCTGAAAAATTCCTTTGTGAATAAAATGCTATAGGTGAGCAGATGGATCATACAGGTTAACTTGCATAACTGAATCACTTTGAATCCCAGAACTTTTTTTTCCCAAGGAGCTTTGCAGCGGCCGGCAGGGATGAGTCTCGGTGCAACTCTCCTTCCAGTATTTAAGGGTAAGACCCTCCAGGGGAGCATGGTGAGGCCGGAGCACGGCGAACAGGAGTAGGCTAACAGGATCATAGTGAGGCAATTTGCACGGCAGTTAGCACAGGCAGGGTGAGCAGGCAGCGCTGCAGACGCCGCCTTGTTCTGTTAGGTTGTGTT